>CM023959.1:27325467-27341853 GCA_013407115.1 Glycine latifolia | reverse complement strand
TAGGAAATAAAAAGGAGTAGAGTGTAGTGCAAGAATGTAATGCATAAATTTAAGAATGATTTAGGCTCTTTTTTATGTTTGTTCTGAGATCGGTTCTAGTTCTAAGAATTTGTTTTTTTTCCCCTCTTATATTCAAAATTAGTGACATGAATTCTAGTTGTAGAACATGTTCTACAATAACTCATAAGAATCATGTTCTTAATCATGATCAACAATAAAAGTGGAGGGAAGCTTATAGATTTCAACTAAAATAAAACAATAAATAACTAGGATTTTAACAATTTATCATTAGAGAAAAAAAAATACTTAAAGTTCTTAAAGTGTGATGTGATACATGGAAACCACAAAAAATGAGTTGAAAACTCCAATTGAGTTTTATGATTAGAGATGTCCTTATAAGTTGACATGACAATAATCTTGTATCCAGAATTCCAATTCATTTCAATTTTGACGAGAAATACATATTTTGATCGAATATAAATATAGATATTACTCAAACTTTTAAAGTAGATATGAGTATCAAATTATACCAGTACTTAGACTCATCACCATTAATTTCTTTGTTATTTATATATTGTTTGAATTAAAATATAATTAAAAAATTAATATAATTTATTTACAAATATAAATCAATTAACTTAATAGTTAAATAGTTAAATAAAAAACTAAAAAATATATATTTAACTAAAAATATAATTGAATTCTTAATTTTTTATTCATTATATTTATATATTAATTGAATTAAAATATAATTCAAAACTTAATATATAATTTATTTACAAATATATTAGTAAATTAAAATTATAAAAAAGAGTATAATAAATTGTTCATAGATATACTTAAATCCAATAAAATTCGAAGAAAATAGAAATGGATATAAAAATTTTAAACACATAGCCATGTTGTCATCCCTACTTATAAGGTTGAAATAGGTTGGACAATGGACAGTAGGGGTGTACATACGTGCCCGTCTCAAGGTTGGTTTTAAACGGTTTTAGATTTTTAAAATTAAACTCGATGTATTTTGACGATGTGTTCGAATTATGTTTTTTTTACCCTTTCTCTTTGACCTCCATTATTCTATGATGTTAAAGGTTTTTAATACAAAAGTCAAATTTGTGCTTAATATTTTTTTATTATTTTGATTTCACCCATTATTTGACCTCTCTCTCTCTTTCATCATTACTAGCAAATAAGAATGAGTTTGGCATAACTGTATTTTTTAACATCTCTAATTTAAATTGTGTGTGGTTTAAGTTATCACCTTTTTAAAAATTTTATCAAACTTGATCCCTCGTTGGTTTTCTTTTACCTAAAATTTTCAAAATCTCATTTTAAAATTATTTATTTATTTACAAATTGAATCGATTAAATTGTCTTCTACTCAAAACTCATAAACTAAAACATCAAATTTCACCTTAAAAAAATACCTCCTCTAACCTTAATCGCATGCCTTATAAATTTCTTCATTTTTTTTTATCAATTTTCCACCAAATTTCTTCTAATTAAACTTTTAAATTTTTATTTATTTTTGAAAACTTTTAAAACTATTTCATATCCTAAACCCATCATAAATTCTCCAATATTTTAATTAAGATTATAATTTAAGAGTTACAAGTAGGAAAAAAAACACTCACATGACCAATTTTGTTTATTTTAAAAATAGAGAAACATAATTCAATCTATATAAAAAAAACCTTAAAAACCAAAATCGTACACAATTAAAAAAGATAAAAAAAAATACAATTAAACTTTTTTCTTCTATTCTATGATTAACTGATTGCCGAGGAAAGTTTTACATTATTTTCCTTTTACCCATTGTCTTGTTCCTCCTCTTTCTCTTTTCTGTATACAATTGCTACATAAGATGTTAATTAGACCTTCATTAGTTTTTAATTGATTGAAATTTGAAAGAAAAGATAAATCATTGATGAAATACAGAAACGACACATGAGGTGCAAAATGTGCAAGGGAATTATGGGGTTTCATATTGAGCATTCTGTATTGGCTGATAAGGTAGAAATAGAAATAGTTCAGTGTCCCGTGGCTTTTCCTGAATTGACCCTAACCTTTTTAGACCCCAGTAGAGCATAAGTAGATTTCTCGTCCTGATTTGCTTAATTTGTTTGTTCATTAATTATGAATCATCAAACTTTTCCTTTTCCGAAAAATACGGTTCATACTTCATCGTATGCTTCAACTCACGTTTATGTAATCATAACTAGCTATGACTAGGATGGTTCCATTCAAATGAAGTCAATGAAGGTGAGTTGGAAGAGACTAGGATTGTTCGATGCCTAATATGACTATAGGTGGACTTTCCTCAACCTATATTAGTCTATTACTTAACAGTTTAAAGGATATTTTGGGAAACAAATACACGGTATATGCCATGTGTGTTTACTGCAAATATGAATAAAAGTTGACATGGTAAAAGTTTTAACTTTTAACATTTTTTTTAGTAAAAGAAAGTTAAATGAAAGAAATATAATAGAAAATGAGATGATTTTTTAGTTGTTTAATATGAAAAAAAATAAAAACGAAAGAAAAGAAGTTTCTCTTCTTGTAATCTTGTTTATGATTGAGATGAAAGTGTGAAAAAAGAATGTATTAAATATTTTTTATATCCTTTTAACATAAGGATAAAAAGGTGATTAAATGAATAATTTTTTTACTTAAACAAAAATGTCTCTTGTTTTCTGTACTATGGAAAAATGTTTTTTTATGAGTCATAATTTTTTTAGAATGAGATGGTCCATTACTAGATGATTCACTCATCTTAATTTTTGGAGAAAATATAAATTTATGATGACTAATTATTTATACGTAAGTGAATTTATCACTTGAAGCAAATACAGTAAGATCTTTATAGTCTTAAGTGGTCGTTATCATCGTCCACTCTTATTTACTAAAATTTATTTTATACTAAATCATTTTCAATGTTCAACTGTCCTTAATACTTAAAAAAGAACCTAATAACTTAAGAGTGGCCCATTTATTCCGTTTTGTATAAGGATCGGGTTATAAAGAATATATTCTATGAAATGATATTATCTTTCCGTTTTGATTCACGATCATTCTCGCTAAGGAGAACATGTCACACATGCTATGACCACTATGTTTTCATCTCTTCCCAGCTGAGGCCAGAAGAACAAGATAGACAACTGTAAAAAAATTGAATGCACAAGATCTCACAATGATTCGATCATCTTTCTCCTAGAAAAAGCATACCAAAGCCTGGCTTAGTACTGACGAACATTATTCATACATTGAGAAGAAGCGAGAAACAATCAAGAAAAAATAGTATTGAGTGAAACACAATGCGCATTGAGTGTATCATTTGCATAGCTAAGTCATTGTACTAAAGATTACTTCATTGTAAACACACTCTTCGAGTGATAGAATCTATGATTCTACAAATTGTTTGTTTGTAAATTAGGAGTGATTTAGTGACAAAACAATACTTGGGTATTCTTAGATTTAGGGAGAGTCTAGGGTTATGCCAGTAGTGACCTAGAGAATACTTGTAAAGTCGAATGTGACATGTTAGAATAGTTGTTGTAATCAAATATTGATTAATGGAACTCTTCACAATTTTGTAAAGGAGAACTGGACATAGTCCAGGTTAAGTGAATCAGTATGAATTAAGTGTTTCTACTACTCTTCTTAAGCTTCTCTGAGTATTTCTTAATGTTTATTATTGACACAACTTTGCACACAAGTTTCATATTGAATTACTTTTTAAATTAGTGTTTTGTTATTCACTGAATGACAGTCCATAACTCTTTTGTGAAAATCTAAGTTTTATCATCGAACGAAAATTGTCTAAGAACATGTTTTTATTCTAAAATATCTTTCATTGTGAAAAATATTTTTAAATTTATCTAACATACTATTCACCCTCACCCTCATTTCTAGTGTAATTTATTATATTTCAAATTTCCCTGTATTTTCTCTTCCCAATAAAAAACATTTTTTTTATTTTTATCTATTTTCTTTTCAGTCATTTTTGTTTTCAACTAAAGAAAGTTAAAGTAGTAAGACAAGGATAAGTGGTTAGTCCAAGTAGTGATGAGTTTGAGTCTTTAACCTCCACTTGATAGCAATGAAATAAGCAACAAATCGCAAGGAAAGTAGATAAATACGGGTGGGTTAGGAAACTAACATTGTTTAGTATTTCATTGATAAAATAAGAGGAAGTGAAGTTGGTTTTTTTATTAATAAAACAAGTCTTTTTTATTAAAAAATATAAGATATTAATATTACTGGCTTGCAATATTAATATCCTATAGGATTGGCTATATAAGCCACATTTGTACTTATGTAATCTGATTTTTCTCATATAAGCCACACCGTTGTTGCTTGTTGTTTTCCACTGATGAAGGTGTGGCATAAGCAACACAGATGAACATAATCAAAACATTAAAAAAAATATAATTATCCAATAATTATAATTTAAAAACACAAGCATTTGAGCATGACAAGTGTCTAAGCGTAAGCCTCTAAGGGTTCAAATTCTGATTCTTGTATATGAAGAAAATTAGGACGGGAGACGGTAACTCGATCACCTTTTAGAGTCTTCAAATCTCCCAAAGGAGAAAAATATTTAAAAAAATTAGAATAATCCTGTGTTTTTTAGTGGAAAAGACAAGGAAAGAAAAGAAAGAAAAACGAAATTTTGAATGAAAACAATTTTTAAAAAAATGAATGGTTACGAATTATGATAGGAAATGATTGACAAACTCTATGAATGATTGAAAGATACAAATACAAGTGATTAATAAGTATTTATTATATAGAGATATAAGGTTAACCTAATCTTTGAAAAATAACGAAAACAAAAGAGAGAGAGAAAAATATAAATAATTAACTGATATTTCTAATAAAAATTAATAAATAAACATTAAAAAAAAGGATATTTATCTTAAAGAAGAGAAACATGGACTTGTATTGGTAAGTGTGTGATATGAAGCCGTACAAGTAGAGATGGTACATGAAGGTGTCCAAAGTCCATACATGCGTGGAAACGAAGCGTGTGACGGGTGAGACAAACTTTGGATTTCATTTGATATTTTGCAATCAAAGCCATTGCACGCTCGTGCAGGGGACCAATTTGCTGCTGCCGCTGCTTTCACCACTCTTTTTTTTTTTTTTTTTCCTTTAATCACCTTTTTATTTTTTTAGAGGGAACAGTTTGATTAAAATTTATTTCAAACGTCACAACCAGCTTTTGGGAGAATGAAAAACTAGATATTTCTAGACATGGATTGGGATGCAAGAAATTGGAAAAGTAATACAATGAGAGAGAAAAAACAAACACATTTCCAAGAACTTTCCTTAGATTGGTATTGGTAAAATGTAGGAAGAAAAAAGAAAATTAACAGTGAGATGAGAATGCAAAAATTACGTTTGGTTTAGTTTAAACATGGAGACTAATAGTTTTTTTCTTTTAGAATTTGACAAAAGTATGTAATTTATTATTTTTAAATAAAATAGTCAAATATATAATTAGAAAATCAAAGAAAATGTAGTCAAAGCATTTGTATAAGTGTATAACGTATCAATCCAAAATATGTTGAATATAATCATAATGACAACAATTTATTGCGAATAAATATTTTATGATCGATCCCGTTAAACTATCTAGTTATATATGTTATTAAATTTAAAACAACATATTATTAAATTAAATCTAAATAATGTTTAACCAAGTGATTAGTGTATTAAAATTAAGGTTAAATTCTTTAAATGATATACAAATTTGATTATTGATGAAAATAATTTTTAATCAAATTTTATTTATCTCCACTCACTCACTTTGAAGTAATTATAAGTTTTTTGCTGATGATGCATAAGATGATTAAGACAAAAAAAATTAATTATTTATTAAATTAAAACAATAATTTATTATACTATCAATGTTTTAAAATTTGAAAAAACATTAAATATAAGTAAAATAATTAATTTAAAGTATAAGTGGATAAAATAATTAATTATTTCAAAATTTTAAAATATTGATTAAACACCAATACTTTTAACGGAAAATAAAAGAAAGAACAAAAAATGAAATATATTTAAAAACATAAAATAAATTAAAATAAATATTTTCATAATATAAAAGATAAATTAAAACTTTTAAATTTAATACATCAAAATAAAAATACTAACGCATAATAAAATAAATAATATTTATTATTTAAAAAACTGTAATTCAATATAATATCACTTTATTTTAAGACAAAATGAGTCATGTTTCTGTTGTCCCACAATTGGGGCACGAGGGTCCACCATTGAGAGGAAAAGGGTCCCAAAAACTGCATTGGTTGGAATTGGATTCAAGTTTTGTCAGAACACGTGTGTATGCACTTTATGCCTTTTCCTACTCGCATCGCATGTGCTCCCGTCCCTTCTACTCTATCTTTCTTCTACTGCTTCCGTATCCCTACCTACCCTACCCCTAACCTCTACTTATTATCCCATGGATCTATACATTATGGCTCTTACACTCTTACTAACCACTGCCCTTAAAACCTATAAATATTATAATTTCATATATCTTAATAAAAATATTATTCATTTTAATTTCTTAATTAATATTTTAATAACACTTAGTAGAATTTATCGTATTAATCAAACTCTCTTTGCATAAAAATGATATATAATCAGTTTATAAGTTAAAAGATTCCAAATCTCACCCAAACACAAATAGGAGTATATTACCTCCAGTTAAAAAGTAGGTTTAAATATATTTTTTATTATTATAATTTAGTATGTTTTTTTATTTTTAGTTCATAATTTGTTTTATTTTTAGTCTTTAAAACACAAAATTTTGATGAAAAAATATTATCTAAAATGTTACAAGGATAAAAAAAAATAGTTTGTAAGGACTAAAAACATAAAAATAATTTTGCAAAAATAAAAACAAAAAATGATAAATTATAAGAATTAAAAAAATATTTAAGTGTAAAAAGTATATTTCCTAACAAAGTGTTATTCAAATTGGTAAATAAATGAATTATTTGGACATTTATCTTTTTTTTCCCGTTTGATTATTTATCTTTTAAAAAGTTTAATTTAGTAATTTATCTTTTTTTTTCTTCAATTTATCCATTTATCTTTTTAAAAAGTTAATTTGATCTTTTATCTTATTTTTTTAGTTCAATTTGATCATTTATCTTATATTTTAAAAAAATCATTCTTAAATAATTAATGATTATATTAAATAAAAAATAAATAAAGGACTAATTTGGAAAAAAAATAAGTGCAATCGAGAAGGGGGTAAATCATGAAGATTTTAATCAAGATATCATGAAGAATTATATAAGTAAATTTAATACCATATTTTAATTCAAAATCTTAAAACTCAAATTTCACTTATATAATGTTCATTTTTTTCATTTTTATCCTATGTGGACTTTACATTACACTTGTACTCCAATAATAACATAAAAGACCAACTTAAAACTTTTAAAAAATAAATGATCAACCTAAACCCAAAAAATAAAATAAAGAATCAAATAATCTATCTCTTAATAATTGGAGTTTTATTTTTTATTGTACATATGTAAAAATATTCTGTGAGAAAAACATTTAAAAATATTTTTGATAAAAATAAAGTTCTTTTTAAGTAATTCTTACGTTTTACTTGTTAATTGTCACTTAAAAAGATACATATAAAAAGGAAAAAATAATACTTTCGTAGAGTCAAAAAAATTACATACAGTATTTTTTTATTTAGAAATAAATAAAAGTAATTTAAGAAGTTTTATTTTAAACCATTAGTTTTTATTAAAGTGCCTTTTTTAATTAATTCAAATAACAAATTTCATAATAAAATAGTTCAGAATGTAACATAACAAAATTAAGTAAAAGAATCACATTGTGCTAACGGGACAAGACCAAAGCGTGATTGGAAAATTTTCTTAACTACTCTCCTGTTTAGTAAACGTTATATGTATCTTCTATTTGAATGATCCATTGGCGTGCTTAAGATGCTCTGTGCTATAGTTGTCGTGGTTTGTTGATGCAGATTTGGAGGTGCTGTGAATTATGAAGACTGCCGTTTGTTGATGAAGTTTCTGGTGGTGGTGCTGTGAATTATGAAGGTTTATCTGGACATATTTGGTAGTAACATTTTTTTAGCTATATTTTTATTTTTTTTCTTAGCCTTCCTGTTTGTTAAGGGAAAAAAAATTGACTAATTTAAAGTTCAATGATAAATAAAATCTAGTCAATAATTATTTTCGTCAAAGATTAAACTCAGATATTATTCAAATAATTCAACTTTAATTTTAACACATTAACCACTTATATTCAATCATTTATGTTTTATCAACATATACACCGTGAAGATGTGGAAATACTTGGTGAAATATTTGACAGTAATTTGAAGTGTTTTAAAGTGAGTTTGGATAGCAATGTGTTTTTTTTTATCCATAAAACTACATGTATTGTAATATTTACAAGATATTATGTTCAACTAATCAAAGTAGACTCTCTTAATATAATAAAATAATGTGGTTCAATGTGCAACTTTGAGACCAGTACATTTTGAAGTTAGCTTGCCCTGGTGGTTGTCGCATTGAACGACAACATTGGTGTTATTAGGCTCTATTTTATCAATCAAGTACCTATTGCAGTTAAAAATGTTATGATGTATGTTTTAATATAAATTCAATGAATAAAAATAAAATAAACGTAAAAATAAGAATCTTGATTTGTTAATAAAATTACTTTTGTCTAAACTATAATTTTGCAACTTAGAATTAAACATGCTCTAAAACTAATAAGGACATTCACTCTCAATAGGATATTTGGAAGCTTCATGCTCCTGATTGTGCTTTGTGCCCAGAGATGCTCATGGTTTAAGGATTTACATAATTATATTTATATAACTAATAAATAATTAGATTATAAGTGAGTATTATAACTATAATTAGTTATAATTTAATATAATGAGTTATTGTTTTTAAAATATGAGTATATAACTGATTATGAATAAACTAGTTATATCTAAATCCAATTACACAATTGATTATGAATGAGTAAAAATAAGTTATTTGAAATATCTCTATAAATGTAATTATTATTTTATAACTATAATTATTTTTAAATAAATAAATTATTTGAAATAATCATAACTATAAAATTGTAATAAATATAAAATTATTTATGCCTTTATGTAATGTAATGAGTATGGTTTTGGCATTTTGTAAAGGGGGGATCTTTCCGTTTGCATATGTGAGGCGTTATTATTATACGTAGTAAATTGATTCTTGTATTTTGCGTGGCTGGTCACCTTGTTATATTTCATTAAAATAAATTTGTTGGCCTTTAAAAAAAATAAAAATTTATTGTTGGCACTAAATCACACAAAAGAATCAATAAGTCATTGGTGAGATGATATTAGGCTCAATTTCTGTAAATAATATCTTAGGTTCAAATTTTATGAATGAAACAAATGTGATTAAAAGAGAAAATTTTACTAAAAATAATCAATTAATTTTTTTTATAAACATTAATCATTAATAATAATAAAAATTCTACACCAATATCATGAATAAAAACAATCACTACAAGAACATACATTATAATAACAACGCATTATGAATTAATAATTTATATGAGTAACTTCTCTGCGATTGAAATGTCGTCCACATTACAAGAATATTTATTTTAAAATATTTTAAGAGTTGAATTATTATACATGTTTGTGTAATTTTTTAATAACTATCAACCAATCACAATACATATATGTTATATGTGACTTAAGGTGTAATTTTTATACATGTTATATGTTAGGATAAAAAAACTTTTTAAAATTGTGATATTTTAAGATTGATTAACTATGTAAAATTTTAGCGTATACCAATTAAATCCAAATTTACAATTCGTTTAATTTGTATGTGTAGATCATTTAAGATGCATTATCATAATATTATTTAATAAATTGAGCTTGTCAAAATTATTAAATAACATAGTAAGTGCAAAATACGTAATGATATGTAAAATGTTCTAATCAATTAAGAGAAAGTCATATTGTCCATCTAATATATCAACAAATTACAAGCACAAAGTCAAATAACAATATATTGTCCACAATTGTTCCAGTAACTTTGGTGACACAAATAAAATTAATTAAGCTCACACTTATGTTTAATAGTCTTGAATTTGGTTTAGGTTAAACCACTGATATATTTTTAAAAATAGAAATTAGTCCTTCTTGAATGATTTCCTAAAATTGTTTTCAAGTAATTGCCTTACTCTGATAGAAGCATGAATCTTATCACCCTAAAATTATAATATAAAAATAATTAACTACAATATTGGCAAAAAAAATCACAAAATAACTAATTATTAAAATATCCTTACTTTTTCATGAAGAATAACATTTCAACAATATTTAATTCCACCATGTTTATTAATTTCAAACACTCTTCATAAATTAATCACACAAATCTTTAACTTGCAATTGATCCTTTCAATAACAATATCACAGATGAATATAAATATAAGGACAATTGTAATACACGAAACAAAGATATACAAATAATAATTTATGAATTAGTTCATTATTTTATATAGAAAAAGACAAAGCATAAATAAGACTTTATGAATCATTATGCATTATTCTCTTAACTGATATGATAAATTTATGATAACGGCATAAAAAAATATTTATGAAAAATCGTAAAAAGGAACCTTTTGTTTTATACTACCTAAGGTCCTGATATAAAGGCCCTCTCCGAGTTAGTGGTTTATGGTTTTGAAATGTTATTTTTAAGAATAAATAGTCATTTTCGTATTTGAATATGTAAAATATTGATAAATTTATTTTTAAAAGATGAAAATTCAAATTTTAGTTGCAGAAAGTGAAAAAAGTGTGCAGATTCATCCATTAACTTCTGACCGTTACTGTTAATGAATGAGCCTATGTGACACATTTAGGGGTGAATTTGTTAGCACATTACACATTTAAGGACGAAAATGACTATTAACCCAAAATATAATTTAATATTTATCTTATCTCATTTTTAATCATTGCAAGAATAAAATTATAATAAACACTTAAAAAATTAGAAAAGTAAACATAAGTTAGAACAAACATAATAATAAGCATAATATATTTGTTGCCCCGAAATTTCTGTTATAACAACATTAGGTAGTGACAAAATCAAGTTGAACTTCATTTTTTTTGTAAGGATTAACTTAATGGTTATGCATTTTTGTTTGAGTCTCATGTAACGACCCGCCACGTCGCTACTGTATCACTAACTCTTAATCACGTCGTTAACATGTTTTAAATGAAAACTCATTTAATTTGATTGTAAAAATAATGGTAAATTTTTCGCGAACACATAATGACCATCATCATAGAATATACACGTAATTAAGATATGCATAAGACATCTCAAATATATATACACACACATATATATATATATACAAAACATAGTTTAGTTGTAGGTACAAATAACTATGTCTAAAATGTATTAAGTGTTTTACAAAAGAAACAATAAGTTAGACAACATGGTGTAACTAGCAAAACAAAGGGGTGTATTCATTAAAACAAAAGGTATAACTAGCAAAACACAACTCCTGCTCAGGATCTAGTCCATCGACATCCCAGCCATTCGGTGGCTCCAACCAAAAGATGGTCTTCTTCCAAAGCACTTACTGTTGTTCATCTGCTTATACGAACCCGGTTTGCGATCATTACAGGTACCAAACCACACAGCACAACAAAGCGAAGGTGAGTTCATCATGTTAAACAACAAAAAATAAATAACATTAGTTAGGGAAAACAATCCGGACATCACCATTTCATCACTATATCCAAACATCTCATCACGCAACTAACATGCACGGGCATCCAAACATTCCACAAGTCAACTTATAATGTTTAGCATGATGCATGCTCCTGACTCAACTCTCAGCATGCCATGTGGTACCATCACGGAAATAGTTCATCTCGGTATACAGATGATGCAGTAGCTTGTCAGGGTCACTCTGTCGTGCACAGGCCGCTCCCCTCCAGTAGTGATCAGCCATGGGTGTCAGAAGGAGTTCCAAATAGACGTGACCCCCAGTACCCCGGTACCTACAGGCAATCATCCTATTTCTGCCATACAAATGCAGTATGTCACATAAGCACCATCAATGCATGGCCAAGCCCGGGAACAAATTCGTCCTGGCTAGGATACTGCCATGCACCCCCATGTACATACGTACCGCCCTAGACGAGGGCCGCCCCAACATGGGCTCATCGATGCACTGACCGTGGTCCTTGCAAGGTTAACCACCAGGTCCTGGCATCTCACGTGTCTATACATAGCATATCACCATGACTCCATCAATGTATGACCTGACCCAGGAACAACTCTTTCCTGGCTAGGATACTGCCATACACCCCCGTGGGTATCTATGTATATCCACTCGCATTCCATAACCTTAGGCACCATCAATGTATGACCCAGCCAGGAACAACTCGTCCTGGATAGGATAACTAGTCATACACCCCCTATGGTATCAATGCAAACATCATAATCTCAAGCCATCACATAGGGCGACCTCAACTTTTATCAACATAATCACATACGTTCCTTACACGTCATTCACAAACACACATAAACTAATGAGCCGGTGTGAAGTATTAGGTGTCCGGGTTGGCACCTAGATATAATAACTTTGATGTAAGAATCCGAATAAGGTCGGACGAGGGTGGACAAGGTCGGTAAAGGTTGGTCAAGGGCTGTCAAAGGGGGTAAAGGTTGGACAAGGGAAGACAAATGTGGACAACAGCGGACGAGGTCGATAAAGATTAGTCAAAGGCGGTCAAGGGGGTTCTTGGGTTTCTATAAAATACCAAGGACGGACTAAGCACTAAGCAATCGATTACATAAGCACTGTAATTAATTATAATAGATAGTGCTTGCAAGACTCGGGATCGTATTAATATCACCAACCTACACAAGGTTGTTTGAGTAAGGAAACCCGGTAGCTCACAAAGAAAAGGTACGAGCTCTACCGAGTAAGGAAACCCGGTGGCTCACAAAGAAAAGGCTTGACTTAGCAATTCTAAAGAGAATAGTTCATCCCGAGTGAGTAACTCGGTATCTCTAAGGAAAGGAAATGAGCTTAACAGCTCTAAAGAGACGACCTCGGATAAGGAACCTGATCGTTCTAGAAGAAATGACACAAGCTCATATGAGTTAGAGAACCCGATGGCTCTTTTCCCGATAAGGCATGAGCTCATCTGAATTAGGGAACCCGATGACTCTCTCTCTCGAAGTAACTTGTACTCAACAACTCTAAAGTACCACCCGGGTAAGGAACCCGGTATATTTAAAGAAAAGGAAGCGAGCCCTAGCAGCTCTAAGGGAACAACCCCGGGTAGGAAATCCGGTATATAGACGTCCGCCAACAAGGACTAAGGGTCACGTCCTGCACGCACACATGCATACCTATCCCGGTACCCGACACCTCCATGAACACTACTACAAAGTGTCTTGGGAGTTTTCAGCATCAAAGTGCCAACTTCACAAACATGCACGAGGAGTTCTTACAGCATCAACTTTCCTATAAGAACACAATCAAGCATCAATACAAAACACCAATAACAAACATAAAGCATATCATGTCCTATTTATTAAAAAGGCATAGCTTTTCTAGAAAACAACACACACCAGGGACATGAAGTTATCGTCATGGTTGGACTCCTTGGCCCCCAACCATGGTATCTAAAGCTATTATCAAACATAATAAACTCCTCTTACCTAACCAGGAGTTTGTTCTACAGCTTCACGATGGGTTGTTCAAAACTTTTGCTCCAGCCACGAGGTTCTTCTCGACGTCGGGACTCCGTGGTAGTTACGGTGGTCCTTGTGGGTTGAAAGTGATACAGAAGGGTTGAGAAATAGAGGTTTCTGGGTGAGTTTAGAGAGAGAACGAAGAGAAACGCAAGGATGAAAAAAAAAGAAGAGCACGCTTCCGCTGCGCCAGTTTGCTGCTTATAAACACAACTGACGATACATGTCTCCTTTACGTGCATGCACAACAACCTCAACCAACAAAGTTGACTTTAACAACCACCAAACACATATTCCAAAACAAAAACACTCAAAACAACAAATATAAAATAAAACATATAATCAATCAACATAACACACACATAAAACGTCCAGCTTATGTAACTTGAAATTTCAGGGTGTTACACCTATCACCAAAAGATATTGTAACATGTCCATTATCTATCTTGGCAATCAAAATTTTGAAAAAAATTAACTAATTAAATTGACATAATCAAGTTGATAGATCAATTTATTTTATTATATAATGAATCCATCTTAATTTAATATTTGTTTGGATGTAGCATTTATAAATTTGTGCTATTATTTGCTTTTTTTTAAGTTCTATCAATAAAGAGTATTCAAAATCCTAATATAAACTAAAATTCAAGCAAAAGCAACCATCTTCTATATCACTGTTATTCTAGTTATATAACCATGCTTCAACATTATAAAAAATATATGGTTGAGCTGTGATAGTATTAGACTATAACAAGAAATTATACTTTTTTTTTCACATTACAAGTGACCATGATTCATTGATCATAAAATAATGATCACAAACAAACCAGAAGTAGAGTGAAAATGTGACTTTTATTACTTTCTCCTGATTAGTTACATATCAGTAGATACATAACCAGGCTTAGTATTTGTTTAAACTGGAAGCATTAATAGAGAAAGGGTTAGGACAAAATAGACCAAATAAAGCCAAATTAACTACTATAGTGTTTACTCTATAAGGTATTAAGATAAATGTTTGGCTACATGAAATGCATAATACAATGTTAAACCCAATTCATTGGGCCTTTCAATACAATCAAATAGAAAGTCCCAAGGGCGCCATATTCTAGGAGCCCAAACGACCTTAGCAAGGGAAAATGTAAATGACACTCGAAGGAAAGGATCCCATGAAGAAGTTGGAACAACTATCTGATTAAGGATAATTTGCCCAGATTTCCAATTAAATAAGTTTGATATGTACGAGATGATGTAAAGAGAAGGATTTTTCCCTTTCCCTTCAAAATAGATAAAATCTCCCAACTTTGAAAATGATTCAATTCCTACTAAACAGGGAAAAAATGAGAAAATTTGAGTATGGAGTATAGAAATGATATGGTGTAGTGTGACACTTTGATGCCATTTATAAAGTAATATGGACATAGCATATGGGCACTTGTTCCATAGCGGCACTAGAAACTATCAAACTTGGTTCCCCAACCAAAGTAAGTTTTAGCCTTGGAAACCCCATGACCTGGTGTAAGCATATATATCACCACTCTAGGTTCACTGAAATTAGTTTATTTAAATTACTGATGATACTTTTAGAATAAGGTTTGTCTTTTCAATTTGTTATAGTTCACTGAAATTTAAATTTTAAGTTTAATTTTATTAAATTTTAGGTAAATACAATAGACAAATAAAAAATGGAACTTAGTATGACAGACTTTTCTTCAGCTCGATAGTCAAAGCTGTTAATAGTTTCTAATTCTTTCTTTTTACATGTATATTATAATAATTATTATAAGAACTATTTGTGAACAAAGTTGTCACTATTTAGAGATCTAGTAGTAAGTTGGAGTCTAAATTAATCATTTGAAAAACCTGTAAACATGGATTATCTCTATTTTTTTTAAATTTTAATCAATACTAGCGGGGGCGGGATGGGGAAACCCGACCCCCAACGAGGATGGGGATAAATATGTATTTTTAATCCCGATGGGGATCGGGGGCGGGGTTGGGGTCAGGGATCGATTACAAAGTCGGGGGTGGGGATGGGAAATATAATACTCGCCCCCGCCCTGCTTAGCTATGGATGGTACACACATTTTAGAAAATGAGCAAATTTCATATTGTGGAAGAAAACTTTAACCAACTTTCATATTTCAAAAGATGCATTTCAATGTGTTGGGTTGTTTCTCATTTGACACGAAGTTTAAATTTGCAATGGTTGGTTGAGAAGGTATGACAAATAACTCAAGAGTCTTTTTAGAAATGATTCAAAACCCAGATAATCATTTTCCCATTCCTCTTGAAGGTAAATATTATCTAGTGGATTCTCGACACACCACCATGTATGAATTTCTTCACCATATCGTGGAGAACACTATCACTTGCGTGATTATAGAGTCCAATGAACACCCCAAGGTCCAAAAGAGTTATCTAATTATACACATTTTTCATTACATAATGTAATTGAAAAATGTTTTGGTATTTTAAAAGCATGTTTTCCTATTCTGAAATCAATGTTGCCATATGCCTTGAAAAGATATATATATATATATATATATATATATATATATATATATATATATATATATAT
>CM023959.1:27222662-27325457 GCA_013407115.1 Glycine latifolia | reverse complement strand
CACTTACATATTGTATTCTTCATAATTTTATTAAAATGGAAATACAAGATGATCCTTTGTTCAACAATATACAAAAGGAAACATTGAAGTTGAAGAACTAGATGAGAACAATATGACACAACAACATATGTCACCATTAGTGACTACAAAAAATACTGATCAAATGACAAATTTTCGAGATCAATTGGCTCAACAATTATGAGATTAAGTTGATGTAGCACTATAATTGTATTGTACTTAATAGTTAATATTATCACATTTTAGATATATAAACCTTATGCACTTTATGTTTGCTTGTGTAATTTTCTGCTTAATAGAAACTAAATATAAATTGTAGAAATATGTGTTATATAACCGACATATTATTATTAGTGTTATGTTTGTGTCATTTCTTTTATAATTTTAAAAAATTGCTGAACAATTTTTTTAATACCTTTTAATTATTTTTAATATATATTTTATATTGCATGATTTCATAATGGAGTGCGCTAAAATATAATAGTGAACTTATTTTATTTATTTCCAATTTACAACAACTTCATAAATTTTCAAAACCTAAATAAACTGGGTTTAATTTTTAATAATTTCAAAACTAAGAATGAAAAATCATTCTGAAGGAGACCTAAGAAAATTAGTGAGTTAAAAAAGAATCATTTAAAAGAGTAATATAGTTAAAGCAAAAGAAGAATGATGTCATGCATTAACTTGGTAAAACATTACCTACACAAAAACTTGGCAAAAAACAGATGAAATAAATTCTAAAACTATCACACGACTAATAAATCTAAAATAAAAGCATTATAAATTTATAATATATCAAGAGTAATGCTGGTGATATTATCTTTGTGATACTTTTTCTTTTTGTAATTAGTTAAAATTTATTAGAAATTATCCAACATATATATCTTGTATGCTGCATCATTATGCATTGTATTAAAGACATAAATGCTTTTATGATGCGAAAAATATTTAAAGAGAAAATAATTTTTTAAAAATAAATTAATACCCTTTGTAATTATAAATATTTATCTAATTTGTATACCAAATATTATGATTTGGATTAAGAATTTTTATAAATAATTTTACTAAAAATATATTAATTTACATTCAAAGCAAAAGAAAAAGTATTATTGAACTTTAAAGTGACATAATTATTTAATACGACGATCAATCAGTTGTAAAAGCCATTATTGTAGGCTTTAGTTCTCCTTCACCAGCTTCATAAAAATAGATAGTGACATGAGATTTATTGTCTCAAGATGGACAATAATTTTTCATATAGGGTTTTATGTTTTTAATTCATCAATTTTTTTTGAGTATTTAACTTTTAGTTCTGGAATAAAAAAATTGACCAGTCTTAATTTATGATATTTTATGCTTATATATTTATTTTTGTTATCAAATATTATTATTAAATGATGATATTGTGTTAATTTTATAATTATTTAATTAAATTTAGTGGTGACTCATTTTCTAGCTATTCACAAAGTCAAAAACTTAGAAATGAAATGTCAAGGTCAAGAAGGACCCTTGTAGGCGGCGGCAGCATCATGTTTTGTCTCGAGGGGAGGGGATCGTTGTTGAAGGAGGGAGGTAGGACAAACCATTGGGAGGGGGAGGGGTTGAAGGGTTTGAATTTGAGAATGGGGTGACTTAGAAGAGGGAAGGGTGATGCAACATGACTTGTTGATTAGATGAGGAATAAGATGGATTCAGTAATTAAGAAATAAGAAAATGAAAAAAGATTGTAGATTTGATTTTTTATTAACAAAAAGTTAATAACTAATAATTAATATTTATCATAAAAAAACTTGTTGAGTAGCAATGAAGTTTGATGACAATAGAAGGATGATAGTAATGGTGTTGAAGGAAGGAGGAGAAGGAGAAAATGATTTTCATGAAAAATTTTTATAATAAAATTATATATTTTGATGAATCTAAATATTAAAATAAAATACATCGAATTCAAAAAGTACAATCCCTTTTCTTAAAATCTCTTTTATTACTTTAAACAAATAGAGATTAATAAGTAATATTATTCTGAAGTTTTAACAATTTAACTGAACTTAAAAAAACAATTTAACTGTTTTTTTTAAAAAATAGTATACAGACAAAAAGATACCAAGAGTTTTGGAACTTTTTGCGTTTTTGGTTTATGGATTAGGACCGTGGTTATTCATTACTCACTGTAAATTGAGAATAACCGCAATTTGCAAATGACGCAGCACAACATTACATAAGCCAGTTTTGTTTGTAAACCATTACAAATTATTCTGGTTCGCAGTTGAAATAGAATTGTTGTGATATATTCAATGGATTAAAGTAAAATAAAATAACAAAAATAAGAATTATGATCTTTTGAAAAAAGTATTTTTGTCAAAAAAATAAATTTTTAACTGTATAATTTTATAAACAAATTATGATTCTTATTTTTATAATTTGCATTGAAACCCAAATTATTTTCAAGTGTGAATAAACATGCACTTGTTAGTTACTTTATCTTATCTCAGTGCCACTCATCATACACTTCATCATCACTATCTTCCCTTCCCTATTTAAAATCCTTGACTTATTTTTCTTCCAAACACTGCCTACTCCATAATATCACTGTCACTACACACAACACCACAACAAACTAGCACAGTAACACAACACACACACACACACACACACACACACACACACTTACATTACAAAAATACAAACACACCTTTCTCCTCTCTCTCTCTCTCGTTGGTTTTTGATTTTGAAATTGTGGTTAGGGTTCATCTTTTTCTTGTTTGTTATATGAGATTGCAGCAAACATTAGCAGATCTATGATGGCGAGCACCCACATTGGGAATGCTGGAGACGCCGACGCGAAGGCCTTGAAGGGTCGCCCCAAGAAGCCCTCCGACGACTTCATCTCCCTCTTCCATGGCTCCGATCCGGTCCGCGTCGAGCTGACGCGCCTCCAGAACGAACTCCGAGGCATGCACCATTTCAACTTCAAAAAATTAAAAATATATATTATATCAAATACCTCTTCAATCGTGTGAAAAATTGTGCTATGTTGAACTTGATAAAAACCGAAAATAAATAAATAGTCGCTTCTTCGCAATTTCTCTATCTGGATTCCGGAGCTTGCTAAAATTTAGCTTATAAAAAGTTAATTGGAAAATGCAGTTACTTTATTTATATATATGGCAATGTGTTTATTTTATTTATTTATTTTTGTTTAGTGAATAATCTTTAATTTGTGGTGGTTTATTTTGATTGTTTTTTATTACGTTTCTTTTTAACAATGGATTGGCTGGGCTGCAGAGAAAGATAGAGAGCTTGGGGATGCACTTGCGGAAATTAAGTCATTGAGGAATTCAGAGCGTCTTAAGGAAAAGGGGGTTGAAGAGGTATCTTTCTTCTTCAAATTCTCTAAATGTTCAAAGCTGTTAATCTGCTTTGTAATTTTTTTTGAAAATAAAATTGTATTTTATGTTAATTTGTGAAATAGAATAGTGTCTATCTCGTTGAACCATCAAATTGCCTTTCAGAAAGTTGCTTTTAGTAATTCTCTGACTTGAAGTATAAATGTTGAGAGGCTTTTGCTACGTGAAGTCAGTCTGCAATGAAGATTTCGGTAGTTAAAAATTTCAAATTTCAATATTATGACACCTGTGTTTTCATTTGTTTAATCATCTCAGCTAACAGATGAGCTGATCAAGGTGGATGAAAAGCTAAAAGCAGCTGAAGCTCTTCTGGAAAGTAAGGTACACTAGATATTTCCTCGTTGAATTTTTTCTTCACTTCTCGCAATAACCATTATTCCAGTGCCACTTAATACTTATATGTTTGACAGAACCTTGAAGTCAAAAAAATCAATGAGGAGAAAAGGGCAGCACTGGCTGCACAATTTGCGGCAGAAGCCACACTTCGAAGGGTTCATGCTGCACAGAAAGACGATGAAATGCCTCCTATTGAAGCTATTATTGCACCCCTGGAGGCAGAACTCAAGCTTGCTAGGATGGAGGTACATTTTGATGGCTATGTTATGCATTGAATAAGCTTTTAGCTGGGACCGGATGGTTGTTTATTCAGTTATTCAATGTCCCATGGATGCTCATTCCATGATCAGAATCAAGACCAAAGGAGTATATATTATTTATCCTTGCTGCTATATTATTTTAGGTGGCAAAGCTGCAGGATGACAACAGAGCACTGGATCGGCTAACCAAATCGAAGGAGGCTGCTCTTCTTGAGGCTGAGAGAACTGTTCAGATTGCTTTAGCTAAAGCATCCTTGGTTGATGATCTGCAAAACAAAAATCAAGAGTTAATGAAACAGATTGAAATATGCCAGGTTTGTGATTCTATTTTTTTTTTTCAAAATAAATTTTATTTTTTCTTATACTTGCTAGTAAGGTTCATATTTTACATACTCAATTAGTGGAATGAAAATTTAATGAAGTATGTTACACTCTTATGTTAGGAGGAGAACAAAATCTTGGACAAGATGCTTCGGCAAAAGGTTGCTGAAGTTGAAAAACTAACTCAAACTGTTCGTGAGCTTGAAGAGGCTGTCTTGGCTGGTGGGGCTGCTGCTAATGCTGTCCGTGATTACCAGCGCAAAGTGCAAGAGATGAATGTAAATATTAACATTCTTTAGATAATCATCATATATACTGTTTGTTGTTTTGAGTCTGTTGCAGATGCTCTTGGCTGCTTATAAGTTCTAACCTTCAAAGTTGGCATAGGAGGAAAGGAAACTTTTGGAGCGGGAAGTAGCTCGTGCCAAAGTTACTGCGAACAGGGTTGCGACTGTAGTTGCAAATGAGTGGAAAGATGCTAATGATAAAGTGATGCCTGTGAAGCAGTGGCTAGAAGAAAGAAAATTTTTTCAGGCATGTAAACAGCTCAGAAATTGCTTTTGCTATCTTTTGCAAGTTATTTGGATGTTTCTTGCAGCAGATGTTTTGCGAAATACTCCTGTTGATTGATGTTTTGTCATACATACAATATGTCATTTACTGATTTTTCCTGTTCTAATCTTTGACACTAGTCTTCTTGGTTACATTGTGGTTGGATGTTTATATATCTAATGCCAATGTTAGAGGACCACTGACTGGTAGAGAGAGGGTACGAAAGAAATAAAATTGATCAACAAAGTACCTATCGCAATTTGTATTTCTCTTGTTGCCTCCTCCTTCCATGTTGATGAGGCAGGTGTTTCTAGCTCAGGTTTTGGAGCCAACACAGAAGTATTATATAGCTTTCTACCCTGTGACTTCCCATTATTTGCTTTTACTATTTTATATAGGTTATATGTTTTTACTATGTTATCTCTTTTGTTCTGCTATATACCATACATTCCCTATATATTCTTGTCATCGATTAACATAAAAACTAACAACTAAAATTGGCTGATAAAAAAGATGATAAAGTGCTTCCCTGATTTGAAACCAGTAGTCAGCCATAAGTGGAAAAACTGTAAGAGAAGCTGAGAAATGTTTTTGATATTATTTGCAAGAATTTGAGTGCTAGAATGAAGTTATTTGATAGCACATAAATTAGATGGAGTTGTTGATTTTTTATTGAAAACTTGAATTAATTCCATTATTTTGTAGGGTGAAATGCAACAATTACGTGATAAATTGGCTATAGCGGAGCGCACTGCAAAGGCAGAGGCACAAATGAAGGTATATGATATGTTTATCTGACTCCAAACACTCAATTCCTATTGAAAGCCTCTTCTAAAATATTTAATTGATATGACAGGAAAAATATCAATTGCGCTTCAAAGTTTTGGAGGAAAGGGTTAAGACATCTAATGGTAATTCCAAATTCACTGTATCAGATGGAAGAAACATTGCCACTGGGCCTTCACGGAGACAGTCCTTTGGTGGAGCTGAGAGTCTCTCTGCATCTTCTTCCAATGGATATCAATTGAGGAAAAACTCAATTTTGAGACCAGGGTCTCTAATTTCAAACAGTGCTAATGTCTTACTAAAACATGCCAAACTTTCATCGAGATCATTCGATGGTGGTAGTAGAAACCTGGAGAGAGAGAGGCCAACTTCAGATGCAAATGGGCTAGATAACATGCCAACAAACTCCAATATTCAGACCATCACCAGTGAAACAATTACTACACCCGAGGAGAGTGCAAATGGTACTCCAGTCGAAAAATCTAAATCAGAAAATGAAGACTATGTTTCAGGAATGCTGTATGACATGTTGCAAAAAGAGGTTATATCTCTGAGGAAGGCTTGTCATGAAAAAGACCAGACTCTTAAAGATAAGGATGATGCAATAGAGGTATCATCTCATTTCTTAAATTACTGATTCCACATTTTCCCTCGTCTAATTCAATTTGTTGTTTTAATGTTGGAAGATGTTAGCAAAGAAGGTTGATACATTGAGCAAGGCAATGGAAGTTGAGGCCAGAAAAATGCGTAGGGAAGTTGCTTCTATGGAAAAGGAGGTTGCCGCAATGCGGATTAGCAAGGAACATGATCATAGGGCACGGCAAGCAAGTGCTCCTAGGGGGGCTGTAAATTCCCGGTCTATTTCTTCCAGGTCAATTTTCTCCTTTTTTCTTTCTTTGTTGTGATATTGTGTATTTTATTCTTCATAGTTTAGTATAAAAATATATATGTTTTTTTATTTGAACATGGTTATCACTGTCAAAATATAAGATTTGGCTCCTTCAGATTGGTGTGTTAGGTACAGAGTGGATCAGCATTCATCATTGATGAAAAACTCAACTGTTTAAATATTTAGACAAATACGAGCAACTTGATAGTAATCTATGAATTTGTGAAAACTTGTTGAGTTTCTCGTCAGTGATTGCCCAAATTTAGGTGCGCCCTGCACTTTAAAGGATATTAATATATAAAAATATATGATGTCAATATGGAACTTCAACGTTTAATATTGAAATGCAGCTGCTTATCATAATTCATAACTGAAGCTAAGCTGGTCCCATTGCCTTTTTGTATTTGAATTAGAACTGCTACCTGTTGGGCAATTCTTCTCGTACGTGAGTAATTACCCTGCCTGATCTGGTTCCAGATACTTTACAATGCATTAGGATAACTGAAACAGTTTGATCCTGAAAATAGTGGGGATTTCAGTCCTAATATTTGGCACAAGTTATAACACAAAGGCTGGTATCTTAAAAACATAGTTTTACTGTAAGCATTTTATCAAGGGATGCTCTTGTATGTTGCGGTGAAATGATGCTATCATTTTTTTGCGGATATTCACTGCACTTTTCATTGGATTTTCAGGAGTGCACGTAACTTTTAGCCAAACTCCTTGGCAGTGCCTGTGATCCTGTGTAACTGTCTAAGGAATTCTTCTCCCTTGTGCTGAACAGAGTTGTTGATTTATCATTTTTTATTCTCTTTTCCCTATCTCCTGTATTTAAGCTGTCTCGACCAGGGGTAAGGTGTAAAGAAGGGACCTTGTGTTCTTGTAGGGCATCCATGTCTTGTATATTTTTTTGTATACCATCTTCAGAAAGAAAATTTAGAATTAGTGGTTCCACGTGATTTGTGGAAGTGTATCTGAATATAGCTTGCTCAAAAGTTATAATGCTTTGAGTGTCAACCTTTGGGCTGTACCTAATCTGGATTGATTCTAGTCTAAACTGGTTTGAAGTTTTCTTTATTTTCACCAAACTCTTAGGAAAAATATATTGATGCCGCTCATGTTCACGTTTGATTGTTAAATGCAAAAGCTGTTGGACATTCTTATTTATGGTAACGAAATCTAACAAAAATAAATGTACCATTTTGTAACTGACAAGGGTCTGCCCTTGGCCCGAGTCAGAAGCCTTTGGTGACCAAGCATTGTGCTCACGCTAGAGTTGTCTCTACTATTTCTAGTAATATAACAATATCATATATTATAAAAAAGGAATACACAAAAGCAAATATATTATTTAAAAGAAATACACAAAAGTAAAATTAAGAGTTTACTCAAATAACGATGGGTGATACTATAATTTTGCGTTTGTCTTATACAAAGACAAAAATTAATATTAGAGGTTCTTAATCTTAGAAATACTTTCATTCAAAAATTAAAATTAACTAATTAGTAGTCGTTGCAAGACAAGGACTTTTTTTTATAAAAAAATTCAAATAAAACTAATTTATAGAATAAATAATTGACTTATTAATTCTAATACTGTATCTAATTTATTTTCAGTTTCAAATTTCAAAGGAACATAATATGTGATAATTAAATTCTAGCCAGTTAATTTCATTAATCTGCAAGAGTGACAAAAAGAAGGAAAGGTTTACTCAATCCTAGTCTTTATTCGTATTAACTAAAACGAAAGAAAAGGGTACATAATGAATTTTTTTCTTAATTATCCTTCGTTTTTAAGAGTTTCTCTTCTTTTTTTCCCTCAAGAGCAGGTTCTCAAATTTTATCCTGTTTTTAACGTATTGAGGTAATAGAGTAAGCGTAAAAAAATAAGGTAAAATTATCAATTTTCCTTAAAGACACAAGGGTTCTGATATTAAATTTTTAGAGTGCCTATTGATGAACACCCATGTGGCATGTTTGGTATAACACAAATTTTTGGGGTCCAATAAAAAACCTTCCTCTATCCTAATAAGAGAAAGTAGCAATCTACGATTTTTGAGCTTAAATTATGCATTTTCTTCCTCATCGTTATTAATAAATGACACGGGATGAGATTGTAAATTTCATAAAATCATATCTTTACATCACATAATTTCATATAAATACTATTACATCAACGGTCACAAAGAATGCACCACCGGTGATCCATTTTCTCCCGGACCACACCATATACAGACCCATCAAGCTTGTATTTTTTTTGCTTCTTCGGAGATCACATGTTACTTTAATCCATTAGATCATATATACTAATTCTGTTTTCAGTACATGACTGACGTTGGTTAAATTTTTTTCATATAAAAATATTAAACATAATTTTTTTCGCTAAATGAATCCTTTCTTATTCATTATTATTGTTTTTTAAATTTGGGTATGTTTTTTTTTTTTTCTCTTACAAAGACGTTGTTTCACTTCGTGTGGAGGGAAAAGATTAAGTCAGGTACGCTAAAATGAGCAGTGTAGGGTTTAGAAAAAGAAGATAGCGTCAGTGAGCTGAAGAAGGTAACTTAGGAGGGAAACGGAACGATAGAGTATTTGATTTTGCATCCAAATGCGAATGTGATGGCACATGTTCTTCTGCTTCGCCCTCCTCTGCTTCGCGTCATGTCCTTTCGCTTCATCACCGCCTTTTCCTTCCACACGCGCCTTTCTTCATTCCCTTCTTCTACTCTCTCCAAAAACAGGTATGCATAATTTCGCTTTCTGCTTTACCCTTTTGAAAAAAGTTTCTAAATTTCGATAATAATGCCATAAGGGGTTGTTTTTTTTGTCGTTATTTTTTTTTCTGGGTTTTCTCAGGACGAGTTTTCCTCTGAGAAAATTTTGGGCTCCCTGTCCGGTTCCAAATGCGGTCACTCCAAGGGCGTTTATGTCTTCTATCTCGACCACCGAAGCTTTTAACAATAGTGAAAGTCCCGCAGCTTATAGTTCTGATCAAATTCAGGTGTTTTGTTAATTTGTTTTGATGTGTCAATTTGATTGTGCTAAAATTTTTATGAGTGCCATGTCAAAAAATATTATATCTTGTGTGTTTCTTGTTAGTTAGTACCTTTGGGGTTTAGTGAATTGCTTTGCTAAATATGGTTTGGAATTGGCATGTTTTTTTTAAAGGGTTGTTTGATACATGTAGGTGCTTGAAGGCTTGGACCCTGTGAGGAAAAGGCCCGGGATGTATATTGGAAGCACCGGCCCACGAGGGTTGCACCATTTGGTATTGTCTTCTAGCTTTTGTTTTTTTTGCAGCTGTTTTGTTGATGTTTTGTTTTTGTTCTGATTGAAGAAGTGTTTGTGGTGTCTTAGGTGTATGAAATTTTGGATAATGCTGTTGACGAAGCTCAAGCTGGGTTTGCTTCCAAGATTGATGTTGTTTTGCTTGCGGATGATTCTGTGAGCATCACAGACAATGGTCGCGGGGTATGCTTTGTTGTTGTTTAAATTTACTCGTTGGTTGATTGTGCTTTGTTTGCGTTTATCTATCTTTGTTCTTTTTTGTATAACTGTGACCCGATTTAATGTTAATTTGAAGTAAGAACTTTGCCTTTTATAGTTTTATTTACATTTAGAATTTAGACCCCCTTGAAAAAAATGTGTTGTTTTTTGCGTACAGTATAATGCTATTTTTCTTTAATGTAACCTTTAACTATTTTCTAACTTTTTTAGTTTTGTGGAGTTAAATATTTTATATGACAAACTAACTACATCACAGTTGTGTCGACAATGCTAGGCAATTGTTATTTTGTAGAAATAAATATAATTTGCCATCTATTATGATTTTAACTTTTAAGCTTCTAACTCTTGTGCTCTTTTGATCAGTGTTCATTTACTATCTTTTTCTTTATTTTGACTATATATACTAATTTATCTCATGAAATGCAGATTCCTACTGACTTGCATCCAGTTACAAATAAATCTGCCTTGGAGACAGTGTTGACGGTATTGTTGCACATACTTGAATAAGTCTAGATACCATGCAATTCAAATCCAATTGAGTTTGTTGTGATATTTTAGCAAAGAATATTATGTTTATAGTGTAAGGAAATGCATGACTATTTGAAATTTGTTTGAGCTATTGAGTTCTGGAGTTGATTTCCCCGTTAAATAACTATTAGTTGTTATTATTGCTATAGTTACCTTTTGTTATTTCATGCTATGAAGCATAGACTCTGACATGGACACTCGACATGGACACAAACACTTCGATATGACTAATGTCTAAAATATAGGACACTACGACGCCGCATACACCCTCAAAGAGAGAGACTCTAATAAAATGAAATATGAGTAACATATAACAAAATATTTAAATTGATGGTATATTCTTCTTTTTAAACCAGCCTTCTATGTTTTTTCAAGTGTTTGAGTTGTGTAAAGGTGTCTGCTTAAGTGTCTAAGCCAACAAAAATCATTTTTAAATTGAAAATCTAATAAGTGTCGAACAAGTGTCGGTGTCGAAAATGTGTCCGACATGGCGACACTTCAAACAAGGAAAGTGTCCGTGCTATATAGATTCCATGTGCTCAGGCTTTAAATTTGTTATCCATTTGCTCAATTGAAGGAATCATGATTTTGACCTTTTTTCACACCTCTGACATATGGAGCTATTTCCTCAGTTCTCACCTTGATTATCTGTTTACTCTAGAAATATGCGATGTGAACTTGGTGTTTATTCCATCTATTAGCTTGTCAATGGTAAATTTGACTAGAGAGGATCATTTAACCTTTTGCAGATATGATTAAGATTCTTCTCTTGGTATAAGGAATTGTTTAATCTGAGAAAATATTTTCTATTTTCATTTTGCTTCCTGTTGTCTGAAGTTTATACAGGAAATAGTGAAAACAGAAAATGATAAAATGTTGACTGTTTCCTATACAAACTTTTAAAAACAGAAAACAAACTGAAAATAGAAATATATTTTTTAAACGTAACTCCCCCTAGAATTTCCACATTAGCAAAGTTGGGAATTCGGGCCTTATGCTGTAACACAATTTTGCCCAAACTTTGGAGTACATTTTATTTGTACTTGATCTTTATTGTTATTTATTTATTAGTTGATAACAGTAGTTTACTCGTATGAACTTTTCAGGTCTTGCATGCTGGTGGAAAATTCGGTGGTGCCAACAGTGGCTACTCTGTTTCAGGAGGTTTACATGGTGTTGGTTTGTCTGTTGTTAATGCTTTGTCCGAGGTATCTCTTTATCAATTTGCCTTTTTCTTTACGGCTGAATTTTTTCAAGGTTTAAATGAAAGCAATGGATAAAAAATTTCAAATGGGTATGGATGTTTTGGCACTAATTTTACACACTTCCACACATTCTTCTTCATCATGTAATTAGATGCTAGCAAATAATGCAATCACTTTTATATTCTGTTTTTAGTCAGAGGTTGCTAATTATGCTTAGTTATCAATGTTATCTAAATATCCGATTTACTATCTAACTTCACAGTTGCTAGAGATAACAGTTTGGCGTGATGGAATGGAATACATGCAAACATATGCTCGTGGAAAGCCAGTGTCAATTCTGAAATACCTTGTGCTTCCAGATGAAAAGAAAGATCTGCAAGGGACACGTGTCAGATTTTGGCCTGACAAAGAAGGTTTATATTATATGATCATGCTTTTCTAGGTTATGGCAAATTTCAGTTTTACACATGCTATACTTATATCTTAACATGCAGTATTCACCACTGCTATTCAGTTTGATCACAACACAATTGCTGGACGCATTAGGGAATTAGCTTTCCTCAACCCCAAGGTGAAGTTGTTGATTTAGTAATGTCCATTTGTGATGTTGCATACAACATTAATTTTTCTCATTAGTTATGGTCTTAAATGTGGTTATTTCATCATGACATTTTATTCATGGGTTTCCATTACTTCATGAATGTGTTGATTAATGACCGAATTTCCTTTGATGACCAGATGGAACACTTCTTCTCTATTGGATATAAAAATCATTCATGAGCATTCACCTAATAGCCTAAGCCTTTGGGAGACTGAGCGATATGGTATCAGAGTCCCTATAACCAAGTGGTTAATTAAAGTTGAATTTAAGCATAAGATAAGGTGGCTCTGTGCATTTGCTATGCTTCAGGTCCAAGAGCTCTTGTGTGAGGGGGGGTGTTGCAAAATAAAAACCATTCATGAGCCTTCACCTAATATTTTACGCATTCGGGACACGTAGGTGATTAACATTCTTCTTTTGGAGTGGATTGTAAGGATGGCAATTGGATAAAAAAAGTGTTAACCACTGGAACTGTAATTTGATGTATTAAGCAACTCTTGTTAAGTTTCCTGATCCTAAAATTTCAATTTTTTAGTAAATAGCTTCCAGAATTTTTTTCAATGGGATTGAAGGGATTAAGTTTTAGAGTTATCCTTTTTCATTATCTTAGACACTATGAAGCACTGTAGGTACTTACAATCGTTTAAAATTAAAACTGTCTCCTTTTTTCCCATAGTTTAGCATATGGCCCAATTAATTTGTTTCTTTTTCAAAAAAAAATAATAGAAACAGCATTTTATTTGTTACTGAATTTGGATAGAATTATGAATAATTTTAGGCAGTAGCACAACAAATTTTTAATAGATAAATAGTATACTTGAATTTTGGTTTTTTAAAATACATAATATTAAGCCTGGCTCTTCACTTCTAATAAAATTTCTTGTTGTATTACTCTTAAATTAAATAGACGTAAGCTATTTGGTGTCAACAGAAATCATTATCCCTTCATATCCTTTCATACGTGACATTTAATGCTTGACTATTCTTTGAATCTGCAGGTTATATTCCATTGGTTTTAGTAGTGATTTAAAGGGAAAAAATGTATAAATTAAAAATGACTTTACGAAACTGGTAACAACTTGTTCAATAAGCTGTGTCTTTAAGTCCTGTAGAGTTCTAACTTCTAATGACATATCTCCTTAAATCAAGAAACACCATTTTTGCTTGTTGCTTTTTGAAGAACCTGACAATGCCATTGGCTCTTGATTATCAATACCTTTGCTGACTATTGTTTGTCTCTGTAAATTTGTTGAGTTCCTCTGGTAGATGAAATAAGCGACAAGATATTCTACTCTACAACTTAGCATAGTTGAGTCTTCCAGGTCTAATGGATAAAAAAGAAGTTATGAAATAGAATTTAGAAACATCTTTTATTTGATGTGTTAATATGAAATTAAGATGTTTTGTAATTGATCAGAGTTGAGGGCGAGCTCTGACACAACTTTAAAGTTGTGCCTTGGTAACTGTTTGGTTATGGGTTCGAACATGGAAACAACCTCTTTGCCTATGTAAAGGTAAGGTTGTGTACAATGACCCTTCCCTATACTTTCGCATAGTGAGCCCTTTGGCAATGGGGTACACTAGTGTTTCTTCTTTTTTTTTTTTTGGTAATTGATCAGAGTTCAAGCTTTATCTTTATTTATTGGTTAGGTTGAATATTAGTTTTTCTAGATCTTTCGGCTCTCCTAACAAACCAGACTGAGCTGCCTCTAGCATTGTCACTCAATCCTCATTGTGCCACCTATAAATCAAAGACTTCCAGAAGAGCATTTATCTATCTACTTTGCATCTTACAATGGGTTTTCTCAACCTTTGCAGCTTACAATCACGCTTCGGAAAGAGGACAATGATCCAGAAAAAGTTCAATATAATGAATATTTCTATGCCGGGGGATTGGTTGAATATGTGAAATGGCTTAACACTGATAAGGTCTAGTACTTTTTACCTTTATGCTTGTAATGTATGGTTAATGTCATTATTTTTATTTATTTATTGTTTGGTGTTAGTTTGCTCTGGTAGGATATCTTATTCTTCTAAATTTCTACTTTGACTTCTGTTATACTTGTGTACATCACATTTTATTATCCGTGTTTTCCTATAAAATATTTGTTATACTTCATATAATTTTTACTGCACAATTCTTCAAGATCACAATTCACAACTGTGAACTTCACATGCCAATTATTTAAAAAAGTTTAAATGGTGCAAGCTTTATTACTCACTACTGTTTTTGGGGTAATGCTATTGACACAATCAGTTGAATCACAATTGAACTCACCCCTGCACTGGGGTCATTATATCTCTGTAGTTTGTCAAGCAGATTAATGCCTAGACCTATGCAGGATGATGCCATGACTTGCACAGGTTTTTGTTAGTATTTCACTTTCAGTTATGTGGGTACTGGGTGGGTAGCATTAAGTTTTCTTTCCATGCTGCATGGGCATTAATAACTTTGGCTTGATGTCTGACAGTTGCCCACGACTGAAGAATAACGAAATATGGCCAAATAGTTAGATCTGGAAATAAGGCAAAGCAGTTACAGTAGTAGTTAGTTACAGAATTAGTTGGGTAGTTAAACTTAAATAGTAGGAGTTTAGAAAAGATTGGAGGAGATTTGTCAGTTTTGGAGAACAGATCATTAGTTCAACTGTGAAAGGGGCAAGCCTTGGAGGAGATATCTCTACTGTGCATTTTCAGCGTAGCAATAAAATTGTTTTCTTTTCTCTATTTTCTTTTATGGGTTCGCAACAATGCTTGTAAGTGCTGATTTTCTATTTTAAAAAAGGATATTTTCTTTATTGTTCCTTTTAAATTTTATTTGAAAAACTACTTATTATCTAATATATTTGGATTTGATGTTTCCAGTAACTGTAAATTGGTTATTGACTAGTGACCTTCTGTTCCAGAAAGCTCTTCATGATGTTCTGAGTTTTAGAAAAGAAACAGATGGCATCACAGTTGATATAGCTTTTCAATGGTATGCCCTCCAAGTCCAATTGATATATCAGAGTTAGCTAGTTACATTTCATCTATTTTGTCAGGATTTGTTTGTCTTTGTTTGGCACCTGACTCCTTATGAATAAGAATAAGTTGTGAAGTTAAGGGTTAGCCTTTTATATCTTGTAAATATAGAAGCTCAAAATGAACAATGGAATTGTATATTTTTCTGTATAATACGGTTGACAACTATTCATAATTCCTTTTTAGTATATGTGATTCATTTCATTCCTTCTTTACTAGGTGTGAAGATGCATATTCAGATACAATACTGGGATATGCTAATAGTATACGTACTATTGATGGTGGCACTCATATCGATGCCATGAAGGCTTCTATAACAAGAACACTTAATAGTCTTGGAAAGAAGTCCAAAGTTATTAAGGTATTTCTTAACTGTTGTTTCTTTTTTAATTTATTTTACCTGCTGTTGATTTGTGCTTGGCAACTTTCCTGAAATACAAAACTCCTGGTCTAGAATTTGTTGCTTTGTTATTCTCTGACAGTAACTAATTACATTATTTTACCCTTAACTTTGGGTTCACTACAGTAACTAATCACTCAAAATGCCGAATCACTTTCCTTATTATATACTCTCCTTAACAGAACTGGAACTTCTGTACATGTTGACATGTTCTATTAAACACGGTAATTGTATTATAGCAAATGTCTCCCTTTGTCTAAAATGGATTATTTTATGAATAGTTCACAAAGTGGATTCTTTTCATTGTTAAATAGCATTATGTTCTTTGCAGGAGAAGGACATTACTCTAAGTGGCGAGCATGTGAGAGAGGGTCTAACATGTGTTGTCTCAGTCAAGGTCCCAAATCCCGAGTTTGAAGGACAAACAAAGGTAATGCCTTTATATTAGTTTGATGGAATGCTTATATTCTTGCCATTAGGTCTCCTGGAACATTGGAGTTTCCTCAATCTTAATTTCTTTTCCTGTATTTCATGGTACTCCCTTACGCTTTTTCTTACCATTCTCTTTGCTGTGAAAAGACAAGGTTAGGAAATCCGGAGGTGCGAAAAGTGGTTGATCAATCTATTCAAGAATATCTTACTGAGTATCTAGAATTGCATCCAGATGTTCTTGATTCAGTACTTTCTAAAGCTCTTAATGCTTTTAAGGTAATAATCTCATTCTCGAGTTTACTATTCTGTATTTTAAGCTCTATGGCTGTTGATAGGAATGTTAACCAAAAGCTTCCTTGTGAATTTATTGTCTAATTAGGCAGCTCTGGCAGCAAAAAGAGCAAGGGAATTGGTGAGACAAAAGAGTGTTTTGAGATCTTCATCCCTTCCAGGAAAACTAGCTGATTGTTCATCTACAGATCCTGAAGAATGTGGTATACTTATTTCTATTTGATGTGGAACTTATTTTACTTACGATTTGAATCACAATTTTGCGACAGACCTAGAATCATTACTGTTAATTTTGCATATCATATAACTCTCAGAATATGACATTTGTTGAGGTCTCACATTGACTATGAATTGGCATAAAGCTTATAGAAAGACTTGGACAATCCTCATCTCATGAGGTAGCTTTTGAACATGAGTTAGCCTATGAGATGGTATCAAAGCATATTGTGGATCTGATATTGGGTCACCCTCAACTGTCCAAAAATATATCCGATCCCATCGCTTTGCTAGTGCAACATATATATAAAAAATATTTCTACAATCTCCCTGCTCTCGATCTTCGATCCTTGGTGTGAAGGGTGTGTTGAGACTTGATATCCCTCATTGACTAGATATGGGCTTGAGCAATCCTCACCTTGTGAGCTAGTTTTGAGGGTTGAGTTAGGCCTAGTCCAAATTATAGAGCATTAATATGTGTGTGTATATATATATATATATATATATATATTGCAAAAGTGCTATTATTTTATTTTGTTTTCATTTGAAATTGCTATCTATATGTTATCTCTGTAGTCAGTTTAGTGCATGTTTTCCTGCTCTTGTTTCTTTGTAGTGATGCTTGCTTGTCTCTGAATCAACTTGCTTAAATTAACCAGAGATTTATCATTTATGTGACAAAACAAAACAGACACACAATTAGAAATGAAAAAACAAGGATGAACTCCATTTATGTTATGCTATTGTAACTTAAAATAAAAATATTTTCCATGAATCTACAGAGGAATTTAATTACAATGATTTGAGCAATGAGCATCCTTTCCAGAGTCTAAATGCAATAGCATAATAGCCATCTCTTTTGATTGATTGCTTTCCTGAAAGCATTGTTGTCATTCCTATGTGCTTCTACAGTATTGTGATATTGTAAATCGTAAAGGTTTGATAGAGTATGGGAAATTACTGGTGGTCCATTATAGTAAGTGGTGGAGGATGAATGACATCACATGCTTCATTATTTCTGGTCTTTAGATAAACAATTTTTGAGATTGGATCAAGGCTAGGATTCATAAAAGATAAAACTTGAATTCTTTTATCTCTTTATTTCAGTGTATTTCTTCTGACTTTTGATTCGGTCTTCCGACCTAATTATTTTTAGAGTTTTCAAAAGTATGTCCTTATCAGTTGTTGCTGAATTATATTTCAATTTTCAAAGCTGTAGGTTGATTCCCTTGGGCAATTGTGTGCAGCTTGGTTTGTAAGGATTGGGGTAAAAACAATAATTTAAGAGTCCTTTGGTGATATTCGGGATCATGTCTAGCCGATAATATTCTACTCTTTAAAACTAATTGTTTCTTAATAGACACAGGACTATTTGTTCAATATATTTGCATTTGCATTGTGTATGTAGAGCTTTGTCCTAGCGTGGTTGATCAAATTAGCTGAGATCTTTTTGGTAAATCTTTTGATGAGGTGGTAGTGTGTTTTGAATTGAAAGTTCTTTGTTCTTTCTCCCTATATTGCAGAAATCTTTATAGTTGAAGGTGATTCAGCTGGAGGAAGTGCTAAGCAAGGGCGTGACAGGCGCTTCCAGGTAAAGTATACACGTTTGGATGAGAGTCTGCACAAAACCAAGAAGTGCAAAATTCCAAATAATTTTTTAATCTTTGTTACATGCTTTGCAAAAGTTGGAACCACTGACTCTCCTAAAACTAAAAGCTTAAGCTCTTAGGTGTTGACACAAGACATGTTTTATTATATCTTTAACATGCTCCTTGCAATAGCCCTTTGAGTTTGAAGTGCTGTTGTGGACAATGCACAGCCTTGCTACCCAATACCTTTTGTGAAATTAAACTTTTTTATTAGAAGAATGGAGGCAGCATGGACCAAACTCCTGACCACTTTTCAAGGAGGCTTTGATGTAATATTGAGGACCTAAAATCTTACATTCTTAGATGAAGAAGGCATAGAACTGGTTTTGTTATATCTCTAATAGAAACTATTTATTTGATTTCTTGATTTAATTTTTTGACTAGTTTATGCCTTTGAGAGTTAGAGTTTCATTTGGACACAAAGATATGCAAAATCGTAGTTGTGCACTTGTGCTTTAAAGATTGCCACTTTCATCTTGAAAAGCAAATAACTAATGGGAACTCATCTTTTACTTTTTTTAGAGGAAATAATTTCTGTTTCCCATATCCTTCTTGTACAATATTGCCATTTCTACCATCTTTGGATATTAATAACTAACTTGATGAAATCTTAGAGGTGTTAACATTGTGAATTGTACAAGGTGCATTTTTTTCTATGAAAAAAATATTAAGATGAAAGTAATATAATTTTGTTTATTTTTATTAAATCTTCATGTCACAAAATGGTAGATGTCATATCACAGGTTTCTAAGTTTAAGTATCTGGATCAATATTACAGTTACAAAATGATGATGAAATTGATGAAGATCACACTCAAGATACAAGTTGAGTGGTTAAAATGGAGAAAAAACATTGGGCTTTAAAGGTATAACAATAGAAAAAGGTGGGAGTAGCAGAATGAGAATGTTAGGATGGAGCTGTATGCAAAAAAGGATAGGATACTAATGATTGTATACAAGGAGATATTGGTGTGACTCCGGTTGAGGAAAATATGATAGAAAATTGGTTAAAATGGTTTGAACATGCAAAGAAGGTCCCTAGAAGCATCGGTGGAGGTAGTAGATTGTATGGATTTAGCCTCGTGAAAAGAGATAGAGGAAGACCGGAAATATTGTTAAAGCTTTATGTTACATTTTGAATGTAAGAGATCATTATAACAAAGGTAACATTGTGATGAATGGAAATTTAAAATTTTGTGGAGTTTTCACATATGGATTTGGCTTTCATACTTATTGATAATTTCTTGATTGTATATTCCAATGCTTATTTTTCTAATTGTTGTATCTAATGTAATGCATTGAATTCTTTGTTTACTGACATGTGGAGCACTTAGTTAGATTGGTGTTTATTATGTATATAAAAGAAATATTTGGAGTTGTGTAAGTTATTTATCATACCATATTTGATGCAGGCCATTCTCCCTCTGAGGGGTAAGATTCTGAATATTGAAAGGAGGGATGAAGCAGCAATGTACAAAAATGAAGAGATCCAAAATTTAATTCTTGGTCTTGGTCTCGGAGTGAAGGTTAAAATTGTTCATGTTTCATTAGTTTGTTATTAATGAAGGAGTGAAAGCACATAAATGAATAAATAGATGATTGAAAATCCTGAAAAACAAGCTGTTGTCAAGTATAAGTAAATTATATTACTGAATTGAAATCTCTTCAATAACTAGTACGATTTGTCTTTGTCTTAGTGATTTTCTTTTGTTGAAAAAAAAGAACCAATTTCTAGTGATATGATATATGATCCTGACTCCTGAGTCCAAGTGGAAGAGTAACATGCATGCAACCTGCTTAAAATTCAAATTTTAAATAGTAAAGGAAATCTTTAAATTGTTGAGATTCCCAAATGAAGGCCCACAAAAAATCACGATAATACCAATTGATGTGAATTTCAAAATGAATTTGGAGACAAAAAACATAAGGGTGAAGACGGACATGGTAATTAGGAAAAGACAACAGATACATTTGGTGTTAATGTCACAAGTAATGCTGATTCCTGAATATGATAGGAAGTTAAAAATTATCAATGAATTCCAAAATTGAATTGGAAAATCCATCTTTGAATAGTATGATAACTAAGCTGTTAGCAATATTCTCGGTACCTGCATTAATGCAACCAAAGAATTATATCAGAGTAAAAATCCTGGATCACCTGTGCCAGAATCCTTTGCTCTTAACTAACATAAATATTTTAATTAAGAAGCGTCTTTTGTTTCAGGGAGAGGATTTTAAGAAAGATGCACTCCGATATCATAAGATTATTATTTTGACTGATGCTGATGTGGATGGTGCCCACATCCGAACTCTGCTACTGACATTTTTCTTCAGATATCAGGTAAAATGATGACAAAATGCCAAAATCTACTCTTACATGGAAGATGAGAACCAAGTCGGATCCTATAAGATATAAGTCAAAATAAATGATCAAATTTGATGCTGTGGTTCTTTCTTGCAGAGAGCTTTGTTTGATGAAGGTTGCATATATGTTGGTGTTCCACCATTGTACAAGGTTTGCCTAAAGTTTTTGCTACATGGAATGTCTATCAGATGGAATCATGCTAACTTCAAGCTATCTTTACTGAAATAATCAGGTTGTAAGGGGAAAACAAGTGCGCTATTGCTATGATGATGCTGACCTTAAAAAGCTTCAAAGATCATTCCCTCCTAATGCATCATACAACATGCAAAGGTTCAAAGGTATGATGAGAAGTTATTTTAGTTGCACGCATTAGAAATATTTGTAGGTTTGTATAACAATCTTGACAAAATAAATTTTAAATAAAACAATATCTTATTTAATAGATAGGGTTATTAATGTCTCAAGAACTGCTATTTTATCATGAAGTAGATCAAATGAATCTGACTACAAAAGCGGAAAAGTATATGGAAATATGGGTGGTCAAAGAAATGAATTTAAAAATAATTGGATGCACTCATCTCAAACTACCAGTCTCCCACCTCAAATTAAACAAAAAAAATTGTACACATTTAGATTTTCTTGTTGTCATTGAGGTTGTTTTCACCCTTTGTCGATTCAAGCTTTAGTTACACCATTTCAATAATTGGGAATGTTTGTGAAAAGCGAAATATCTGCTTCATTCATGACCATACCAAATAAGAGGAACAATATGACCTCATGTCAGTACTTGGGGGTTTAGTCGATCTTGTAATATGATTACTCTGCTATGAGTGGGGCGTCTTGTAGACCCTTGTAGTGAACAATATATTAGTTGAAGAAAGTAAGTTTTAAGAGTCTATTGTATTAAAAATTATCTGTTTCTTTTAGTTTATGACTTCTACCCATTTATTCTAGAAGATTCATATGCCTCCCCAGTCCCCAATGCTGAACTTTTGTTTTTCTCTGGGAGCTAATTGTTTTACAATGTTTTCTTGATTCTATTGATAATAGTGTGGTATTGTATATTTTATAAATGCAGGGTTGGGAGAGATGATGCCTTTACAACTATGGGAAACAACCATGGATCCAGAACGCAGGTTATTGAAGCAATTAAAAGTAGAGGATGCAGCGGAAGCAAATATTGTTTTTTCCTCTCTTATGGGTACTCGGGTAATGTGACTATGGCTACATATTTCGTGATTTTTTTTAACTTGAATCTATTTGTTTCTATATATTTTATTACTGATACATTGAACTTTAAGAAAATTATGGAAACCATATTTGACAATTGACTTATGATTTCAAATTTTCAATACATGTTTTAATAAAAAAAAAGGGGGAAATCATCAATGCATTTGTGAACTGTGATCCCCCAGGCTGTTATGCACATTTTTTGTATTAAAATAAATATTTGAAACAAGGTAGTTTTCTATCTGAGTCTCCCTGATGAAAATTGAGGTGGCTTATGAACTTAAAAAAATAGCAATGATCAATGTGTTATATTTTTTTGTTTCTTGTTCATGCATAATCATCAAATATGTATTGACATGTCTGTGTACTTAAAAATACTTGAATACTGGCCTTGGTTGGTGCTAGATTCTAAGGTACAAACAATGTCATAACAGTAACAGGTGATTACACCAATCAGCTAAGTTATTGTTGTTGTGCCATAATCTGATTTTTATTATTAATTTGTATCAGGTGGATTTTCGGAAAGAACTCATACGAAATTCTGCAAGCATGATTGATCTTGATCAGCTAGATATTTGATGCTGCAGCTAGATGTGGAGAAATGGAATGCCTTCCATATTAACCATATACTACAATACAGTCAAGCACAAAAATTTCTATATGCTGGGGAATGTGGAGAGGTCTTAAATGAAAGCAAGGCTCCTGTTTTTTCATTGGTGCCATTTGATGATTTAGAGGAAGTGTTTACTGGCACAAAATGAAGTTGCACTTTTAGTTGCTGGGAAATATTTGGGAGGCATGTTGGAGGTTCTAATTTTATTTTAAAAAATTTGTCAAGTGCATATGTTTTTTGCCCCCACCTATTTATGGTCCCAAATTTTGTAACGGCACGTGTAATCATATTCAAGTACTTAAGATGTTACCCTTCACAGGTTACCATTAAATTGCAAGGTTAAAGTGTACTGTGATCAAACTGGGTCGAGTACTTGCAGAAATACTAGAATTGAAACTTTTTTGTGTTCCTAAATTATGTTTGAACGGTCAATGACTGAATTAAACGCTTGTATGGGGAGGCATCAACTTTAAGGAACATGACAAAGGCTATATTCACTGATATACTGCTACTTATTAATCTGGCATTTTGATAGCCGTGGTAAATTTCTTTGATGGTCTACAAAACACTTGTAGTGTTAATAGCATTATACAGATATCCCTGTGGCGTTTTGCTTAGGTCTCATTGAAAAACTAGTGTAGAATTACATGAACAGTCAATTATTTCATCCAATTTATTATAATTAGTTATTGATTAAAATATCAATATTTTAATTTCATGTCGAGTATGAACTTTAAAATAAGTTTTTTTGTAGGAAAACTATTTTGGGATAAATGTTGGTACAAACTAAGACTGAAACACAGGTTTCAAGCCTTTTCAAAATTAAATGTGCCATTAAACTAAAGTATATTTAATGTAAATAAGTATACATATTTTTATAAATATTACCTTTATTACAAGAATTTATAACCTTATATACTGGTTCATGTAATTTAATTAATGATCAATCGGTTTGATCATTGAATCCTCATTCCAGGTAAATGACTGGTTCAATTTTAGGAATACTGATTTGGACCTGTGGTTTGGTTTATAGATCTTTGTAGAGGGCAAATTATTTTTGGTATATAACTCATCAACACATCAGTATGATAGAAGATGGTAGTTCAATCTTCACAAAATAAAAAATAACTTTAATATGATATTGTATTTATATTTCTCACTTATTTGTGAGAAATAACTTATATTAAAAAAACAAAAAAAGATAAAGGTGAGTTAATTCGGAGTGTAAGAAAAATGATAGGTAAATAAATTTTTTTATATTGAATTTTCACATCTCCATATCATGTGTAAATTTTATTTGTCTTGTACAGATTTTAATATGCTTTCAACACCTATTTATTTTCTATTAAAAAGGACATAGACACAATATTTTAATATGATGTTAATAAAGGTTAGTTGAGTTGGTAAAAATTGAACTCATATTTTACAAGAACGTAAATTTGATTCCCATGACCTCGTTTAGACTTATTCTTGAAACCTAACTCAGATAAGAAATATATTTTAATATGATACATGACATAATTTTCTTAACAGGTTTTTATTGTTTTCTCCAACTTACATAGGTAACTAAAATTCCAAAAAAAAAGTTATCTAAAAAGAATATTCCATAAAATGGCATCAAACTAAGCAAAATATTGCTGGCATGGCACCCAAGAGAGATTGAGAGAATATGCCACTTAAGTATTCGATAACAACAACCTTACAACCTTATTCAACACATCAAAACAGCTTTTTCTTTTCATTTCACAGAGAATTGCACGGACATTAACTCATGAATGGTGAGAGAACATACTGATTCTTTTGCTTCGACATGGAACTCACAGAGGAAAACTCATTTGCTAGTTCACCTGAATACGCATACATGCAACAATGAACAAACTGAAGGTTTATGTATGCTATGTTCATTGTTCAGTCACATTGAACTCTCTCTTCCCATGCGTTGGTTTCTGAGCATTCCAATGAGAATAGACTAATCACAGAAATGGGGTTGCATTTTTTCTTTTGTAATTAATGAATGATGTATCCCATTTTGGGTAAGGTACGCGATTAGTTTGTTGTAGACTTGTAGTTAACTTCGTAGAAGTTTTGTGCATTAATGATGATATATATTGTCTCAACTCTTTTTTAGTTCCTGGGTCATATATTCAAGTACTCTTCATTGCAGAGTTTGATTTTTTGAAACATGTTTATTTGATGGTTCAACAAGGCCATCCTACATAAAAACCAAGCTGTTTTGATTGCTAATGGTCACTTGTTTTTATTTCTTGATAGGCAAACACAGTGCACGTCATGTTTAGACTAGTAAGTGCATGTGCATGTTTTGATTGCTATAACTATGACTGTGTAAATTATCATTGATATAGGAAATCACTCTTCTGTTTATTGTTTTCTTATATTTTCATCATAGTTTAAAAGTTGTCAGTGATCATTTTTTTATATATGCTATTGGCTACAGAAAATAGTATTTGAATTTTGCAACTTGAGTCCGATTCATGTTCTGACATGAAATTCAATGTGATCAGAATGGTTGTCCAGTGGTGTAGAAGGATGTGGTGGTATTGTCATCAAGAACCTAAATTGCTTGCTATAAAAGATAGGGTTTTAGTATTTTATTTTGAAATGTCCACCAGTTAGTAACTATTAAAGATTAAAAATTGACCAGAGTGAGATCTCAAACTTGACTAAGGTCTTATTAACTTGCTTATAAGCTTTGTTATCTTGTTTATGGGCTCTTATATCCGGTGCCAATGATAGAAATAGAATGCTCAGGTTTTGGTTTTGTGTATGTGGAAATCAATGCTTTCTTATTGTCCCAAAAGAATTCTTACATGAGAGGATCCTAATAAATTTTAGAATTTTCATTTCTTTGGAGTTCTTGTAGAAGGGATATAACAAGTATTTCCAACCAAAAATGTTTCTTGCTAATCTAGTCACGTGCAAGAAACTTATTTAGATATGTGTCTAAATTAGAAACGTAGGTGTGCAGAAACTATGTAGGATACGTTATAATCACATGGTGAAAGCTGTGCAGATATGAGGTGAGGTGGAAGTAAGTTGTGAGGACAGACATATTCCTTCCAACTATGCTTCAAAATTGTTCTTGTTGTTTGTGTTACATAGAACATAGTTTTCATGATAGGTCTAATAATTGGATCCCCCTAAATAGCTTAACATTTACTTCAGACAAGTGCTTCCTTATTCTGTTGAGTAGTTGCCATCTTTTCTGATGTGATAAAAGCCTTCTCACTAGCTAAGGTTGGGCTATATGAATTACACGAAGCCATTTGCCCATTTGGCTCAGTTAAAGACCAAATATTTTGAGATACAAGCATGAGTCTAAAATTGGCTGGGTGTAAGATATGAAACTTCTATTTAAAGTAGAATCTGTCACTTCTTATATCTGGCTTTTGAAAGAGTACCGTCCTCAACATCACCTAGTCAAGAAGTTTTAGGAAAAATGATCATTGAACGAGGCTTGGGAAGCTTTTCACGTTGTCTGTAATCATACTAGTACAATACCCATAACCACTCAATATGCCTCTATAGAAATGGTTAGCGTGGTTGATCATGTTTCCATTTTTGTTAAATTATGTTGTTATTTAGATAAAAAAAAAGTTATACAGAATGAAGTAGACAACTGTTTCTCATGCGGCAACTATGTGTCATTTTCCTAAAGTTTTATTACATTCGTAAAGCTATTTGCTGGAAATTAATGTGGAAGCTGTCCTAACAAACTAAGGAGCTAAATTCTCGGTTATGAAGGTTAATGAATGCGATTTATATGATTCAGATCCTTGCAGCTAATTTCTTTACACTAGCATTGATTGCAATGATACAAGCGAATTAATTCAGGGGCAAGAATTGAAAAACCACTTAGATGGTATGTTACATATCTAAAATTCATCCTTTGATGAATGCTTTATTAAAGAATGCCTAAACTTCTTAGGTTATTCAAAAAGGTTTCTCCAACAAGGGAGCCTACCTTAACAAATACAGCAGGATATCCTATAGGAGCTTCTACCCATTCATCACGTCCTTGTTTGGAAAATATTTTTCCTGTCCAGATATGGATCCAACTGCTACTCTCTCCCTATGGAAAATAAGCTTTAACTCTTTTCTTTCATTTGTCAAGGACAGGCACCACTAGGAACTCAGAACCAACCAAGAACTGCTGATAACTCAAATGATGCACACGTGCATCATCGGGATAACGGAGAAATAGGTGGCGACATACGGGTAATCCTTTCTGTGCAGCTTCCTGTTTACAAAAGAACATGGAAAGGACCATTTTGAATGCCTTCTTAGTTTGTTCAAGATATAGTTAAATTGGTGTGCAAAGATAGACGTTGTGATCACCTTCAACAGTTGAATTCGGTAAAATTTCCATGCTTTGTATACTTTTGCAGAGCGCACAAAGTGTGACACTGTTTAGTGGTTTGAGTAAAACTGGCTGTACCACGATGGCTTGTTTCCCTGCAAACAGGTCAAGCATCAGTAATTCATTGCTATCACAAACTTTAAATGATGAAAGTTATTGAATAAAAAGTTACTTATTTGGCTGTATGAATATATCCCTATTAATTCACATTGTAGTATTTCTTGAATTAACATTTAGTTTTATCTTAAAGAATAAACATGTAACAGAAAATTTGTATGTTACATTAGTATGATCAGCTAAGTTTTTTTGCTGCTGTTTTGGTTTTTTTGCTGCTGAGAATGATCAGCTAAGTTGCTCCACTCCATATGGACAATACCACACCATTTTGTTTGTTAGTTTTTAAGATCAGAGAAAAAGCAAAGAAAAGATGCATAATGTTTGCTGTAGAGCCAAATTCTTTAGATGAATGTATCCGTGCTAAGTACTTCTACAATGATAATAAAGATGCAGTACGGAAATATAAGAATGGTAAAGGGGTATGCCATATTGCAGGTATTTACTTATTTCATGGGTGCGGAAGACCGTGGTAAAATAATTTAGCTCCATCCACCGCAAAAGCAATTCTTCACTTCTTCTATATTTAACTATAGGTAAGTTTACTGTACAGTATCCTCCAATGTCACTGTGATAAAAGGTATAGCCAGAAATTCCACTGTTGAGTAGGCCAACAACTGAACTCTTTATTCTATCATTTGTTTGCCAACTAACCATTTGGTCTCCTTCCCAAAATAGCATCCCCCACTTAGGGCTATCTCTAAAACCAGTCCTCATGAAGAAAACCAAGCCCTATTCTTGGTCTTCCTTCACCTTGTCTGAGGAGTTACTTTCCCATTCTTCCACAAGCTCTGTTAATTTTGGCCCATAGTTCTGGGTATCTGTTATGAGCTGAAATAGGATCTTCACCTGAAATGGAATGCAGTCTTGCACATTATCTTGTAATGATCACAAGCTCATATGTGAAGTGTAGTCTTTTTTGTTCTATTTCTTTTTAGCCTTTGGTTTAGTAGGTTGGATGATGATAAAATGTTCAGAAAGTTCTCCTGGGAGAAAGTTTTGGCAGAAGCAGAAGATAAAAGATATGCTTTGCAGCCATTTGCATGACTAATATCTCTCTTTAGCCCACTTTTCTTTGTGTGTTACAATCTACTGGCATTGAAAGACCTCATGATCCAGGTCAGAAGGTTACACTGAGCATAAGTTTTGGGAGAAACAAAGACATGTGAATGAATACCTGAATATAGAACAGCATCAACAGGAAGGCCTTCACCAAAATCAGCCATCCATCCTCTAACACCATCATCTACCATTTCTCGTAGAATCTGAACCAAGTTGCAATTTTTGGGTGTGTTAGATCTAGCATTCCTACATCAAAAGCCGTGTTTGGAACCATGTATGGATTTCCATTGCCGTCTTTCACCAATATGTCCAACTGTTTTGCCTCCTCAAAGAGGTTTCTCCTTTTGTTTTGTTTCTCATCAACCTATAGGATCATACAAAGAAAAAAAAAGATTAGTGACATTATTTCAATTTGCCTAAACTAGTCACATGTCTTATCTTACAAACGGCACTTAGCAAAAAATGAAATTATGAGAGCAATGCAAGAGGCCAATTATATCACTTTGACTAATGATAAAATACAGTTTATTGAAGAGAACAAGTTAGTGACTACAAATCTACAACATTTTCACTCAAAAAAAATCTACATCATTTTAAGTGATTTAGGGATGAATTACCGGGGCTAGACAGGGATTGCAATACGTCATAACTTTTATAGTCTGAGAGCTAAGATCTTTGATAAGTTCCTTCCATCCCGAATACCTTTGTGCATCCACTTCCCAATTCCACCAGAGCTGTGAACCAATCAATGTTTCTCTCTGCCCTACCCAATCCTGTGCAGTTACCACAAGTAAACAATGTAAATTTGAAACAGCAAAGAATTGTAATAGTTGCAAGTTTGGAGCCAAGTGGTTCAGAAGAAATTGTGTGAACACTAGTAAAAAAAAAATAATAAACCACTTCAGTTCTTGCAAATTCTTGGTTTAAATCAAGAACATATGGTGTCTATTGAAACTGAATTATGAATTACAAGTTTGTTGAAACTGCTGAGAGCAAGAGAGTATATATGGCCTTGAAATATTTTTTTCCCCCTTCTTTAAGAGTAGGGTTGGGGGATTACCTGCAACCAAAATGCTGAGACAGGAACGTCATAGGTCCTTAGTTCATCCCGAATATGACGTACAGCATCTGTGCCACCCTACATTGCAACTATAGCACCTGATATTATCCACTCTGGAAGCTCAGGTAGCCTTCCAATGCTTTCTGTGGAATGTTCAATCAGTTCACAAGGTGAGTTCCCATGCAATATCCGCCCTTCAACTGAGTTTCCATGTATTTGCAAGCTCCAGTGTACAAAAATTTGGAAACTATAAGCTTTAATTATATATATGTAGAAAAAGGGATTTAACATTCAAGTCATATGATTTCGTTACATTATAATAATTCAGAATGTTCTTGTTGAAGATCGCACATCAACCAATGATATGGCAAAAAAGTGTATAATAAGTGGGGGACCTCACTTTACAAGCTGGTTTAGTGAGGTTGAGTTAGATCTAAATCCAAATTCTAAAATAGTATTAGAACCTATTCTACCGATTGTTACTGGGCCACCCATTATTGAACTAGCCGCAGATGTAAAGTCCTACAAACATTAACTCAAGATGTTCAATCTTTGACGTGTGGGGTGCATAATGCATTTATTATTTCTTTATGCACAGTTATCATTCATAGCTTAATTTACTCGCTTTATTAATTAAAATAATCAAGCATCATATACCTTGTTATTATTCATAGCCAAGGTAATAGGTTGATCTCCTCTGCCAATACCTTGTTCTTGAACAAAGATGGGCACCCTTTTGCCCTTGAAATTCATGTGAGAAAACTGCTCACCAAAACCATAAAACCTCTCATTCCCATCACTAGCATATGTCAACCACACTCTATTGAACTCTTCTGGTTTTGGGATATCCAAGTTTCCTATCTCTTCCTCCACTGAAGAAACTAGCACAAACCCTCTTGGCCTTGAAACTTGAAAGGTACCAACACCAACCCAGTCTCTTTTTTGTATTACTCAGCCTCCTCTTAAAGCCCTGGTACACTCCTGAAGCCTTTTTAGAGACCTGGTTGCGCGAGATGAAGTTCGGCTTCTCAATCTTCACTTGAAACCTAACCTCATGGTTGGTTTTCTGATTGAACAAAACCCAATACCTTGCATACACAGAGGGCCCTTTTGCCTAAAACTGCATAGTTGCTTGAATGCCATGCTTTTAAAACTTTTTACTCTTCTTAGTCATATTGAAAAGCCTTCCTGTGATCATCAAAGTAGGAAGGTGAATCTCTTTTGCATCACATTTCTTTTCCAACCCGTGTGACACACAAGGAGAATCTGCAACTTCACATTCCAAATGATCAAATTGACTATTATTGACCACTCCAATGTCCTCAATCACCCTAATATCCTCAATGGTTTGGTGATTGCAAACCAAATGAACATCTTTGTCTTTGACAAGAAAGGATCCTCTACTTTCTTCAACTTCTGTGTCAACAAGTGCAGCTGAGACAAAAGCCTGTCCTGGGATGGTTGACCAAATGGGTCTGGTTTGTTGAGAAAGATGAGAAATTGAGAGGTGCCCTCCATTGTTGGAGGTCCAAGAAAGCTGAAAATCACTGCCAATTGAGAAGGTTTGATCCGAAGGAGCTTTTTTGGAATTGAAGAAGAGAGAACCTTGGACATAGGGGATGGTGGTTGAAACTGAAGAAGGGAAAGGGTTGTGGAAACGCTTATGGTGCTTTTTTGGTTATCTTAAGGATTGCCATGACACAAAACTAAAAAACTAAAAAGTTTATAGAATGTTTAGTTGAAAGTGGAACCTTAAAATATGAGTTCTGGATTTCTTGAGATACCTTTGAAGCATTTTAAATGGAAAAGTCTTATGGCGTGTTTTGTATAAAACGGTCTTTGGTGTGATATAGTTTGACTTTCCTTGTATAACACAACAGGACACAATTCTTCAGCAACCAAAATTGTTAGGTTTCACAGTAGAGAAATTACGACCCATTTCTTTCTTTTCCATTTAGTTTTGGTGCTTTGGATTTGTATTCTCTCCAGAAAAACAATAATTGAGAAGTTATATCCTACTGCAAATTCTCTTCTAAATTTTTCTAATAAATAGTATTGAATGGAAAAAGTAAATTTATTTATAATGATATTCAGTTTTTTTTTTATATTGATCTGTTTTTAATTAATTACCTATAAATGATTAGTCAGTTCATCATAAAACTAGTTGGCATTTACTTTTCTCGAAATATCATAACTCATCTCTCTTCCTTCCTTCTCCATTCATCCTTCACCCACCCTTCCTCGGAACATCATAGTATCATACTTTTTTTTTAACTGAATAACCTCATCTTATTTCCAGATTCTCATAGTATCATACTGTGATAAAAATAGTTTGCATATACAGTTTTTTTTTTCATGCACCGATAATTATTCAAGTTGGTTCTTATCCAAAACTCTTCTTTTTCTCAAAGCATATTTGATATTTTAATTTCTGTTGTTAACCGTCAATATCATATAAAAAGGTTGGATAATAGCATTCGAGATAGTACTAGTAGTATATATGTAACATTCTATGTATATTTTTATAGAAATGTTAAACCTAAAAAATTTGCTGCCCAAGAACTGTAGAAAGTACAAATCTGTATCATTCAGCACAAGTCAATCATATAATAATTGAGTTTTTTTTGGGGAATACATACCAGTTATATTAAGCTCCACCAATTTTAATTTTTAAGTGTATTTATGCAACTCAATAATTGAAGGGAAAAAAGGACAAGTTAAAATAGCGGGACATGAGATAGAATCTACCATTCATTGTGGAACTATTCTGACTATGAAGCTTCTTCCCACGTTGTGGACTATTCTTAACTATTAATCTTTCCTCAATGTTGGAGAATGTTCCTAGTACAGCATCTAGTTCTCAAAGCACGTGATTATCTTTTTTATCTGTTTTTTGTTTGAGATTTGAGTTGGGACGTTTAGTTCGGTATTTCCCTCTGGTCATTCAAATTGAATCTGGTCTTATTACGAAGAAGATTCAACATTTGATTATTCAACTTGAACATTTGAATCTGGTCACTTGAGGACTAAGACTGACGCCACTTGAGAAACGTGCCTGTTTTACATCGTGCAATTGGTTAGAGTCCAAGCAGGCAAGCAGAGGATATTTTCACCTTCAAGTAAAATTAGTTAAGCTGGAACCATTCTGCTACTTCAACGCAATTTCTACACGCGGGTATTTTGCAAACGTGTTACCAACACTCAATTTAAGTTCCAAAACTCTTCCACAGAGCACGACTGCTATCATCAAGCATCTTCTTTGCATGTTTGCATTTCAACCGAAAGACGAAAGATATAAGAAAATAATAAACTACGGAATCGCATGCATACTTGTTAAAGACAAGTTTTACTAGTATGCGCACAAAATATTCAAATCAAAGAAACTTAACCTACTATTTGACTAACAACAGGTGTATGAGTAGAAAGAACACATGCGCAAGAATCTGTTGGCCTCCTCAATCAAGCAAATCGGAGACTGGATTCTTCCTAAATCCATCAACTTGGACCAACTGGTTTGCCAAATTTCTGTTGGGAAATATGCTATCAGCTTTCAACCTGTCCCTAATCCCATATGCTGGAACCTTTGCATTTATATAGGCATTCATTAGAACTTGGTACATCTTTGCATTAGATGGATAATCAGCTTGTTTCATTCTAAGGAAAATCTTCTCCGAGTTATGGATGTCACCCCTCTTAGCATAATGCTCCAAAATAGTTAGGTAGGTAGAAAACATTGGCTTCATCTGGCTCTGCTGGGCTGCCTTCTGAAGAACAGAATCTGCCTTCTCTACTTCCCCAGCTTGGACATAAAGTTTCACTATTGCATCCCAGGTCAATGGGCCTATTTGGCACCCATTATCTCCCATTCGCTTCATAAGATCCTTACCCTTCATTAGCATCTTATTATTTGCATAAACCTTCAGCAGTATGGAACAGGTCTTGGAAGAAAGCTTCCATTTCTTTACCATCATCTCAAAAACTTTCTCTGCTTCATCAATTTTATTCAACTTTCCCCAAGCGTCAATTGCTCTTAGACACTCGTCATACCGAGGGTTTGCCTCACAGACTTTCCAAATTCTTCCCACCTCATCCATCTTTCCTAGGTTTGCATAGAGGGGAAGCAAAATTCGGCATAGCCACCGATTCTGTTTTAAGTTTTCCCCTTCCATCTCCTTCAATAAAGTTTCAGCTTTATCTTGAAGCCCAGCTGAGATGTAATGCCTAATCAAAACAGCCTGTGTGTTGATGTCTGGTTCAATGCCTTGAGCCTTCATCTTATCAACAATTTGATCCATTGCATCAATATCTTTGGACTGGCCTTTTGTGTCTATTAAGATCGAATAAGTATGAGAAGAAGGTTTGATATTCTCATTTTCCATCAACAATAACACATCAGCTATTTTCTTCTTGTCATTCCTCTTATACAGAAATAGCAACTGATTGCAAGTAAATACTGTAATAGGAAAATCCAAGTCCTTCATTTTACTAAAAATTTCCTCTGCTTTCTTCACATTGTTCTGACTGACACAGTTGGCCAATAAAGTCCGGTACATTATCTCTCTGCTACAAGATTCTGGAATAGTCTCAATGTAAACCTCTGCCTTATGTAAGCCACGCAATTTGGCAATTAAATCAAGCCGACTTGCATAATCTCTTTCAATAAACTCAAACTCCTTTTTTGACTCGAGCCATTCTGAGAGCTACACAACCAACCAGAAAAAAGAGTAAATTTGCATTATCAAACATTCTCGTGTGAACTAGAAAATAAAAAAAAATTAGGAAATTTATATAAAGGTTTTAAATAGCAGTCACACTGTCACAGACTTCAAAATGCATGATATTGAAGCTGCAATTGAACTTGTGGACCACAATTTCAAACCACACTAAGTTGCAAACTACCGATCATTAAAAAAAAAAACATATTGAATGCAAGTCTAGAAAAATAATCAATGAGACAATAATTACATCAAATGACTGGTGAAAATATGACCCAAAAAATATTTCTGCATTCTCAACAGAAGAACAATCTCCCATTATCATAACCATTTGCAACTGATTAATATGCAAGACATGAATCTTCCTCCCTCCCCTGCAGCCCTGAATACTAAATAGAGTCAACATCAACATCAACAGTACCTTTAACCCAAGTTAATTGGGGTCGGTGATAGATGAACCCAATGATAGATCGGTAAAAAGAAGAAGCAAGAGAAAGGGAGATGGAAAGAAAAAAGTAGAAATAAGACAAAAGAGAGGAATAATAAGCTAAAATAAAAGATGGGTGAAAGAAAGAGGTGGAAAATAAAGGGGAAAAAAACTAAAACAAGGGAAACAACTAGAACATAAAACTACTAATGGGTTTAACCTTCCACCAAACTTATAGTTTTTCTCTACTCCGTCCTAAGATATACCGTCCGCCAATCTATATCTCACTCCATTAAGTCTTGTTTAACTACCTTTCCCCAGGTAAGTTTCAGTTGACCTCTACCTCTTTTTGTGTCAAGCTCTTGATAACAAACTCTTGTTCTTACGGGAGCATCCAATGACCGTCTCATAACGTGCTAAAACCACCTCAATCTAGGCTCCCTCATCTTTTCACATACCGGTACCATTGATACATTTTTTCGAATATTCTCATTTCTTATATTATCCATCTTCGCATAACCACACATCCACCTTAACATTCTCATTTTTGTTATCCCTATTTTATGCTCATGTTGCCTATGTGCAGGCCAGCATTCCGCTCCATACAACATTGTCGGTCTTACAGTTGTTTTATAAAATTAAAACTAGGTGAAATAAAAAAGTTAAATAATAAAATTAAAACTAGGAAAAGTTCATGCTTAATCCACATCAAAAGGAAGGTTATTCCAATTCCATGGCTAATTATGTGTGTTGGGGGGGGGGGGGGGATAAAAAAGTACAGCACTAGGTGCAAGAAAAAGAAGAGCACCAGCAAGATTCTTCTTCACAATAATCAGTATCAGTTCAGAAGGAAGATGGGCACAAAAAATCAAGTTGAAAGAGCACTAGGAAAGCCAGTGACCAAACAAGCTCAAAATCCAAAAGTTAAGCTACAAAGCTATTCTATCCCAAACAGCTCTTGAACTGTAGACAGAGGAGGCATGAAATGCAAAAAGTGGTGGCAGATTAAGAGTGGGGGCGTCAAGGAAAATTTGGAGCAGGTAATGACAGCTAAAAATGAGGCTCCACATGTCAAGCAGGACAGGGAGATTCATTAGAAAAGCTACACAAGAAAGCATGTGCATGTAAGGGTGTATGTAGTGTCCATTCAACTGAAGATCATCAGAGCTTAACCAGTATTGATGGGGTGACTTAGATACAAGTGTCACCAGCCGGTGGTGGACAGTGGCAGTTGTCTGAGGCAAAGATGTGGCCAAAATGACATCACAAAAGAGGAGGGTTGGAAGCGAAGATGAAACCAGTGGAGGAGATGGCCAGAATAGAGATACTCTTATAACTGCTGGAAGGTTGGCACAACAGCCAGAAAACTGTTTGAAACACACCAAAAAAAAAATGCACATCGAAAATCATAAATCAAAGGGAAACATAGGTGTTATGGTTCACCAGAGATGTCATGAAGGTGGATGGTAGTTGAAATTGACAGAGAGTGAGTGAATGGCAACAAACTAAGAGCTTAGTCAGGTTTAGCTTGAGGATGAGTGCTGGAGTCGATTATGTTAGGACATAAGAGATGATACAATAATTAAGCATGCTAGATGGTTCTATTAGGAACTTGGGATACATATCATATAATAAATACTTGGACCAGGCTGGTGCCTCATACTCGATGAAAATGTACTTAATTTTGATTATTAGTATAAAAAGAAGTATAAGGCTTTTATATCAAAACAACATTACAACTATTCATAGCTTCAGTAGTTAAAGATTTTCTCAAAGTAAACAGGCCATCGAATATCCATTATCCACAAATATAAGTAATGACCAATGACAACTTAAGTTAGTTAATCACCATCAATTTTCAAACATTAAAATGCATAATGTACAAGCAAATTCAAACTTAACCCAATTACCAGCAAAGCTCTCCCAAACAGCTTACGCTTTCGAAGATAAAACATGGCAAGTGAAACCTCCTCTCTGGTAAGCTCATTCCCTCCTTCTAACCACTTTTCCAGGGCCGAATGGAGAGAGACACCCTGCGCATTCATGATCTCATTGAATAGCTTTGATTCAACCCTTCCATGACGCGGTTTTCCTTTCTCCTTGGCCGCCTCATCAACCTCATTGTGTGGTGGCCCCTCAACATCCTCCTTCTCACCATCATCCGATAGGTCGCTGCTGTCATCGGAAGTTAACAGATCGTCACTTTCATTTCCACCGCCGGCAGGCATCTCCAGCTCGGAAAACCCATCCTCCAAATCATCCTCCTCTTTCGTGCTACTTGAAGAAAGCGCACGTTTCCCCTCGGTAAAATTCAGGGAGGCATTATATCCCGAATGGTATCGCATATTCGGCGACAAAAATCCACCATAAGTTATTCCATGAGATTCATTGATAACACCCTCTTCTTCAACAGAACTAGTTCCCGCTAATTTGACACAGGAAGCTCTCACATTAAATCCTCTGGTCCTATGCAAACAATAAACAATCACTTCCAACTCTTACTGATATTAAATAAAGTATGAACTAATAAGATAATCTGTGGCACGGAGAAAATAGATTAAAGAACTAAGAATGTAAAATTTCGAAGGTGAAGGGGTTACCTGAGAGGAATCGAAGCTCGACGAAGAGCCCACATGGGTGGTTACGCTACGAAGGTAAAAAAACAGTGAAGCAGTTATGGAAGCGCTTGAACCCTAGTTAAAACCCTTTCAATGGCTTCGCGCTTCTATACAATGCACCTAAGTTCTTTTTTTTTTTTTTTTTCCTTGCACAGCAAACTTTGTGAGTTTATTTACTAGAAAAAAAAATCAAAATTAGTCTAAGTTGATTTTGTTTTAAAATTTTGACTTAACTAGTATAATAATCCGGAACTATGTTTTGTTGTAATCCCCTCTATTATTAAATTTAGTAGCTATTTTTACATTTTAAATTTATTATAGATTATAGGAACTATTTGCCTAAAAAGGAATTATGGGTTGACTTAATTTAAATCATTTAAAATCAATGAACTAAAATTTAGTAGTTTATTATTTAGTGAATTTCATATTACTAAATATCAAATGGCCATCCTTCATATTATTTTTGCGGTAGGCTTCCTTCATTGCTAGCAGAGTAGTCGTTGGTGTAAATTGTAGGAGTTCATCATCCAAACTCATCTTGGAAACATATTGCACATGATTGAATTCCTTAAATAGGAGTTTCCATTGCACCAACCATTTTTTACTTCAATTTAGAGACTTCAGGAATGTCTGGTTCAACATCCGTCATGAACCAAAGGTACTGCTAATGTTTTTGTCCCCTAATACAAAATTCAATATAATGGATGATATTTTGTAAAAATTAATTAATGTGAGATACATTTTGGATTAATAATTATAATAAGAAGGAATAAATGAAACTTCTAATTTATTTATTATAAAAAAGACATAAAAAATATAATAGAGATTGATTATATTAAAAAACACATTTTTTGTGACACTTAATATCTAAAAGATACATTAAATACTAATCAATCCAAATTAAATAAAATAAATATTTTAAAAAACATAATACCATCTCAATATCTATTTTTTCCTATTTTATAAAAGGAAAAATATTTAAAAAAAACACCCTTCCACTTATGGATTGCTAAATGTTTGTTCATATAAGATTTTTAGTTTTAATTACACTTTTTCTCCAAAATTTCACAATATTAAAAATTTTGTCCTAATTTTTTTTCCATGAATTTTGTTTCCTAATTTATAAAGTATCACAATTTTTGCCCCCACATAAAAAATCATTGCAATTAATTAAAAAAATTACAAAATTAACTTAATTATGTTGATTTAAAGAAAAATCACCACGTCTGTCTTAACTGTCACATTTTTTATGTGAGGAGAAAATTAGCAATGTTTGTGAATTGGGGATCAAAATTAAAAAAATGATTAAATGACCATTTTGGTCATTTATTTTGTTCAAAACAATTTTTTATCTTTGAAAAGTTCACTTTTATCATATATATTATTTAAAAGATTTAAAATAGTTATTTATCTTTTAAAAATTCACTTTGATATCCCATCTTATTTTAAAAGGTCCAAAATCATCATTCAACTTTATTATTCGAATAACATTGAGATAAAAACCTATTTTAATATATTTAAATAGTTGAAAGAATATTTTGAGCCTTAAACAAGATGAGATACTAAATTAAACTTTTTAAGAAATAAAAGACTATTTTGAACCTTTTTAAATAAGTTTAAAAAAACTAAAATGAATCTTTTAAAAGATAAAATGATCAAACTGAAAAATAATAAGATAAAAAAATCAAAATGATCATTGAGGAAAAAATATAAAAGACAAAATTTGCAATATTATGATATTTTTGCCATAAAAAATATAATCTATAATTATAAATTTGATAATTTCTGCACAAGTTTGAATGATATGGGACAAAATCAGAGAGTTTTTCAAGGTTTGCATGTCACGTGTCATCATAACGAGCTTTGGAATAGTTTGGTTCGAATATGAACCAAATTCAAATTTAAATTAAATATATTTATTTCTCATCAAATAATATATATGCAAGACAAATTAGTTCCTTGTTAATTGATTTATAATTATTGTTAAAATGTAATATACCATTAATATGTAATTGATCTTAAAATTAGTACATTGTTAATTGATTTGTCCACATTTAATAATATATTTGCTACAAAAATTAATCTGAAATTAATTAACCAAAATATAAATTTACTTAATTGATTTCAATTGATTTGTCTCATTAAATAGCTTATTTGGTAAGTTTATTTGGCCTTATACGTTTACTTGAGATATAAATTTCAAAGTAAATCAATTATTAATATATCAATTGAAATTAGCCTTATATATGTTTTAAGGATGTGCTGCATTGGTGCTCAATTATCATATATACCTTCAAAATTTCTAAAACCGCATTTTTTTCCCAAAACTAGTTATAATTGACTAAAAACACATTGCATTTGTGAAAAAGGTATTTCACGTTATAAAATCTATCCTTTCTTTAGTGAAAACACTTCGTTACCCATCATAAATAAAGGCTTCCAAAATAGAGTTTGTTTCACACGTCACACCTTCGAATCAAAACTGCAATCTGCTAGTGAAAATTGTACACATGTAGTATGTTATGGATTCTAAAGATGCTACAAATAAATAGTATTTGGCATTGATACTCATGGATAAAAAGGTGTGTATAAAAAATCTCACTTATATTTGTATTTTCATTTTTTTGTTCATGAGGGAAACTAAAATTGACTTGTTTGCTTCTATAGGGAGAAAAAATCGAAGCCATGATTCGAAAACAAATTCTTTTCGAATCTAAGCTGAAAGAGGGTAAAATTTCTGTCATATCGAAGTTTAACATCATCCCAAACGAGGGAGACTATCGAACATCTAGGCATGCATATAAATGCAAATTTGAGTATATGACAACTGTCTGAAAGCAAGGTAAAGCGGTTTTGCCGGAAAACAAATTCAATTTCACCCCCCCCCCCCCCCCCAGTAGTTGTGTTCCATGAAGGATTTGACTGCAAATACCTAATTGGTATGTTGGTGTCATTTTTAATCTCACGTTTTTTGTGATTAATTTTTAGGTAATTGGATTGTATTTTTTTTTATCTCAAATCTTATATGATTATTTTGTCTCTTTCAAATATAATGGGAGTCCTTACCGGTGAGATTGTTGAGCTCGATAATGAAGGGTAAGACATACCATTATTTTACGGATATTTAATAATAATTGGAATAAGATACATCACATGACAATAATTGAGCGGTGGTCCTGTTTTCTTTGCTCCACATTTATCGTTTCAATGTTACTCTGTTTGGAGCTTTAGTGGATGAGTTAAAATCTTTAGTTGCAAGTGCCGATTCAACAAATGTTGTAATTGTTGTGCTCTTCTCCAAAGTCAAAACTTAGAAATGTAATATTATAGTTATAAAGAAATTAGAGTTTTTGACGTATCAATATGTTGTACCTGATGTTTTATTATATGTGTTATTTTTAAGTTCAATAAATAATAAATAAAATACTTTAATGTTTTAGACTTTTCATATGTAAAACATCTTGAAAACCTTATTTTTCCCTTTCACATGAGTAGCTAATAAAAATCAAGGGTTCATTTGGTAGTAATAAAATAAAGGACAAACAGGAAAGGTGGTAGGAGAGAAAATAGAGAAAAAGTTTAGGGCTTTAGTTATGTGGTGACATAACAGAGGCCTCAAAAGTCTCTTGAAAAGCAAATACCAACAATATCCTCTCTTTGGGATGTGTTTGGTAACATTAAAATAGGCCGAAAGAGAAATAAATTTTAGTTGTGTTTGGCAAATCACCTTTTTTAAGTTTTTAGAAATGGATCCATCATTGAGTTTAAAAAATGAAATTGATCCATCGTATATTTAGAAACCATACTTTTTTTTTCCTTTAATTTTCTCAAGTATTTTATACCTAGTAAGATTGTTTAATTAATATCAAGCTCTAAATTTCGAAAATAATATTGTATCAACGTAAAAAAAAAAAATTGTAGATCAACTCCGAAATTTATGGTTGTATTACCAATGCAGCATAGCCTTTGTAATGGTTGAATGAAATACTAATATACTATGTATTGTGGGAAGAAAATATTATTTAGTCAATGAATTAAAATCATGGCAAAAAGTCTCAAATTTGTGACATATTTCTAGTTAAATTGAGCAAAATATTGTCCAGACATATTTCAAAGTGTTTGTTTCACGGATTTTTTTACTTCTTAAAAATATGTGGAAATCTTTATTCCCTTGTTTGTTATGAGGATCTCATTTTCATTTGTACTCTTCTAGGTTTTGGGTCGACTACTAACTGTCGACCTCTAACAGGCTTACTACTCTAAGGATTGTAGGTGATAGACTTTCATGAATTAGTTAAGCTACATTCAATTTTTGGGTACAAGAAAGACTATCTACTCTCCTAGGTTTTGGGTTGACCTCACCAAGGTCGATCACTCATGGCCAACCTGCTTAGGTCGAACTCTCTAGCTTAATCTCTCCAAGGTTGAAAATTCTTTAAGCGAACTTTAGGATGGTCTCCCCAAGGTTGATTGATCAACCAAGTTAATTAGCCTAGTGCCTTGCACACATATGTCGATTAAGTTATGATTTTCTTCTAACTTTTTCGTGCTATCATCTTTAAGGCTGAGGAATTGTATGTCCTCCTGGTTGTATGTCAACCCAGTTATGGTTTTCTTCTTGCCTCTTCATTCTATTGCACTTGAGGTTGAGGGTTGTATATCTTTTCGTTCACATGCCGATTGAGACCTAGTTTAGGTGCTAACTGACCTCGTCAAGGTAGCAAGGCTCAATGCTTTGGCCTTATCCTAAAGCCACGTCTATGTCTCGTGTTGCAGTTACAACTGCCTAAGAGGTACCTTTGTAGATCTCAAGTAACAACTTGATAGTGATACACTTGAACCACTCCCAGAAAGATCACAACAGGCCTAGGCACAACGAGGGCTTGTGATATGAAATTGGATCTTGGGGAAGACAAATTACACACATATACTTAAATGCTTCAAGCTAGGTCTCCCATCCCTAAGAATGACCTATACCGAAACACCAGGAAAGTTACATTCCCTTCTTTACAATAATTTTATTCTCATGTTGAGGGGTGAAAATGTTACATTCCCTTATTTAAATCCCACTATAACTTCTATTTTACTTCTTTTTATTTTAAAATCTAATTAAAAAGAATTTCTAGAATTATTAAGTTAATCAAACATTTTTAAATGTTCTCATAAAACATTTCTAGTTAAAATATTACTAAAAATATGATTATGGTTATGCAACATTAATTACAAACTTGAAACAAACTCCCAAAAAAAATAGGTAAAGCAATCACTAATGCCTTCCTTCATCTTAAATAGATAAAACTAATTACAAATTGCAGTTTGATCAAAAAATTGTTATTGAAGGAGGAGAATTTTATAGTATTTGTTATTTTTCGTTGATTTTTTTAAGAGTAAATTACACTCGCACCCCCTGTGTTTTGCTCAAATTTCACCTGATACCCCTCCCTTTTTGCACATTACTTTTACCCCTCTCTATTAACGTCGTTAACTAACGTCAATTGAAATATGTAAGCAGACAAAATTGTCCTTACATTTTAATTGTAAAACCCAAATTATCTCTTCCCAATTAGTTTGAGAATTTATGATTCACGTTTCATTCATCTTCACCATTAGTGAGTACTGTTCATCTTCCTCTTGTTGACGAGTTCTTCTTCAACGTCCAGGGGGTGTGAGTTTCTCTTTCTCTCACAACGTTCACGTTTCATTCCTCTTCACCGTTCTTGTTCCAGTTTGCGAATTTCCCATTATTCATTTTCTAGTTCGCGACGTTCATGAGCGCCTTCATTTGTCTTCCTTTTTGACGTTCACGTTATTTAATTTTGATTGTTTATTGTTGCTTATTTCTGAATGGGGTTTCATTAATGGAAGACCAGTTTGAGATCACTTATGATTTTTAAAATCATTTGTTTATTATTGTTGATTAAAATAGTGTTGATGTTTGGGACAACAGGAAACACAATGGATGAACTGGAAATCATTTATTTATTATTGCTGATTAAAATAGTGTTGATGTTTGGGACAACAGGAAACACAGTGGATGAACTGAAAATCATTTGTTTATTATTGTTGATTAAAATAGTGTGAATATTTGGAACTACAGGAAACACAATGGATGAATTGAAAATCATCTGTTTATTATTGTTGATTAAAATAGTGTTGATGTTTTGGACCACAGGAACATAATGGATGAAAATGTTTGTTGAGAATCAGAATTCAGTTCATATATAAGTCAGTAGAACAAAGGATGAGAGGAAATGTGTTAACATTGCATACCAACAAAGTGGGTTCAAAGTTGGGTTTACGTAAAAAAACAAAAAAGAAGAAGAGTATTAAAATATTTTCAGGTTGAGAGGAAGAAGATGAAGATATTTTAGACATAAATTTTCATTAAAAGTCATGTGACTAGCATGTGCCTAATTTTTGTTAGATTATTAAACGGTGTTTAGGAAGGAGGGAGTCTAAGTGTAATATGAGCTAAACAATTAAGGGGTTTTTTGTAGGGTGCAAAAAGGGAGGGATATCAAATGAAATTTGAGTAAAACACAAGAGATGCGAGTGTAATTTACTCTTTTTTTTATTGTCTTACCAAATTGTAAAATGCTTACTCAATTAATAATTCACATATGTGTAGATAATGGAAAACAATCCAATAGAGTTGGATTTCTTATGATCTTCATGTTTTTATTTTTGTTTTTTTATTAGAGTCAATTTTAGTTAGTTTTTGTTAGAATATTAGTGATAGAAAGGATTCAAATCTTTCAATTCATTTTTCCAACCACTAAATCAACCTTATAACTTAAAATAAAACTTTGGATCTGCATGTGAAGGAACTCATGGCAATGGAAAAGATTGGTGTGTGACAAAAAGAAAACTGAGAAAGTCTTTTGGTCCATATATGCAGATAAAGCAAGTTTCATTTACACTGCAACAGGATATATAGATTCATTAGATCGGAAAATATTGAGGAATAACCAATCCACCGTACAAGAGTTGAGAAATTCTCATCAAACATTCACCAACCAAACAAAGAGCATCTTGATTAATTCTTCTTTTATGTGCAAAACTTCACCTATCCATAAAAGAAAAAAGACTTACATACACACCCTCTAGCCATATGCATGCATCAGCTTAACGAAGCCGCGGCAAATCCCCCAGCCTTCATCATTTGCTTAAACTCTTTGTAGTCAACCATTCCATCACCATCAACGTCCACTTTCTTGATCATGCTTTTGCAATCCTCTAGGGTTTTGCCATGCTTTAGGCCTAAAGAACACAACACCGCACTCAATTCCTCTCCTGTGATAAACCCATCTCCATTTTGATCAAACACATTGAATGCCTCCTTCATATCCTCCTCCTCGTCTTTCTCGTCCATTATTGTTTGGTACAACTCGCCAAACTCATTGATGTCAACAAATCCATCTCCATTTACGTCGATCTTCTCGATCATTTGGGTCAAATCTTGCTCTGAGATAGTGATTCCAAGGTTTTTTAAGGAGTCACTAAGCTCTTTTCGCGTGATGCGGCCATCCCCATTTCGATCAAACATTTGAAAAACTCGTGCAAGCTCTCCTTGATCCATTGCTTTCAAAATGTAATAGACAAATAGAGATAAGGAGGAGAATATATGAAAAGCAAAAATTGTGAGCAAAAAAATGGAAAATTAGGATCAGAGAATTGAAGACGCTGTAAAAGGCTAATGTGTTATGGTGTAATAGAATGTGAGGGGCAAAAAATAAGGAGCTTTAGCTACGAGATGACAATTGCTTATCAACATCAACAAACTTGAGCCAAAAAAGTTGTTGGACATTGATGACACATCCTTAATTGCGTTAAATCATTGGTTATTTTTGGTTTGTTGTTTCAAAGGATGTCCCCTTAACGGTTTAGGTCCTGCGATTGGCTTATACCCACGTAAAAATAAAAATAAAAATATATTTATTTTAATTTTAATTAATTTTATTTTGTGTATTTTGTAATTTGTAAATATAATCTTATGTAATTTAAAAAAAAATTATAATTCATTTAATATAGATAGTCGTAAGTGTCTTCCTAGAGATAAATATTACTATGCATGCCGAGAAACTATTTTTTTATATATATAGACTACATGTATTTTTCAAGGGAAATAATCTTGTTAGAGCATTGTGAGACTATTATGATAGACAAACTCTTCCTTTAAATATTTAACAAAACTATATACTCATAACTCAAAATTTTTAATTAAATTAAAATAATTTGTTAATTGATTTACGCGGTCAATTGTCTATCTACTTTAATATTAGAGCACTCAATAATATTATACATGTTATATATTTATATGGTTCATAAATACTAATTAAATAGAGAGAGAAAATGTCGGAATCCACTATATATTGCAAGGAAGTCAGTTTGAGAGGTTGTTTTTTTCACATAACCGGTAGAATTTTGCTCCCTAGTTCCCTGTTAACCTTCTCCAAAACAAACAAAAAATTCTACAGTTTAAATGACTATTTAGACACAAAAATGAACAAACTTAGAGATTATATATATATATATATATATATATATATATATATATATTGATGTTAAGAGAGAAAAAAAACATTTTACCTTAAAAATAAATAAGATACTCTTATATCAGAGTTGAACCTAATACTATATATTGGATTTTGAATAGATGGCTAGAATTACGTGTTGAGCTATCTTTTATTTTTCAAAAAATATTCGTAAACACCCAAACTCAATCATTCTACATTTAAAAAAAAAGAACATGAAGATTGTCAATTAGGGGTGTAAATTAGGAGTCCATATATGATAACTCTAATTTACTTACAAATGCTTGATCAGTCTTCAAGGACAAGCAACTCAGTAATTTGGTGATTAAAGAGTTAATAGGTTAATTAATTACATTATATATAATGGTATGTATGCTTAAAGTCCGTTGTTAAAATTGCATTGAAAGTTTGAGCATTGGCTTGGATATATACCTAAAACAAATGTTAATTAGTGCTCAAAGAAAAAAAAGATTTTTGTTGGAAGACAAAAAAATACGCTCTCCTGTAATTTTAAAATAGGCTTTCACATGATTTTTAATAAAATCTTATCTCTTCTAATTCTTTAATCAGTGTCAGGTGCTAGTTAGCAACATCTTATATACTTAATTAGTAGACATGAATGGTATTTGGCATTTGGTGTGGCGAGCTGTAAACAAAGACACAATTAGTCGGTTGCTTTATGCATTGATTAGTAGGTTTGGGTTCAATCTTACAGTCCATACATACATATATATATATATATATATATATATATATATATATATAAACTTCAAGAAATATTGTCCCTTGCAATTAAGTAACTAAAATTTAATCCAAATACAACGCTTAGCTTAAAATACGACATGCCACACATAGGAATAGCCAGCCAGCGCCATGGTGAGTGAGAAACATTTGACATAGAATAGATAATCACGTAATCAACGGGGAAATTTTCTCTTTATTTAGTCACAACTGACAAAAAGTAATACTAATATACTAGAGCAAAACACAAACAAAGGTTTCCTTTTCAACAACTTTGATCTTATCTTCTCTCGATCTTCATTTATATATACGCCCTAAGGTAACCACCCAAGAGTAACCTAGATAGCTATACTACTTCTGTATCTAACATTCACCCTTCTTAATTTGATCATATATACCATGGGCAATATTAATATTGAACCCGGTGGCAATGTGTCTCTCTTGAATTTGCCAGAACCCATATTGGATTGCATTCTAAAGCTACTGTCACCAATGGATCTCATTAGGATGTCTGAACTGTGTACTTTTTTAAGGGATAAATGTCTAAGTGACCCTTTGTAGGAACACCACATGAAGCAGAAATGGGGAAGATTCATTGGTGATGTTGCTTACAAGGAGTGGCAATGGCATCTCACAACAGCAAAGGAGAAAGGAAACCAATCGAATCAACACAACATTCAGAATATTGGATTATTGGGGCCATTCAGTGGCACTTGGCCGATGTTATACGTCAGGTCATATCTAGAAGATTGCAGCTATCTCAATAGCTCATTGGCAAATAGCTTTATGATGACTTTGTATTCCTCTCTAGAGATTGGCAAGTTCTGGTTTCCAGCTCAAATCTACAGGGTACACCCTTTCTAATTAGTTCATATGGGTTTATATACTTATATTTGTTCATTAAGAAATTCTTATTATGAAAAGTGAGATCCTTTTTATGATTTTTCTTTTACAGGGATTATATGTTCGTGACGCCTTAGTTCGATATGATTCCAAAACTGATAATTTTTCAAGCAAGGTAAAATAAGGCAGAAGGGGAGGGAAATATTTAGCAAGGTTAATTTTGTTAATATAAGATAATTTTTATAAAAGTTGAAGTACATAAATTTATTTTAATTCATGAGAAAAATTAATATAAATTTTATATTATTGTTTGTTTTTTCTATATATACTTATTAAAAAATTTACTCTTGATGTTAATTTAAGTATGATATATATATATACCTTATGATATAAGACACAAGTTTTTAATTTGTACGCAACAAAATCCTGGTTGGAAAGACATGGGGAGCAACATCCAGTGGAATATCCTTAGAGCTCCCCCAGTTGATACCCCTCCATGGAATCTACACGTTTCTGATTGTTTACAAGACTTAAAACCAGGAAATCACGTTGAGATTCAACGTAAACGAATAAGAGAAACTTCATATGGTAACTTTCTATTCTATATATTTTATGATTTCATACTGAATTTTACTTGAAATAAAGATTATAAATATTGCGTAAGATATGGCCATTTTTTATCAGCTAAAAAGAAATTATCATTAAGAAAGAGGATAAATGGTGCAAGAGATACCCACAAGATCAGGAGTGTATAGCACCGATTGTTGTAGACAATCTCATTTATCTGATGTATTAATTCGATCACATGGGTGGGGATGAATTATTTGAGGAAAAGGCTCCTTACTTATCTTATTTTGCAGGAAAAAAAAAAAAAACAAGATCAGTAGTGTAAACACAACTTCTATCATATTTCGAATCCTCTATCGATCCCAACATGCCCCTCAAAAAATTGGCCTAAGGTATAAACTGCATAACTGATATACATAAGATATGGCCATACAAGTTCGTTTAGTTAATTAACTGATTAATAGTTAGGCAGTTATGCCAATGTGTAGTTATATCTGTATTATTAAGGTAATATCTTTCTAACTTATTTTGCAATTTTCTTTTCTTTCAAAGATAAAGTTAAGTTAAACACTATAAATTTTGGAAATATAGTTTATTTTCTCACGAAGTAAATTTAGTAAAGAAACAATTATTTTTTTAGGTTTAAATGTAATTTTAGTCTCTTAATTTTATTTAATCCACAATTTTGGTTTTTTTTTTCAATAGGAACATTTAGTACTCTTATTTTAGAAAATTCATAGTTTTTGTCCCTCTATCTCAAAATAGAGATATTTGGTCTCAAAATTTTAAAAAATCCATAATTTTGATCTTCATATTTTAAAAATCAGTAATTTTGGTCTAATTTTTAATTTTATATATGTTTTTTTATTTTTATTTCTTGTATTGTAATTAATTAAATTATTTCTTGATCACATCTTAAATGAATATGTTAGTTTTATGATTCAATTAAACCAAAAAGAATATAGAAAAAATTGAAAACTTGATTAAAATTGTGAATTTTCTAAAATAAGATGACTAAATGTCTCTATTTTAAAATAGAAAACTAAAATTAAGAATTCAACGAAATAAGTGAATCAAAACTGAATTTAAGCCTTCTTAAAAAAATAATTTAATGATTATTACTTTTCCCTTATATTCTATATTTCAAATTTCAAAATCCAAGAATATACTATTAAAAAAATTAACTTAAAATAACTTTCAACAGGCTATAAAACCTCAAAATTGTGACTCCAGTCCATTCCAATTACTTTCCTCGTTCCATATATCCATAAAATTTATGTTACTTTTATTTTACAAAATGCATGTTAAAATATTATATAAATATTTTAAAAAATAATATTCCCCTTTAATTATATGTACTCATAAAAGGAAAAGTGAAAAATATCAATTAAAAGAGAAAATATATCTCATTTAAATTATATTATCAATTCTAAATAATATTAAATTGACCCAGTGTAATAACTTCGGCCTTGACATGGGTATTAAGTTCATAATTTGAAATTTTATATATTATTGAAAATTTATTTTTGTATTTTTATTTTTACAAAAAAAGATATGTTGGCAGATATATAAAAATATATTTTATGGAATGTTCGATTGATCATTGTAATTAAATCTATGATAATCAAATAAGTTATTTTATTTATTATTTAACCACTAGGTAAACTAAATTAATACATTCATAATAGTAATAATACTAATTATTATTATTATTATTGTCTATTATAAAAAAAGTTAATTTTTGATACCATTATTTATCGCCACCTTATTTATTCTTTGTTCACTTAAATTTTTATTTTATTAGCTTATAATTAATATAGGAAAAGGTCACATAATCATGTATAATTAAGGGATCTAATTCAATTGATTGGATATGATGTATGAATTATTATAAATTTAGATAGATTTTTATATAAAATATTCTCTTTATTAATTGCTACCGAATTTTATTCTCTTTACAGTTTTCTTATACAAGCTTTATCAATTATCACAAACACAAAGTTATGCCTAAATGAATGAGTTGCAGATTGGTGGTATGCAGTTATTGGTCACATGGAATCATGTAATGAAAATGAGAACTTCTGCCGCTGTCGTTACTCTGGTGAGTAAATCCTTTTGAATCATATTGCCCCCTGCATCTCTCAGGGCCAAACTACGGGGGCATTTTTAATTTTTTTTTACTATTTAGAGATAAATTTTAAATTAATATCCGTTTTGAAGAAAATTTTACAATTTTTTTTAATTGAAGTGATAAAGTTCAATTTTGGTAAAAAAGAATTGTAAATAATTTTTATTTTAATTATTTAATGAATTAATAAATGTTTTAATTTTTAATTTTTATTTAATTTTTTAATTTTTTATATAATTTTATTTAATATATTTTTATATTTAATATTTAATATTTTTAGTTTATTATTTAATATATTTTTTATATTTAATATTTTTTTATATGATAATATTTTCTATATTTTTTACATTATTAAGGATTATTATCTGTTTTGTAAATTAAAAAATAATAATATATAAGACTTAAATTTAAATAAAAATATTAAAATATATTACATATTTATTTAACAAAAATATTAAAATATTTTTTACTAATATTAACAAATTATATTAATTTATAATTTATCAAATAATATTAATTTTTAAAATATCTTTTTTATTTTATGTTTTTGTTTAATTTGTATTATTTAATTTATATTAATATATTATGTTATTTTATTTTAACAACTATTTTATTACTAAATTGTTTTATGTTGTTAATATTAAAATAATTTATAGAACAAAATTAATAAATACTACTGTACAAAATTATTAATTTATTTAATGATAATTTTAAAAATAATTAATTTTTTAAAAAATAATATTATTTAATAAATAATAAGTTATTATTTTTATATCATTTAGTTTTATTTTTAATTTCTAAAAATACTGGATGATGACAGGTATATGATTATCATTCATTAGAGTTATTTTATAACTAGGGAATGTCTTTCTTAATTTTTTAAATAATAAATAAAAACAAAAAAAAGAAGTTAAACATAGTTAATAAAAAAAAGTAAAAAAAATTAATAATATAGAAATAGTGGAAAGTTATTATAGGTTAGAAGAAAAAATTAAATGTTTAAGAAGTGATTTAAGGATAAAATTGGCCAATGAAATATGGACAACAAATGAGAAATACTCCTTTATTATTAGTATAGACATAATATTTGCGTTAAATTAAGATATCAATAAATAAAATCAATTTTATGTTTATCTCAATTGTGGTAACATAGCCTTCTTGCTGCCTATCATAGGTAATATATAATTTATTATTCAATTCGTGGATCGATATGCAAGTTGAATAACTCCATAATGACAAGTTAATTAGTGTTATATATATACATATATAAAATCATTCATGTCCTTTCAAATACAGAACAGTTGCTATTCTATTTAAACTCTTAATTAGATGAATACCTTGCGTCTATTTAATTTGTTTGATCTTGGCAGACATTAATCGTGGAGTTCAAGCTATATTCTAATGGATCAAGAATGAGGCAGCGAGTAAAGCTACTCAGAAATAGGGAACAACATGAAGAACCAACAGGGTACTATGGAGGAATAAGAAAGCTTCATAGTGAGGAGGAGATAAGGAGATGGGAGAAGTTCTTGCTACCGTATCAAACTCCTTTATATATAGCTCGACCCACACTAGAATTAAATGAGATGGGAGAAATAAAATTTGTTGACTGAATAATACTTAATTATCTCATTTCATTAATCATCAATCTCTCCACACAAGGAATAACATGATCAAAGACGCAGACTAAAATATAATGAAGCCACCTTTGTTAATTTATGAGCAACTCCATTGATTTGTCTCTTAACAAATTCTATAACAAAGGATGAATTTTGAGACAATATCTTCCTACACTCATTAACTAAATACCCTTCCTACAAATAGGGCAATTAATACCCATGCAGTTGTGGTTTGCCCGAGTAGGAATACACTCCCTACAAATCCTCCAAAGTAAGTTTTTCACTCTAGGAGAGATATTGGCATTCCAAATCATGTTCCACTCGATCCCCAGGCACCATGATACTTCCATTCTTCACAAAATTATGCATGATACTTTTATATACACTTCCAACAGAATAAATGTCATTTGGTGTGTTGCTCCAAATCCTGATATCTTCATTCATAATGTTCAATAACGAGAGGACCCTCGAGATAGCGTTTATGTCCTCCTGATCAAATTAAGAGTTGGTTTACCATATTCATATTCATATTCCAGCAATTAATTAGAAAATTAACAATTAAAATTGTGACTAATTTTAAAGTTTGTTATAATATATACTTAATTTTTATATCAAGATTTCAATTGTTAATTTTTAATCGATGATTAGTTATGAGTGAACTATTATTATTTAAACTATACCTACGTATTTTAGAGGAGACAAACCCCTAAACAAAGAGGAACTCCATCCTTGTTTAAGTGAGCTTAAGAGTACATGATGAAAGGAGCGATAGTCATCACAGACTATGAAAAAATAATATAATTTTCATGAGGGCAATAGTGAAACTTTTCTACTTAGGATTCCTTGTTAGAGCACAATTCTAGAAGTTTCCTTATGGCTATAATATGTTGACAGTTGAAGTTTGTCTTTAGGAAACAATCAGTTTTTCTATATTTAATCCCTTGTGGATATTGAATTGAAAACCATAGAAGTTACTGTTATTTTTCCTTTTTGCTATTGGAGAGTAGTCCCTTTGGAAAAGACTATGTTACTGTGTTGACCCCCTACTAGGGTTATATTATTGGTGCTTTCATCTTCCTCACCATGTCTCCAAAAAACCATCAAAGACCTGGATGAAGCTCTGACGGAAAGGATGTGAGCTTTACAAACCCAGTATGACCAAAAGCTGGATCTTTTTCAGACAACCCTCGATTCCCGTCATGAGACCATTACCTTACCCAAAAAGTAGCCACCTTTCACATCTTTCCCTCAATGGTTCCACGGTTTACCATGTCAACCCCGATGGAGTCATCCACCCAACCTACTCCCACACCATTTATATTCAACGCCTCTCCCAACTCAACTCTTTCATTACCTCCCCCTCACTAAAATTCATTTCCACGCCTTCCAAAACTTCAGTTTTCTGCTTTCGATGGCATTGATCCCTTAGATTGGTTATTCCAAGCAGACCAGTACTTCACCTTCTATGCGGCATTTCAGCTGTTGTGTCGAGTTCCACTTCACCTAAAACTCTCACAATATCCTTCAACCTAGACTTGCATCCATTTAAACCTCCCTACTCACCATATTGCTCCCTAGCTAGCTTTGCACTTATGGTTGGTAATGGCGAACACTTACAGTGTTCTGGATTATGAACACATTTGAGACACACTTTTTACCTGTTACCTATCCAAGGTGCGGACGCCATGTTAGGTGTTAAATGGTTGAGCACCCCGGACACCATTACCTCTAACTTTGTTATTTCCTCAATGACGTTTACCTACCAAAACCAAACCATTCACCTCAAGGGTGACACAACTAATTAGCTCAGCTATCCCATACATGTTCTATTGCTTCTATTCATTTACTCTCCTTTACACCATCAACCAACCCGGACCCCTAAACTAAACCCCAACCTATTTTTCCACCCCGGATATTCCACTCCCCTTTCAGAACCTTCTCAGTCATTACTCCATGGTGTTTGACAAACCAAATACTTTACCCCCACCCTGGCCCCACGATCACCACATTCCATTAATACCAAATTCGACTTTTGCAACCTTAAGCCTTACCTTTATCCCCATGCCCCCAAAGATGCCTTGACTCACCTTATTCAAGACCTATTATAGCAAAGTTTGATCCAGCCTAACAATAGCTCCTTCTCCTAGTTAAGAAAAAGGATGGTTCTTGGCAGCTTTGTGTTGAGTTGTTACTTGTTGGATATATGAATTAGGAAAAGCCACAGTTTTTTTCCAAAATAGACCTAAGGTCCAACTATCCCCAGATTTGAGTACACCCACAGAAGGAATCATGGAAATAATATTTTATAATTTTTGCCAAATCATTACAAAATGAAACAAATAAAAAATAAAATATTTTCCTACCTCTACTCCTAATAAGGAATAATAATCCAACACAAATTATTTTTCCACAGTCTTGCTTCTAAACTTAAAAGAAAAAAAAATTATCTTATATTTTGGATTCAAATATAAATAAATTTAACTAATTTCACTATTATTTAATGATATCATTCCTAAAATATCATTCATTTAATTTCAACTCTATTTTTTAAGTATTCAATTTTATTCATGATATAAGTTTTAATTATAAATATTTTAGAAATATTCTAATATTTTATTTTAGAATAATAAAATTAAATAATTTTAACTAATATTTTTTTGTAAAAGTAGTTATTTTTATTTATAAATGAGTTTTGAAGGAATACTTCATTAATCTTTCATAGAGTATAAAAGAGTTGAGTCAATCCAACAAGCTCGTTTGAATAGGTTGAAGTTGGAAACACCATTGGGGTTTCCCTTTTGCCTTATCTTGTGTCGTTGAATATGTCCACGCAACCTTCAAATCTTGATCTCGTGTTAGTCACCAGTCACCAAGCAATTGGGTAGCCTACCAACTAGCCTTGTTTCCTTGTGCTAATGGCATTCATTTCGAACTCAAACCCAAAGAAGGGCCGTAACGTAACATCTTCTTTGTTTTGTCCCTCTCTTCTGTTGAAGAAAAAGTCCACGTAACAACATAAGCATACATTGTCTTAGTCTCGTGATCCTCACTCCGTAATTATTAATTGACGGCCATTTATTAGTCTTGTTTCCTTGAGTGGATGGCATTTATTCCATAGGCATAAAAGACTAACAAGCGGTAGGAGAATGCAGTTGACGATATGAAAGGATCGCGTTGGAATGTCCGAAATTGGAACTTAAAATTAGAATTTATCTTGTTAATTTTTAATTCGAAAGTTTTTACATTTATTTTTAAAAAATTATAATTATACTTTTGCGATAATCCAAGAAAATTATAAATAATTAATTTGAGTTGTTTTTAAAATCTTAATCAATATTTTAAAACAAATTATCAATTTTACATCTAAAGTTAAAGATTAAGGCACTAATTCAAGTAAACTCACAATCTAACCCAATCCAAAATTAAAAATCGGCTTGTGTCGATTAAAAGTACTAAAAGATACTAATTATTAAATTCAAGTCAATAATTGAATCATTAAATTGTAAGTCAATTAAAAGTACTAAAAGATACTAATTATTAATTCAAGTCAATAATTGAATCATTAAATTTTAAGTTCACTCAATCTATCTGATCCAATTTTTTCATTGTTTAAAATCACTATTTTATCACTAAAAGGTCAATGTTTACAATGTTATCTCTTGAAAGTTGTTATTCCCACTACTCTAAATTGCTATTTTTACTATTTTAAAAAAATTGTCAGTTAAAATATGAAACTCCCCTTACCCAGTGAAATCATACTTCCATTAAACACAAAACATATAACGTAAGTATGATTCTGTTGTGGCTCTTAACCCAAAACACAACGAAAATATAATTCCATTGTGTTTAGTGCCATTGAAAAAAAACACAATAGAAGTATGATTTAGTTGTGTTTCTCAAGCCAGAACACAACAGAATCGTACTTCAGATGTGTTTAGTGTCATTGAAAAAAAAAACACAATAAGAAGTATGATTCAGACGTGTTTCTCAAGGCAGAACACAATAGAATCGTATTTCCACTATTTTGTTTTCCAAAAAAACAAAAACACAACAGAATCATATTTTCATTGTCATTTTTTTTATTTATAAATTATTTAATTTAAATGTATTATTTATTATTTAATTAATATTTTTATGGTTCTAATTAATTTTAATTTTCTATTTTTATCAGACGGCTCACACCAAGCATTGCATATATCTCAAATGTAGAGGCAGAGGCAGAAAGACATCGACTTGTGAATGCATCAGCATGTTATGATGCAGATTTGGCTAGGCAATAGCAACGAGAACAACAACAACAACAACAACCATCACAACCATAGTTGTAGCCTAAGGTAGAGCTATTGCTAGAGATACTACATGTTGGTCGTATCATCGAACCCCCTGTTTAGAGAGGACCTATGGATTTGATGATGCTTCAGCCTTACAAGGACCTCATAGTTGGGCATATATGGATCAGTCAACTCAGAGAAGAGTTGAAGCTGGTTAGCTATAGTGGCCATGTTATGCCTTACCCTATCCATCCACAGGTGAAGGGGTACGTGGATAGGTCAAGGCTTAAAAGCCTATTTGTATGCGGTATAAATCCATCAATAAAGGCATAATCAATGGCTTTATTGAGAGATGACACAATGATACTTCCTCCTTCCAATTAGAGAGATGACCATCACCCTTGATGATGTGTCATGTCTTTTACGTCAGCCTATCTCAGACCAACTCCTTGATAACATAGGCATGAGCTACACGAGGAAGGATATAAAAGGTTTGTTGAGGTCAGAGCTTGGAATTATAACATATCAAGAGGTAGATGCTATGACGAGAAACAAAAATCGGGTGCATTTGAGTCAGTTAATGGAGTTGTATCAAACCTAAATTGCTAATGAGTCATGCATCTGGCTGCTAGGGCATATTTGCTGCATTTGCTCAGCAATACCATGTTTATCGATAAGAGCTCGACGCATGTACACCTTTACTACCTACAGTACCTCAGTGACCTAGATCATTGCCGCAAGTACGCTTGGGGGGTAGCTACGTTGGCTTATCTTTATGACTAGTTGTCGTGTGCGTGCTTTTATGGCAACAAGCATATAAGAGGTTATATGATGCCATTGATGGTAAGAATTGTTTTTTTTTTATATATACATAATTGTTTTTTTTCTTAATATTATATGACTCTAAAAGTATATTTCATGTTTTAGAGGCATGGGTGTTTGAGCATCTTCCTACCATTCCTTGCCACGAAAAGGTGTTGTATTTTGAACGCAAGTTCCACTAGTGTGCTTTGTCCTCACTCACACACTTCCTGAGAAACTTTCCAAGAGGTCACCCATCCCAGAATTGCTCCAAGTCAAGCACGCTTAACTGTGAAGTTCTTAAGTTATGGGCTACCGAAAAGTAGATGCACCTTGTTGTTATAGGTAGTACCTATTATTTTCTTTAAGTTATCCTTAACTGTACAGTCTCATACCTGCACAGCCTATGAATCCCTCTCGTTCGAGTGTGTATTCAATTCATTCATTGTTCGTGCCTCATTGCACCGGCGATCACTCCCCGCCCTCGTCAGCACCCGGGATGTTATAGGTATCGATAAGGCTGTTGGGACCATGGAGTTGTTGAATCGGTTGCAAATGACTGACGTTGTCCAGTCCCCATATTTGGATCATAGAGACATTAGACCTTTGGAGGAAACATACATACTACTCTGGCTACATTAGAGTTGGGATAGACATGTGGTCATATCTATTGAAGAGGGTTGTGAGGTAGTTTAGGTATGTACAGAGGATTCCTTTGGTGGCACTAGAGCATCCTGATGAGTATGAGAAGTGTGATGAGGCATGAGGCGACTGGGAGTAGCATGTGGTGCCATTGTGCGAGGTTATTCCACATGGGGCTCCATGGGTGTGCACGTAAAGATTGCTGGACATGAAAGTTATACTAGAAGGCACAGATAGTCATCAAGTTATACAACAACATTTGTTGACGACAAAGGAGGCTCTTGTAGCTGGATGTAGCTCAGTTGAGGATCAACCCAAGAAGAAACCCAACAAAGGTGGTAAAGGAGGTGGCCACAAGGGTAGTTGACCATTGCTATTATTATGTATTCGACTTATATTTGCCTTGGTAGAGGAGTTGGATGTATAGTTTTTTTTTATATGTTATGAACTTTTATTTTACTTATATTCTACATATGTTTGCCATGTTTTTATGTTTGTTCCAACAGCACACGCCTAGTAATCTAATAAATTAAAAACAAATAATTAAAGAATGACATTTTGATTAAATTCAGAAAGCAAACAACAATAACAACAAACATAAATTTCATTAATTAAAAATACGACTACTTAGGCTTATCATCTTCATTAAAGCTTGTTGTCGCCATTGACCCACATATCAAAACAATGATCTCTTCGACAGATCTTGGTTTTCTTGGCTTACGCAGTAGGGTAAGGATTTTTTATGGAGATCGGCTAATTATCGCATACAACTCGATCAAACCTTTAGAACTAAACTCTGAAAAGATGAAAAACATTTTTCCCACATCATTGTCGTATTTTAAGCTTCATACAATCGTACTCAACACAACTATCACCTACGTATATAGGTTTACAGTAAAAACCTCAAATATGCTTCTTCCGCCTCCGATGACATTTGTAATTGTTTTTCCCAAAGCAGCAAGCAACATTTTCTTACTAATTTTAATTTTTTTGGACCATTAGCACATTCAAACAATACTCCCTCACAACTTAATACCACATCATCATCATAATACACAACAACTCCCTCCTCTTCAACCCAATATGGTGAAATAGTCCTTCAACACAATGCAATGCCTTAGATCACTTGCATTTATTAGCATCTTATACTATTCCTCTATGAGTAAATTATCATCAATGGTCAAGATTGCATCGACAAAATAGACGGTTTAGATTGCATCGATATCTATAAAGGCACAATTGGTTTGTCAGGCTGTCATAAATATGGTTGTTAAATCATAATATAAAATATTAAATTTCAATTTTTTTAAGAAATATTTTTTTAAAAAAATATAACGAAATCATGATTCTATTATAAAAGGAGTGGTGAAAATTAAAAAAAAATCAAAATTCCATTGAATATTTTTGGGTGGAATCAAATAATACAACAAAATCATAATTCTGGTGTTATTTGGGGGTGAAAAAAATTTACACAACAAAATTATGTTGTGTTGTGCAAAAGGGGGTTAAAAAATAACATTGAAAATATGATTATTGTACAATTGCATAATGGAAATGTATTTTGACTGTGATTCTTTTCACCCCTTTTTACAATGAAAAGACTATTTGGTTGTACCTTTTTTTATGGGGCAATTTTGGAATAAGGTAAATGTGTCCCACATGGGTAGTGCTATTATCAATTCAATGTAGTGCCAATAACAATCCCCTTATCTTTTATGTGATGTGATAATCCAACTCAAATCAAACAACTTGAGTTTTGTAAGACTGATTTAGTTTGAATAAAAATATATTATTTAAAAAAAAAAGACCTGATTGGATCCTATTGAATTTAATTGGCTTGATGATTGATCTCTTTTTCCCCGACCAAACTAATCTTAGTTAATTATTAATATATCAAATAATTTTAATAAGAAAAATATAAACATTTTTATTATCAAACTAGTATTTTAACATATGTAGTAGTACACAAAAAAAAATTATTTTATGTAATTGGAAATTATAATAAATAGATATTTAATATATAAATTATCTTATAATTGAAATACTTAATAAATGAATAATTTTTAACATATAAGTATTATTTTATATTTACAATAAATAATTTATATTATTATAAAAAAATTAACTATTTGATAAAAAAAATTAAATGAAATCTGGAAATTTAATTTAGAAATATAGATAAAAAATATATTAAAATAACTTAATGGCGAAGAAAATCAAATATACATATAAAGATAAAAAAAAATGGTTTGAGTTAAAGACAAGTCGAGTTCGAAAATTTGGCATCCCTAATTCTAATAATGTCAATTATATAGCTGACATTCGAAGTGAGATTTGTCTTTTTTTATCAAAGTCTTTCTTTCCAGGATTAGGGGATCAAATATTTGTCGAAATGTTTAAAATTAAAAAATTCACTCATTTATCTATTATGTTGAATCTTGTTGATTACAGCCTCATAATTTTATTAAAAGAGTAATACATGTCAAATTAAAGTAAGTTCAAGAAAAAGATCGAGATAAAAATAATTAATAAATTTTTGTTTGTGATGATTTAGTGTAGTGTTGATTATAAAGTAATATCTTTTGGAATTATAAGATTGACCTGATAATTAACAAGAAAAATATAAGAGAGAAGTATTAAGCTAGATATCTCTCTCCAACATTTATCTATTAAAAAAAAAGTAGACTCTCTTTACCCAGAGCATCACTCTTCTGCTTTTTTTTTCTTTTCCATTAAAGAAGAAAAAAGAAACACCTTGCAATTTGTCCACGAGACCCTTACCAAAACTGGATTCTGGACCAGTAGTTGTTTATGTTGCTTTCCTTTGGTTTTTTTTTTGGTGAATATGTTGGTTTGCTTTTACAATTGCTTTGTATCCCTTTATGCGTACGTTGACACCGCAAGAACATTAATGCGTCCCAAATCCAACAATGCTACTTGGGTCTCTTTAAGTAAAGTAGATGTTTTGCCTTAAATTTTGGGAAAATATTCGAAGTGCTTGGTTACCTAAGCAAGCTAGTGCTCGATCCAAAAGCATGGAGGATTTACAAAAAATGAAATAATTATTTTTCTACGAGACACTATGAATCCATCACTAGTACATGTTCATTTGTCGTTATGAGCATACATGCCCAATATCAGTGGAAGCTTTAATCATCAAAATTAAATATATACTTATCACGGTTAGTTACGTGCGTTGTCTCCGCATTTATAACGGTTTCCTTAATTACTTTATACTAAGTGTTGTCATCAAAAGACTTATAATAAAGTAGTAGTGGATACTTTAATTCTGAGTGAAGTGTAACGACCCATTTTACTTACGATGGCAATTAAATTCTCATAGCTAGAAATTGTTTTTTTAGGATATATTATTAGTGCGAAGTAATCTATATTAAAATGAATTATTAATCTTTGTTAAAAAATTGTGATCATATATAAAATAAGTATTTTTCTTTTAATATGATTTATTTCTTATATATCCAATTATAAAATTTGAATCTTAAATTTCAAATTATTTGATGAAAAGACATAAATTGTAATAACTTATATTAAGTTTTCAGCATTATTAGTTTTAGAAGTTGTTTTTGTTTGCTGAATTTTGAATATATAAAAAACTGTATATACAGAATTTGATATATAGAATATGTTAGTAGGACCAACATGATGCTTTTTTTCTTTTCTGGACTAGACGAGATATGGCACTCAAATTTTCTTTTTGGCTGATTACCTGAAAAACAATGTGAAGCATGCGTATGCAACATTTAACCTAATATATGTAGCAGCCCATTATTGTAAAAAAAAAAATAGTTTTGTTCTTATCCTTTACAAATTTTCAGCACCACAAACTGACAATCATACAGTATATCTTAGCGGTATATTTTGTTAATTCTTTTGTTCCTTAATCCTTACGTACCAGTCAACCCTTCTGGATGTGTGGAATCAGGTAGGTTCCAAACAAATAATTTATTCGTTTTAATCCCTCCTCCGTTTAGATAATTTTTTTTTATTTTTAAATAATTCTCTTATGTCTGCTCTTTCAAATTTGCTTACGCCTTCATATTTACCATTTTTTTTATTTAATGTTATCTATACCACTTATTGATGTTGATTCTCTCAATTTAATTTAATTTTGGTGATAATGTCATGAGTATAAACATTATCAAAGATTATTAAGAGTCTCTTTATATACAAGTCATAAATATTTTTAAGAGTTTTTTTATTAAAAATATAAAAAAAATTTAATAGAGAAACTCTCAAAAACACTTATATCCCAACAGGCTCTAAGTCTTAAACTACAAGATTAATCTCATAATTAGTTTAAATAATTAAAACTTGAAATATTATTTTATTAGTTAATAACGTAAACACTAACCATATATTGAAATTAAACTATTCATCTAATTCATTATCTAAAATAAAATCTTATAAATACACAATTATAAGATAAGGATACTTTGTTAATTTGTAATTAAGGAAGAAGAAAAAAATATTGAGAAATTATTCCTATTTCAATGCCTCATTGCTTAATTGAATATACTGTCAAGCAATGACAGAGGAGTATTGGAGCACACTTACATACTCTTCACATAAATTTTGATTGATTAAAATTTATTAAAAATTATAAAATTAATATAGAAAAAATTATTAAATATAATATAAAGTCTGACAAAATTTTGTTATTTTTAATAAATGTCAATCAATAAAAAAATTTGTATATGTTCAAGAAAGTATATAAGAATATGTTGCTTAGATTTCTTAACTTTGATAAATTGGTTCATGACATCAAATTTTTGCATTTCCATTAAGGTCATTGCTCCCATGGTCCATTTTGGGCAAGAATCGTTAGCTGTTAGATTAAATGGTTACCATAGGCCAGCACACACTGGATTCCACAACCCTCTCCTACTAATTTCTCTTGCAACTGTTGGCCGTTGTGTGCTGTCGTTGACAAGTGGTCGTCGACGCCGTCACCGCATGCTTGCCGCAACACCTTCTTGACGGCCAAAACTGTCAGTTTAGAGCTGCCACAAAATGGACCACACTCTTGCATTACGGAGCTTGTAGCAATTATCGGAAACGACGTCGTTTTCTTTCTTCTATCAAAGTCTCATTGTTGCGACTGGGAGTGACAGAATGCCAATTAGCTGACATCAGCAGTGTCGACGGAGATCCAATGTGTGCTCATCTAAAATAATCATTAATCCAACGGTTGATAATTCTTGTCCAAAATGGACCACCTTTCAAGTGATCCAGTGTAGCTTGGCCTTCTATTAGAAGAAAGAAAAGTTACACTTGGTGTTTTCTTTTCAGTATTATGTTTCATGTGTATTCCCATCTCGAATCTCAATAGGATCACATCATACAAATTCTGAAAGGTGTTGATGGTTACTTGCTAGTGTGTATAATGGCCTACTTGTCTTTTACTCCATATAATGATATGAATAACACAAAGATATGGGGCATCAAAATCAAATTTCGGTTTCTTCAATTCTTTAACATGGTTTTCGTGCTAGACTTAGATCCCCAAACTCTAGCGTCCCCCACCAAGTCCTAGATTATTTTTCAAAATCCCTATATGCGATTCATGCAACCATTCTACTTTATTCAACAAAGTAGGTACGGCATAATATTGAAGTTGTTAACAAACTTCTGTGGAAATATGCCTTAAAGAATATAATTGGTAGAATTCTCATTATCATATTATAAGGTTTTTTCAATTTTTTACTACTTATATATAATAGGTTATTTTTGTTTTGTTTTTCTTAAATTTTATTTTTGTCAATTTTGGTCCTTATAATTTTTTTAGTCTTTATCCTTGTTAAGTAATGACATAACTAATAGAAATTGAAAAACAAGTTTGATGTTTCTTAAATAACAAATTTAAATTAAAATCTTCTAATATAAAAGGAACTAGTATAAAAAAAATTACAATTTTATAGAGACTAAAACAGTGGTAACATTAAGCATTAAAATGAAGAAAAACAAATTTAATGAGGAACGAAATAGACAAAAAAAAAATAGAACTATAGCAAAACCATTTTTTATTTAAATCCACATTATAATTATTTTCCTTTGTATCCTTGCTTTGAACGTCCCAATTTGGCCATAGAATTTTAGATGTAGCAATATGATTCCACAAAGGTGGTTGGCCTAATAGATGGTCAGAGAAGTGAGAAGATACATTTAGTTGGTCAACCAGGCTAACCAAGAAAAATAAATTAATTATTAAATTGATCGAACTGATAAAATGAACATTCATTGGGTCTCTTCTTAAACCTACTTTTCTAGCATCAAATTAATGTCTCTCTTGTCTATTTTTATACGTACGTTGCCCATCAACTACAGTTTATTAATGACTTAAATTGATGAACTTTAAAATCTTAAGAAATACATTTTACACATTTTATCTGCAACTATCCAAAATACATCTTTGTCAATCATTTCAAACTATTTTCTTTTTAATATTTTGTCTGCGTGTTTGAATTTCTTAACCGTATATTCACTTTAATTTAAAGATACCAGCTTATATCATTATCCTCTCTTTGAATATATTAAAATAACTATATTGAATGAGGGCATTTTTATGAGTCATTAATGAATAAGAACATTTTTAGGAATTCTTCTTAAGATCTTATATCTTTTAAACTATCTTTTTAAAAAGAAATTATCAATAGTTTAAAAAAATTGTATCACAGAATAAATTGATTATCATAAATCTAAAATACAAATTATATGTTTAAAATATTTTTATTTTGAATTTTAATTATGATATAATTTATATATTAAAAATATTATTTATTATAAGTTTTAATTGTATAAAATAAACATCTAACTTGTACATTACAGGGGTTAAAATACTAGTAAATTATTTATTATAAATAAAAATATAATTTATTTAATTAAAAATATATATTTATAATGATTTTTATTGTAATATAATTTATAAATTTTAAAATATTTATTTATTATAATTATAATTACATAAAAATAATATTTATAATGTGCATTCAGGTTAAATATTAGTTTTAATTAAAAAAATTTAACATAGTACCTGATCTATCCATTTTTTTTCTTTTTCTATTATTTCCTTCTTTATTTTATAATAAAAACCACTAATTTCTGTCAGAAAAAGAAAAATCACAAATTAATTATACAAATAGAAATTCTTATTCCATATTTTTGTCGACTTTGTTATGCCTATCCAAGTTCTAATTCAACGTTTGCATATGTTCAAGATATTACGCTCAGAATTAATATGTTTTATGATATAGCATTATCACATACTAATTGCGAGGTCATGTCATTTCTACACCTTACGTGATAAAAAATATATACAAACACTAACTAGGCGTCTAAGTAACGCGCGTCGTTGTGCATATTTAATTAATAATATAAGGAAAGCGATTTCGAGGGGGGATTTTAATGGTTGTCCTTAATGCAGTGATTGAGAAAATAAAAAGTTAAGTATTTTAAAAGTATTAATTATATTAAAATATAAATAATTATTCAATATTTATTTTTAAGATACTTAATAATAAGATAATTTATCAAGTATTATGACAATATATTCATTTAAAAATACAATATTTAATATTATTATATGATCAATTTTTCTTGTATATGAAAAATTGGAACTTTATGCAGCAATGTTTCTCATTGAACCGGTGGAATAAATGTTGATCAATGAGGAGGGAAAAAAGTCATGCCCATCAAATGAAGAAATATGTACCAAGTTTGTCTTCTTCTTTTTTTATTTTATTTTATTCGTGGGCATCTTTTATGGCGATGATGGAGTGGAAAATATTTACAGTTTAATTAATTCAATATTTATAATTTAATACAATTAGTTTTTTTAATTGACATTATTTTCAAAAAAGAGTAGTTCAAATGTACAGATCTCATTTAAGAAAATTAAACAAATATTATCGAACCAACAACAATTTATAAAAAAGTTTTGTGCATAAAATTAAGTAAATTTAAACAATAAAACAAATATGTTATTATTATCTTTATCATTTTTATTTATATCTAATCTTTATATGAATTATTAAATTGCATAGTGATATATTTAAGGCCATCAATCAGACTACGAACTAGGGATGTTCACTGAGTATGGGTCATCTGTGAACCCGAATTGATCCGAATTGTTTGAGTTGGGTCATTTATATATTTGGGTCAAAATCGAACTGATCCAATCAAAACCAATCATGTAAGGGTTGGGTCACAGGTTTAGATTTATAGATCTGTTGACCCGATCCGTGAGCCCGTAATAATAATATAAATTTTATTATATATATATATATTAAAAATTAAAAAATTATTTCTCCTCATAATGATACAAAAGATGACAACAAATATGCAGTTAAAGTTTAACAAAAATTGGAAAAGTGGTGAAATTAACTACCTTTTGTTTGTTGCTATTTTCCTTGACCCTCGTTATAAATGTGAGTACATTCAATTTTGTTTTAATCGTATGTATGATATTGAGAAGAGCATGGACATGATGAAAATATTGAAAGACCTTATTCAGAAACTGATTCAGCAATATGTACTAGAACATCTCATTTCTCATTCTAGTAGCAATTCAGCTAATTTTAGTACATTGGCTTCAAACATGGTCTCACAACATAATGATTACAAAGGTGATAAGGATGATGATTGGGATGATGAATTTAGAATGAAAATCAAGAAAAATTAGGGTGAGGTGCAAAAAAATGAGTTAGATAGGTATTTGGAGGATGATGTTGAAGATGACCACCCTGAGTTTGACATTTTGAATTAGTGAAAATTGAAGGCATCCAAATATTATATTCTTTCCTGTATAGCTAGGGATATATTGGTCATTCCTATATCTATTGTATCATCTGAGTCTGCATTTAGTACAGGGGGTAGAATTCTGGATTCATTTCGTAGTTCCTTGAGTCCTACTACTGTTGAAGCTCTCATTTGTGTCCAAAATTGACTTAGATCTATTAAGCAAAATGTTAATGACTGCAAGTTGAAATAAATGAAGCGGAAAAGATTGAATCAAGTGTGTAATCCCTTATTTCATTTTTTATATTTGTATAAAATATCAATTAATTTTTGTGCTAACGGGGTTGTGTTTAAATTTTTAGAGTTGTTTGGTTTGGTTTTAAATACCGTTAATATTGGGTCTCTAAGTGTTGAAACTATAAGTGATGAAACTTCTTAATGTATTACTTTTAGGTATATTGTTATTTGTTTCACCTTTTTTTTTTTCATATTTTGTTTACCGTGTTTATAATATTAATGAATCATATTTTGTTTATTTGTTTGTTTCAGCAAATCTGGTTACAACAAATTTGGTTATAACAAAACTTAGTTTCTAAGAAATAGTTGTGATTCAGACTATTATAGTAAATCTTGTTCAAGAATCTTTTGTTTTAATTTATATTATAAGTCTATTTTATAATATTATCTTGATGGAATTAAATGAATTAATTTTACTACTTTCATATATTTGATAATATTGTGTTAATTGTATTGAATATTTGAAAGAATCATGATATAAAATAGTAGTTCTAAGAAAAAATAAATAAATGGATAACCCGTTGAACCGAACCGAACCGATCATGAATAAGTTGGGTTTCAATTTTTTCTTCTAAAAATCAAACCGATCAAATTTGATTGGATTAAGTCCTAAATTTGATCAAAACCAATCCAAACCGATCCACGAACATGCCTACTACGATCCTATATCCAAAATAGTTCTAAGAGGACCACTTATAATGTCAGTATTGACGGTCTATCAATATTGTTGGTTTGTATTTGTGTTATTTTAAATTTATTAGTGTTCTTATGTTTGTTTTTGTTTTTGTTTTCTTTACTGTGACTAAGGGTGAAAAGAAATTAATTCACTGGATAAGGTTCTATGGTCTAGTAATAGACTTACGTTTTTCTTAGAAACTAGACTAAGGATTTATATAGTTTATTTAGTTAAATATTTTTTAAAAATAGGCTTAAAAAGCCAGCTTATGTAAATAAATATTTATTTTTAATATTATTGTTATATTAAAACGTTATTATGTATCACATATTAAATTGGTTTAATATATTAAAATCATACATTTATTTACCTTATTAAATGTTAAGCATGTATTAACTTATATAAAGAGTCAAATTTATAAGTTTATTGAAAGATAAATTTAAGTCTTATTCATAAGTCTTATTGCAAAATATGTTTATTGTAAGTTATCATAAATGTCATATTAGTCATAAATTTGATTTTATAAAACCTACTATACCTACTTTTATCTCAATCTTGATTTTAAATTATCACAAGGATATTCTTAAATAAACTTATAGATTAAGTCATATCTTTAAAACAGACTTAGGCTAATAAATAGGTCAAACTTAAATCATATGTTAAATAACATCAGGTACAAGTTTAACCTATTTTTACTCTAATATGAGTAGAACTCTCTTTAAAAACTAGATATGCGTCTATGCAGTTGCACACTATTAAAAAAAAATCAATGTAAGAAAAAGAAAGTGTAAAAGAAAAAGAAAATAATTTAGCACTGTCCAGCACCAACACGGGGCAAAAGGTACTGGACAGATTTAATATACATGTAGATAAGATTATAAGAAAGTGTTTATTTTAGAGTTTTTTTACCTTCTCCTTAAAAGGAGAAATAGAGTAGAATACTCTTTTTTAGAAAAGCTTTTTAAAACAATAATTAGCTTAATTTATATAAAACAAGAGAGAGAGAAACTAAGACTAAAAAATAACAGGTGAAGATACTTAAAAAGAAAGAAAAAAATAGCTTTTCTATTCTTTCTCTTCCTAAACTACACTCTCTTTTTCTATTTTCCTTTCTATCTCTCTCTTCCTCTCCCTCTCTCTCATTTCTTCTTTTAAGGTACAAGAAACAAAAATGGTAAATAAAATAGCTTCTACTTTCATTTTTAAAGCCTAATTAAGTAACATTGTTGTATACTTAATTAATAAGGAAAGCGATTTCGGGGAGGTAATTTACTGGTTTTCATTGTTGCAGTGACTAAGAAAACATATATAAGTTCATATATATTAAAAACAAAACATAAGTTAAATGTTTAAAAAATATTTATGATAAGATCATTTAGGAAGTATTACTAATATTTTTTTACAAAATACTTATAAATAAAATTTATTTATGAATTATTACGAAAATTTCATCCGAGTCGCATAAGTTTCGTTTAATAAAAAAGAATTATAAAAATATTTTAAAATTGTACCGATTATTTTTTTTATAACCAATGCACCAGCATACTAATAAATAAAATAAAAAAACACAAAGAGTTTATTAGAAATAAATTATTCATTATTTAAAATATTAAAAAAGTCAATGTGTACTATTCTAAAAATATTTAAAAATTTGTATTTAAATTTTCTCAATTTACACAACACTAGTATTTTAGCATATATATTACACTATGCAAATGTTTATTTTTATATAACTAATATTTATAATAAATAAATATTTTTTAATATATAAATTATATAATAATTAAAATTCATAGTAATTATCTTTGATTACATAAGTTATATATTGGAATGAAAAATTTAAATCATAATATAATGTTACTTTTAAATGTTGATAAATTCTTTTAAAAATATTAAAATTTAATTTTAAAAAAAAGATAAAAGTTTATTCAAAGAGAAAGGTGTTAAGAAGATGAAGTATACAAATAAAATAAAAGGAAAGCAGTTTGAGATGTGGAAGAGATGATATTTTTTTATTAGTTATGAGAGTAATTTGTGAAATGTACATTTAAAAGAGAGAATATTGAAAATATTTAAGTAAGAGAGTAAGAACTTGATCTCAAAATTATGTATTCTAATTTATTATATAAGAATAAATATTTATGATATTGTTATGATTTATGAACAAAAGCAAAATTTATTGAAATTAGTTAACATCATATAATATTTGAGTATATTTATGATACTTTTTTCAATACTCTTTTATTTTTCAGACACTATTCTTATGAGAGTATCCTAAATATCAGTATTTGATAACAAAATGTCAATAAATTTATCTAAATTTTTTTCTTCTTCTTATATTTCAATTGTATTTTCACTGGCATACAATATTTGTGTCAGGAAGGTTAGATCTCAAAGCATTTTCATTATAGGCAGGCAGGATGATTGAATATTAATGCAGTGAGAAACATAGTTGAATGACATAGGAAATATCACATACTAGAAACAAGGGCCCCGTGTCCTTTCCGCGAGCACAGCAATAAATATGGTCGATTTTTTGAGGTCTTAATCAAACCAAGGACACAATTTTGGTTCTTGAGAATCCCACGAAATCCCTTGTCTGAGTCTTTTTGGGTGGACAGTGAGTACTAGAGTTTGGTGGGAATCAGGCAAAGGAACAGGTAGAGACTTTTATTGCACCACCACCACCCCCAGCTGTATATTACTATTTCATTAAACCCCTCAAAACCCATCATTCAATTCAAAATTTCAGATAAATGTCCCTTTCCTTCTCCCTCTTTACTTAAGCACGCCATAAAGATACATACACGCATAAGGGGACTTTGTGTGATTAAACTTTAGGTGAATTTAAGAGGACCCCACTTGCTAGCATTTCATACTCATCTAAATAATTGTGCTAATTAAGCTATTTGTTTTGTTTTGTTGTGTATGCATCTGATCGGTGTGTGCATTAATTTGTGCAATTGTGCAACAGCCTAACACATCCCACGTGGCTCATACATTTCCTAGATTTTCAGCTTGCTATTCCCAGCATCATGTGATTAAACAGGCTCTATTAGTTTTTTTATATTTGGATCCACCATGCCTCTTTTTGGTGCCATCATCATCATTGTAATCTAACCAATACTATAATGCTTTGCTTTGTTTTGCTACCCCTCCTCCTCTCCTGTCATAGCCTCTCCATCAAATGATCAATCACTTAACAGCTGCCTCCCACTGCCCGTACATCTTGTTTCTCTCCTTTGTGGGAATTCACTGTGAGTAGATGCTACTAACACATTTTTAAGGAGCATCATTCATCATTGTTTTTTTCCTTTTTCTTTTGTGTTCAATGTGGAAAAGTGCTTTAACTAACCAGCTGTGAAGGCTTGTCACTGAAAGAAAGCACTGCATTAAGGCCAAGTCACCACTCTCCTCTTTTCCATTGGTGGATCTTTTTTTCTCTTTTAATAGGAAATCATTGGTATGAGTTTCTGCTTTGCTGATCCTTCTGCGGCTCTGCCAATCTCTGTTAGTATTATTAGACCCTTTTGATATATAAAACCTTCAATTACAATGCTTTACGTCCTTATATCTTTTGTTTCCTTTCTCATCCTTTCCAAGTCCTTCACCAGTAAGCCTTTCTCATCAGGGGAGAGAGGGATCAAATTAGGGTCAATTGGGTTTTGGGGCAGCCTTTCAAGTTGGTTAGTTTCTAGGCTCAGGAAAGGAAGCCCAAGCACCCCTTTTAGTTTTTTTCAGTTTTCTCTTGACATGTCATTGAAAAATAATAGTTTAGTGTCTAAGGGGGAGAATGAGGAAGAGGAGGTGAAGGTTTCTCTCTTGGATTTGCCTGATTTGCCATTGGAATGCATCCTTGAGCACCTTTCACCAGCTGAATTATGCAGGGTGGCAACTGTGTGCACATCTCTTAGGGACAGATGTAGGAGTGATCATTTATGGAAGAAACACATGGAGAGGAAATGGGTTAAGGTGTTTGGTGATGCTGCTTATAGGCAATGGAAATGGCATGTAGCTTCCAAGACCAGAGAAAAGATCTCCTCCAACCAGCACAATCAGAAAGGAATATTTGCTTTCCTTAATGGTGGTTTTCTACCCCTCCTATGGATCAAAGCAAAATCAGAAAAGGTCACACAGTCAAATAGCTCATTATCAGAAGATTCAATCGCAGCTCTATATCTTTCTCTTGAAAGTGGCAAATTTTGGTTCCCTGCTCAAGTCTATAACCGTGAGGTAATTGGTTGCCACATAATCTGATTCGTGACTTTTTATGCTTCTCTTAATCTCAATGACTAAATACCAATATTCTGCCCAATGGTTCTTCCTTTTGGGGATTTGGTTTCACACTTTCCTTTTTCAGAATGGTCATGCTGGATTCATGCTCTCATGTTATGATGCCCAACTTTGCTATGATTCTCGATCTGACACTTTTCTGGCAAGGTATGTGGAAAAATTGACTCCTTCAAAGTTGAAATTAGATGCCAAACTACTTGTCTGTGGTTAGAATTTCATGACATACCAAATCTTAACAGCTTAAACTTTCATGGGATGGATTCTTTTCCCAAATTTTTAAAGGTTAATAAGTCCTTGCTTTTTTGGCAGGTACTCACCTCATGGCAGATGGACAACTGAGGAAAACATACAATGGGACCGGCTGAGAGTGCCACCAATAGCCTCTTCTCCACATGCTCTTCACATATCTGATTGTTTGGATGACTTGAGACCTGGAGATCACATTGAGATTCAGTGGAGAAGAAACAAAGAGTTCCCTTATGGTAAGTCTCATCCTTGTGCACTTGTTGGACTAATTTCTTAATTATCTCCACTAAATGCTTTTATCATACTTTTGCCAAGAACATATATTAATATTAATCAATTTGGTCATGATGTATATATATTGGATTATCTTGGTGGAATAATTTTTGAGGTGTTTTATTGTAGGTTGGTGGTATTGTGTCATTGGTCATTTGGAACAATGTCAAGGACATGGGAACCATTGCCATTGTCATTACAGTGGTAAGGGAATCCACTTGTGCATTTTAAAATACTCCCCTCCTTCCTTTCCAAAATCGAGTTTTCGTTGTATTGTTGCTTGTAGTAAACAGAATTAAACTAAAAAAAAAAAAAACTACATACCCCATTGCCCAAAGACTCCATGTTATGCGCAGGTAAGGGAGAGAGATATTGTATGCAGCCTTACCTTTGCATATGCAAAGAGGCAGTAAACAGAATTAAACAACTTATATTTTTCTGAAGTTCAAATTGAATTTGGGCTTTCATCATATGAAAAACATGAACAAAGTTGCATATCAGGTGAAAATATAAGCCATATTATAGCCTAGTGCAAAGAACTTTGGTCATATACACTTATAAAGAAAGGGTTACCCATCTGGTTGTGCTACCAGCAAAACAAAGTTTTTAGCTGTATGACTGACAAAAGAACAGTGTTGCTGACAGATATGGTGATTTTGGAGTTCACACAGTACACTGCTGGATCCAGATGGAGACAAACCGTGATAAACAGAAAGCACCATGTAGAAAAAGGCAATGAAATAGATGGTTTTTATGGAGGAATCAGGAAGCTGCATAGCAAGGAAGAAATTACTAGGTGGAAGAACCACTGGCCAACTAAAATTGTGATACAGAACTGATTTGATAGCTTAGAATTTTTGTAAATTAAGCAGTCACCCTTCCTAAAATGAGAAGGATTACTTTGTCACAGAACGATGTCATTCCTAACAATTGGTATAAACTTGGAAAGAGTGCATGGAGGATTTTTCAGAGGCTGTACATACAATTAGTGTATATGTTGCAGTTTTCTTATACGTGTCTATATATAATTTATAGAACATTTTGCATAGTGCATACTCCTGTTTAGCTGAAGCAGAGAGAAGGTTCATTAGCTCCTTGATTGTGATTAGCTTTGAAGCTGGCAAAATCGTGTATAGCGGTTTGGCTCTTACTTGGAGAACAAAACAACGCCAAGAAAAATAGGAAATGGATATTCTCTAATAAGATAGATATATTTATAAATTTTAAGATGACGGGACAATTTCGTGTCTACTATCTACTCTCTCTTCAGAAGATATTTGTAATATTTTACAGCATCACACCCTACACAAGTTTCATACAACTTTGTCATGTAAATATTTACATGAAATCTTCTATGTCTACACAAGGTGAAAAATTCCAGTCATATTTAGTTTATAAAATCATCATCTTGTAATTTGATGGGGCAAAGATAGGCGTGTCTTGTCTCTTGTGAGAGTCTGGGCCTAAAAACACTAAAAAGTGACCTGCAAACTTAGGCCATGCTGCCCTTTGGAAGGTTGTACTAACCTCGAATCCTAATCATTAAGAAATAATTGTAGACATGCACTTACCAAATTAAGAGTGATAGAAATGCACTACCAAATTACAAGTCCTTGCTTAATTAATTTGGCATATATAGTTATTGAACATTAAGACAGGAAGTTAGGAAGCTGCCTGGTTACTCCTTATTATATTGCCTGATGACTTGGCGCATGTATGTTCGTGTTCGGTGTGGGACTAAGTTTTAGTTAAACTTTCTTGTATCTTTTTGCTCCATGTGTTGCTAAACTCTTGCTGTACTCGAGAGTAAATAATACACTGGAAACCAACGAAAATAAAAATGAGGAAGAGCGTGTTGGATTGTTCACTTAAACATCATCTTATCTCTTCTAAGAGTTATCTGCCGATGTAATTTAAATTCTGAGATTTTAAACAAATCCAAACAAGCTAACCCTTCCCAGTCCTAGAACTCTTATCACAGGATGAAAGGTATACTCACTACTAACTAAATAACATGAAAACGATGTACACTTCGATCACGAACATTTTAAGTTTTAAATGGTTTGATTAGTGCAGGCTGCTGTAATAATAATGACTCCATAATAAAGTATTATTACCAACTCGCCAATCTATGCTGAGTGACAGGATCCAGTAGTGTATGTTAAGAGTTTTTTTTTTTTCTTTACATAATTATTCAAGTTCTAATAATAATTATTATTCCATAATAAGTTTTAAAAATTATGGATAATATTAGAGATATGATTTACTACTAAAATATTTTTAAGCAAATATTAATTCCAAAACATGTTTTTCTTTATTAATATTTTTTTAATTTTTTCCTCTCATATGTACACAAAGGGTTTTAAAGGAGGAGGGAATATTACATTTACTCTTTTAGTTAATAATACTTCCCCTAAAATAAATTAAAGAAGAATACGGGAAAAAATAGGAAGGTAACTGACTAGTAGATCTAACTAACTATAACATTTTAGTGTCAAATCTTTTTTCTAAGGATCAGAATTCGACCAACAACAGGCACTAACACGCAATAAAAGAAAATTTTGTAATTATGTATATTTTCCATTTGGATTGCATGACACGTAAGAGTATGTCTATGTAGCCTAAAATTAAATAGTACAATTTAATAAGAACAGTAATTTATAACAAAATGTACATGCACAGCTTGTTATATAACACGAATTAACATATCCAAACAGCAAGTGTTAAAACCAAATACAAAACTGCCACTAAAAGAATCTTTGGCACAGGCTAGGAGCATACCATGTAGATTAGTACTTTCAAACAACAAATACTGCCATGTCCATCCCTTCAATGGCATTTTTTTGGTAGATTTGCTGGTATTTTCATAAACGAACAAGAGGCAGCTGGATTCATTAAAGTTAGCAAAACCTAAAATTGGACAGCTGTAAATGTTTTATTCTCTCCTTAATTAGGATGCATGTATGTTATGTGTTTGTGCCTATATGTGTGTTAGTTTTTTTTTTATCCGTAATAATCAAAATCAGTGTCAAGGGACTTTACAATTCATACACTCTGTTCAATCAACTGAGATAGATTCCCTTAACTATTTTAGTTTAACTGATTTAATGAGAATTCTCTAGTAGAAAGAACACAATTTTGTCTTATTCTTCTGAGTTTTTCGCTTCAATTCAAGAGTTTGAACACACAAATAAGGCAAGAACTTTATTTATTGAAACTTTGGGTTAAACCAGAATTAAAGTAAAGCAACATTTTACTCAGGCCTAAGCCCTAACAGAGAGTTCTCTTGGTCCTCTCTCAAACACACAGCAAGAAAACCACACACAGAATAATGATAACTACCACGCCATACACAAAAATAAAACAAACAAAACTGTCCTTCTAGACACATAAGTGTCCTCTTACATAACAACCATCAATCACCTTTTTTTTTTCTTCTAACATAGACTTTGACAAGACCTTCAGTCTCCACAAATTCAGTCATATCATGTTGGACTAGGCTATCAATACTCCCAGGTGCAGAAGCAGCCTTGTCCTCAAGGCTAAAACATAGAAACGGTCCTCTGATAACATCTGCATCTTCCCAAGTAGCTTTAATGATTGGTTGAGTACACCATTTCACAAGAATTAGGGAAATAGGCCAGACATTTTTGGTTATGACTCTTGAATTAAGAATTTCATCCGGTTCAAAGGCAAGGCCGGCTCAAGGGTAAAGCAACTTAAGTGTATGTATTAGGCCCCATAACAAAATAATATTTGTTACAAGCTTTTATAACGTAAAAGGTCACATTTGTTCGACAAAAACGTCCCATTGGCAAAAGGCTCCAACATATAGTTCTTTCTTTTAAAGTAAAAAATTGTATCTATACATTTACTTTAGGCCTCTCTCACCGTAGGGTCAGCCCTGTTCAAAAATGGTATGTCCACTTCAAAATTGAATGAACAGTATGTTGTCCCACAGCACTATTTAATTGAGACACATGGAAAGTATGAAGTTTTTATATACAATCAACGCAAGACACATGCTAGCTGACTATTAGACTATATATGCCATCAAAAATAGAGAAAAATAAATAAATATAAAAGGAAAATGTATAAAAAAATTAACTTTGTTTTGCTCTATTGACTGACTTTTAATTTTTTTTTTCTATTTATTTTGAAGTAATTCTCGACTTACCAAATCCACTGACAGCTGCCATTTTCAAAATGGAAGATTGCTTCTATAAGGAGTTGTGTTATGGTCTTTCCATTCGTGATATGCTAATACATAATAGAATAATACTATTAAGTATATTACAATTACTGAGATCCAAATTCATCTTCTCGAACATCCTAATATTGCCTCGGAATGAAAATGACACCTGAACAGGCCATCCAATATAATGGCTCAAGTTTGGAGATCAGGAACATGGTCATGCTATAAAACAATTTTTTTGTAGCTACCAGTTTACCTGCTTTGCAAACCCCCCCAATAAGAGTGTTCCAAGTGACAACACTGGATTCAGTCCATTACTAACCATTTCACCCAAGAGATACATAGCCTTATTTATATTTTTAGTTTAGCACCATCCATTGATAAATGAATGCAGTACTTGTGAATCATCAACTCACTCTGGTCTAAAACACTTGGAAATGTTGCAAGGCTATTTGGCTTCCTAATAATAATAATGACTTAGCTTAGTCTCATTCACTAGGACAAATCCAAATGACAAAAGGAAAGCAAGAAAATCAAAGTATTTAAAAAATTATGACTTAAAATAACTTATTGCATGTATTTGCAGATGTCATACACATCACATTGTATTATAAGTAATGTTCAAATTTGGAAGGGAAATTTAACCTTTAATCCATCTATAAGAAGCCCAAGCACGCTTCTAACATACTTTCTGCTATGTCCACTTAATATCAGCCTCATCCTTGACTCCATCAAGGGACATGGACACAAATTTTCTGCCTAATACAGCAGCAATAGAAAATGCCAATGATCTTTTCCCAACACCCAGTGGTCTGACTAAGAAAAACACAGGAACCATTGCAAGTAGATTAAGCTATGATGCATATATACAATTAAATCAAAAACATATTAAATTTCACTAAGCACTAGATAGTTGCGGGCATGGTAACAAATTATATGGCAACCTTGTGCACTGCCACATATTCAATTATCCATTGTTTGGCTTTCACTGAACCATAATGATCCAATATAGTTGCTTCTGTGCAGATCTCAAGTCCAGTTCAATCTCTTATTAACCTTTTGCCAGAGCAGATCACCAAGAAGCTCTAGGCAAACCCATGAACTATTATTCTTGGGTTGATGATATTTTTTTATAGCCTCCTGGGTTAGAAATTTTAGAAAAATGAACTGATTGTTTGTACAAGGTTGTAAAATCAATTGGATAATGACAGTATAATTATTTTTTTTCATTTTACCAAACATTTATAGCAAGTAGTTCGCTCAAAAAGATTTATCATCACTATTTTTAATTATCCAGTAAAAAGTACCTCAAATCTTGGTGTGCATGTTTTCATATTTTATGTGGCATTCCTGCAATTAGCATCTTTCTTTTAAACTGCAGCCCGATCATCCTCATCATTATCACCAACTTCCTCTTTTATAGTCCTAATCTTAAATATATTCCACAAAAAACAGGAACCTAGAACATTTCAATTGGATAAAAGCCTAAACATGGTAACATAACACAACAATGAAATGCTCCTATGCAGCAAAGTTGGCCAAGGTGACCTAAATCCTATTTGATCACTATTTACCTGCATATTACAACAACCTTCTAGTTGTGTCCTTGCTTCTTGGGCCTAATGAATCTCACATCTAGGCACTTGCATCAGGTAAACACTGAGATAGAACCTACATATATGAATATGAAACCCCAAACGAGCTAGGCTCAGGTATACTGCTCAGAGGGACTTTCCAGCTATCATAAAAGTCAATCAAGGTTGTTGGTTTGACACGTAATGAAATTTTATTAAGATATTGAACATTGGACTTTCCAGCTATCATAACAGCTATCATAATGCTATCTCTAATTTAGACATTTAGCTACTACGTTCTCCATTTCGTGAAAGCACGTTTATAGAGAAGCAAATTCTGTTGCTGATGCCCTCGCAAAGTCTGGTCTTTCCATGGAACATTCCAGAATATTTGATGTTTCTCCACCTTTTCTGTTTTTGCATCTATAAGCTGATGATTTAGCAGTAGTTCATCTCTGTTAAAAAAAATCAAGGCACAATGCATACCATACTAATTTTATTTATGAATAAAGAATTCACAATGTAATTGCACTTTAGGATCATCAAGACACAAACAACAAAAAACATTTGCATGGAAAGATCCAATTGCAATTCACTTCAATTTTACTTTTCCTGTGAAATGCAAAGCTGATAGGACAATAATAGCCTTAGGGATGTGAGTATCTGCACAAAACTATTGCCAAAATAAGCTGTCTATTGTAATTCAACAGTTCAAGCATTCTACATATAACGAGGAAATGCACTTTAAGCATATAATGATACTCATTGATCTCACATCTTGATTATTGAGTTGTCTCACACACAAATTGAAATAGTTCTAACTCTTCGTTTTTCATAAAGTTAGGGTCATCAAAAACTAAGCATGCCATCCAAGAATTTGCACTGTATTTATGATCATCTAGGCTCAAATATACCTTCCAAACTTTCACATCATGAAAAAAAATTTAATATTTTCAATTAAATTTTTTGGGGTCGCCACAAATTCAATGTCATGAATCACATACTGCATTAAGCAGCAGCATCCAGGGTCATTATACATTCCATCGGGATTTAAATTTCGAAATAAAAAATTCAATTCATCTTGCAGTTGAATTCTAAGGTTCACTGATCCGATACAAAATTCTCAACTAAAACTCACATTGTCAGATGGGCCACTACATCAAATATTGCATTTAGCATCATCAACAATCATCATCAAATATCCTATCAGGATTTAAAATTTTGAAATAAAGAATTTAAATCATCTTAAATTGAATTCTATCAAGGTATCCGATCCTGATTCAAAATTTTGAACAAAAATTCACATTATATTTCCGGTTAGATCACCTTGAGTCATTTTTAATTTCACTAAGAATTCAAAATTTTGTTCAAATTTATGAACGAAAATTTACATTGTAATTCAGATTAGGATCACCGAGGATCATTGTTGAATTCACACACAAAGTTATGAACATAAAGTTCACCATTTTAGCTCCAATTATTGAAGTTCACCGAGGGACATTGTTGAATTCAAACAGAATTCAAAATTGTGAACCAAATTCTATATAAAAAAAGTGGGTTAGAGAGAATGTTCGTAGCATTTCTATATCTATATAAATTTGTTTATTCAAATAGTTACTAAAAAATTATCTTTAATTCAATATTTTTTATAATAAGAGTATAAGTTATGCAATAACTTTTAAAATATAAAAAAAATATAAGTATGAGCAATATCATAAGTTATAAATAAAAATATATACATTTCTATAAGCTTGATTACTAACATGGTATGGTATGACGTGGTTAACAATTAATCTTGTTTCTTAATTGAGTGGTTAAGGTTTTTATTCTAAACTTATAGATATGAAAAAACATTTGTTGCAAGATGTCATTCTTTAAATAGACCTTAATATATAAAGGGATTAATTTGTAACTCGTGATCGAAAAATACTCCATGTTTATCAAAAAAAATTTATTTGTGTTGGATCAATTTGCAAATCAAAATCAATATCCAATTCTAACAGAAAAAAATGATTTTTCAATTTTTGGTTTTTTCTTGATAGATTTTTGGATCAAATTTTATTAGACTTAGTGGGTTTATGAATATTTTTACTTTTAGGATGCGTTTAATACATCTTATGATACAAGACAAGGTTAATAATACAAAATAAATGTTTAAGTCACAAGACAATTTTTTGCGTAGCGTATTGGTTGATAAACAATGAATAACACAAATAAAATATTATAAAATTTGGGATAAATGGTGACTTTTGTTCCTAAAAGTGTAATTTAATACTTGAAAGAATGAAAATTCTTATTTAATTTATGCATGTTTGAATTGGCATCACCTTGGTGTGATCCATATCTTGTTGAAACAATTTTTTATAACTTTCATGTTAGTTTGGCTTACTTGGTGTGAATTTGGTGTTGGATGTGGTTGGAAAAAGTAAATCCAAACATGCTATTAGTCTTCATATGTGTAAAAAATATAATAATTATATCCTGTCATACAATTTAATATCAAATTAGTTTCAAAATTTTACAATTCATTGTTAAAATGATCATTAAAATTATAACTTAATGTCAAATTAATCTTTAAATATTATAACTTAATAAAAAAAAGTCTAACAAAAATTAACAACAAGATGTACAAATAATATTATTTTGTATATAACTTTAATTTAACTAGTGTTATAATATAAGAATAGATATTAAAAAATACAAAAAATTATTTTTAAAGATTTTAAAATTTTAAAATATATAAAACAAGTTGTGTTTACTTGATTAGTTGATGAAAAATGTTAGCAATAACTTTTCTTACATTCTTTATGATTAGATAGAATTTATTGAAAATCATCCATTTTGGTAGGTTTTGCTTCTTCTCATTTAATATAAATATGATTACCAAAAATGATAAATTCCAATAAATTCTAACAAACTATAAAGAGAGTATTCAAAAAAGAGGCTAGAAATCATGTTGCTAACATCTCTCTTAATTGATATTGTACTTAAAAAAGGCCAAAATGTAATTTTTATTTCCTTATTTTTTTGAATATGTTATTTTAGTTCTTCAATTTTTAATTGAGACATTTCATCCTTTACTTTTAAAAAATTTACAATTTTAATCTCTTATTTTTTAATTGAGACATTTTATCTCCCATTTTTAAAGAATTCACAATTTTATTTCTTGTGATCAAATTCAGAACACATGGCCTATCCCTGCCTCCCTTCACAATTGTTATGTAAACAAAATAATTAAGTTTATTTATTATTCACATAACAATTATTTTGTTTAAATTATTTAATTATTAATAAACTTAATTTATTAAAAATTAAAAAATGTACATGGTTGAGTCTAAATTGATAAGAAGACTAAAATTATAAATTTTTTTAAAAAGAACAAAATATTTCAATTCAAAAATAAAAAATTATATATTTTTAAAAATAAAAACAAAATATCTTAATTATAAAATAAGGAAACTAAAATCACTTATTTAAAAAAAATAAAAAATGAAAATTACATTTTAAAGTAAGCCGCCTAACTCCTACCAAGAGGCAGTTAGACGGAACAGAAGATTCCAAAGGAGTCATTCACTTTTATTTTCTTTCCCATTAATTATTCAAATTTAATTAAATGATTGAATTAATTTGATTCAATATATGCCAAACTGTGGGAAAAACTCAAACAAGAAGCAAACATACCAGCGAAGAGAAGGCCACGAAAAAAGAAAAACCCAGAAAAACTCTGAAGAAAAGTTCGTAGCTTTCTGCTTCACTGTGAAGATGAACGGAGGCCCATCTGGTTTCAGTGCGTCAATTCTCTTTCCCGAGCCAAATAATCATCTGGGGTGTTCATTTTTCACACCCCCTTTGTCTCTTTTTTGTAAAAAAAATGTCCCCTTTTGATTCGTTTTTATGATGTTCAAATGCTTTGTTATGTGTTTGTGTGTTCGCAGCAAATGCTCCCGTTACAAGGGCATTCATCATCACTTCGGCGCTTTTCACAATCTTCTTTGGGATCCAAGGCCGTTTCAGCACTCTGGGGTTGTCGTATCAAGTGCCTCTTTTTGCCTTTTCTTTTTAATTTTCCGTTCCTTTTTATTTTATGTAATAATTGGTGATCAGGCACAATGTGTTGTTTTAAGATCGTTGAACTGGGTTTTTTGTGTGATATTCATGTGTGTTTAGGACTTAAGGAGTGAATTGTCGTTTGTTTTTGAGATTTTGATTTTGATCCTTAATTAGTTTGAATCCCTTTTTTTAGGTAATGATTTGGATTTATTTAAAATTGCCTGGCATGATATGTCAATTTGGTATGATAAGGGTTTATAGGATTGATCCATGTGGTAAAACCTACATTGATTTAAAATTGAGCTGCAGATTCATTTCGTTATTTCTCTTTCAATTGTAGTTAGGGATAAGGCCATCAATGAACAAATCTGGTGGGAGAATAAATATTACTTGTTCATTATTTTCCCTTCTGGAGTATTTAAACACTAGAAACACTGGAACTGTGTTATTTATTGCTCAGACGTGAACTTATTGTGCATTAGCTATGTAGTCTTTTTTTTTTTTTTTTTTACCTGCAAATGTTAGTTGTTAGTTTGTTAGTTTTTGTTAGCGGGGGGATTCAAACCCATGGCCTATCCCTGCCTCCCTTCTCTCTTTTACTACCAAACCAACCTGATGTCTACATTAGCTATATAGTCTAACCCATTCTTTTCTCTTGTTGGCAGGATATTTTTGGAAAGCTTCGCCTTTGGAAGTTGATCATTTCCATATTTTCCTTCTCATCAACACCTGAGTTGATGTTTGGATTGTATCTTCTATATTACTTCAGGGTCTTTGAGAGACAGATAGGTTCCAATAAATACTCGGTAAGTAATTTGTATTTTGTAAGTTTGTATTTAGGAGTTTATGTGCCATCTCTAGATATATTTTTGGAACTGAGTTCTGGCTATTAAAAAAAAAAGGTATATGATTAGTTAAATTGATTTGCAACATTTCCCCCTGTTCAAAATAGCCACATATCCATCATCAACATGTACCTTGTTGCATTGTCAGTGCTATTATGTTCATTTTTAAAATACCATATCTACCTCCATCATTGGTTCGCCATCTGCACGACAACCTTATGATGCACGTGCACACAGTAGAGGGAGAGAGATGTTTTCTGTACCTTGTATGTGGTTTCAAATATCTGTGGGTGCCCTTTATGCAGGTCTTTATTGTGTTCTCCATATTAACTTCACTACTGCTTGAGGTCCTTGCTGTAGCACTTTTAAAAGGTATTGTTCTCAATATTGGTCTTCATATTTTACTCTTTTAACTTTGATTAATCTCCATATATGATTTTTCTTGCAATACATTTTGCTTAATTTTTTGGTTGTGGATGTCATGCCTGTTCATGTGCTAAATTTTCCTTCTTGACTGTTTTTTGTCTCATCTTTTGACCCTTTTTATAGCATTTGGTGACCTTTTTTCTAATACCGATTAGTGAGGAACACATATAACAGGATATAAGGTTCATTGTTTATGAGGGGTTCCCTTCATATGATATGCTAATGCCAATATAACTTCTTACTTTCTTAATTTGAACCTCTTTGGTTCCTTCCTTTCTCTGTACCAAAAACAAAATGTCTCAGTGCTATTTAGGCAAGGCCAAGAAAACGGCTTGACAGTGCACATTTTGGAGTACATAAAGTGGTTTCTGTTTGAGTTTGACCATAAAGAAGTTAGAGTTTTGCATTTGAAGTTTTATTTAAAAATTTAATTCTTGAAATTATTATTATAATATTCAAAACAATTTAATTTTTTTGATTTAAAGGATCAAGGATTGTTGTTTGTGTCGATAGCTTGTATCATTAGGTGAATGAATTTCAGGAAATTTGGCATTATGTTATCAATTTGTTTGCTTAGTTATTTCCTTGAATCTAATACTAATAGATGAAATTATTTTGGTATTAATTAGGTAAATTGTTTGACTACCAAAACTATGCCTTAATCATGTGATTATTTTATTTCCAAATGCCTACCATCAATTTGTTAACATTTTCCGTTCTAATGAGTTAATAGGTTTGGAGTTTAATGTTAACACTGTTTTTCTTTCTGTAAACAATATCTTAAATATGTTATCTATGCTTCAGTTCTGTATGTTCATCTTTTTATTATTATTTTTTTTTATTGTTTGCAAATGGTCCTATATCTTAACTAGTCCAATGTCATGAATTCATTTACATCAATACAAGAATGAGTTACATTAGGAGGGTAGTTTCTCTAGTCATTCCATTAAATCTACATTTGGCCAAAAAAGATGGCTTATGAATTTATGCCAGTTTAGATGACGAGAAGTTATGACAGAATGTCAAAACTCTCTATAAAAGCTAAGGTTTGATTTTAATTGTCAAATTTTGAGTGTCAATTGGTGCTTTTATAAAGGGGTACTCGTGTTTATGTTCATCAAGTTATGATTTTGTTTTCCTTTAACTTCTCACCAGGAAAAATAAGGTAAGTAGCATGTTACTGAAAAAGGGTAGTTATATGAGATTGCTTTGAGCGTATGGCTGCTAATTCTTGGAACACAATGTTGGATTAGGCCGAGAATCTAGAAGGGGGGTTGAGTAGATTCTTTCAAAATCTTTAAGAAAAGATCTAGAATTGAAACCCTATCAATTCTCCAACATCCCTAGTAACTCTAACCAAGAACAACACTCTTAAAAGATTAAAATATAAGGATTAAATCCACCTGAAATGTGTAAATCTTTGACCTTCAATATGTCTTCACAAGTTGATCAATTAATGATTGTAAAATGAGTTATTCTTTGATCAACGTCAATCTTCAGACTTATTGCAGTGCTATTCCTTTTAGGACTCTCTTGAAAGTGTTTTTCTCTTAAACTGAACAAATCAAGAGTCTCTTAAAAAGAAAATCCATTGGAGTATTTATAAATTTTGTCAGTTAAAACATATCTAATTGATTATAAAAACAGATAATCGATTAATTCGTCAAAATCCCTTTTGTTCTACAATTCCAGAAATAGGTTAATCGATTATCAAAAAGGGTAATCAATTAATTCGTTTCAATCTAAGAATTTCAGTTTTTTCTGTGTTGACTGGATAATCGATTATAGATTTACACAGAGAGTTTCTCTTTGTTTCCAAGATCTGGATAATCGATTATCTTAAGCTGCAGAACCCTCCTTCTTCTGAAACTGGCTTGGGCAGTCGATTATCAAATGAGACAATCGATTAATTCGATTCTGCTAGCCAAATTTCAAGTGGAATTGAGTTCGTAAGAAACTTAGAGACAAAGAAATCTTTATCTACTTCATAACTGATCAAACACTAAGCATGGAAAAGATTAAAAACTATATCACAGACATGCCTAGTCTAAAACATTTAATACAAATGCCTCATCTATCAAAACATGTTAGGCATTGCAAAATTATCAAACCAAAACTAAACTATGGGCTTCAAGCTCTTCAAGCTTTGTTCTAGCACACAAGGCTGATCAGTTTTTTAGCATTCGATTTTCACAGCGTCACATTTGTGTATACTACTTTGAGTGGCAATTGAAAGCATCTAAAGTGTATTTGTGTAGCTAGTGATTAAGGCTCTTCCTTAATGAATTGTATGTTTCTATTGGGAAGAAAAAGGTTAGCGCTAGTGACTAGTGGTTTCAATGAGCCAAACAATTGCAAGAACTCAACAAGTTGGATTTGCCTATCATGAGTGGAGACAGAATTAAGCATCCATAGTAAAGGCACTTTTGTTGTCTACTACTTCCACTGCAGTGTCTGAGTAGATACTCTTTGGCATTCTCTCGAAGCATAGTAATGAATTGAATTATTTTATTTCTCTAATTACACAAGAGCCTTCACTATAGTGTCCTAGTAGATACTCTTTGAATTGTTTATCACCTTTTCATTGCTAAATGAGGCAAACTGGTACAGCGAGTATGAAGGTCTGATAAGTGGTGGGGGATGATTTTTGTTATTCCCTCAACCTAGCTCTGATACCATGTAAAATGAGAGAAAATATAGAGGGATAATGAGTGAAAACCATTTGTCCAAGAGACCCTACGAAGATGGTTTATATAGACTGGAGATATTAATTACATATAATCACAGGAGATGTAGTTTCCCATAAATGGTATATGTTTCTCCTAAATGAAATCCTAACATATCAATTTATAATAATGAGATATATTTTGATTTTCAACAGAAACCTAAGCCACTTTCAAATGTAATTGCTAATTTTCTTTTATACCATTAATTTATTGTGAAGTTTATTAGTGAGACATCTGCTCATTTTCCATAAAAGTGGATGTACTCATTGATTGAAGAAATTATCCCTTGAATAACGAGTAGTGTCATTAAATATAACCACAATTTAAACCATTTAATTCTATGGGTATTTCTGAAATAAAAATTAAATTTATGACATTATTAATTAAATTTTTTAATTTAACAACTTTTATTGATCTTGATGAATTAAGTACTCGTTTCTTATATAAAAGACTGGGATCATTATACAAACACATACACTCACACAAGCTATTCATGGGCTTTTAGTGTCAAACTTATAAAGTTTGAGCTTGACTCATTTATATAGTTTAGTCTATAGTCAAGCTTGAACAAGTTTTGTAAAATAAACAAGTTTGATTAAGTATTCAACAAGTTGAGCTTGACTAGTTCATGAATAGTTTTTCACATTTTGTGCTCCTATTTGTAGGAATGTTGAATGATATTGAATGTCCTGCCTTCTTTTTTTATAGTGGCAAATGAAACATACATATTAATTAAGAATTTGATAGATTTATGTCCACTATTTGCAGATCCTACAGCAAACCTAGTCACTCCTGGACCATACGGCCTTATATTTGCTTCATTTATACCTTTTTTCTTTGACATTCCGGTTTCAACACGGTTTCGTGTGTTTAGCTTCCTCTTCTCAGACAAGTCATTCATATATCTAGCTGGTCTTCAGGTATTGTTGAACTGAATTATGGGTGCTTATATCACTTATATATTTCTAGAATCATTCGGTGTCTGAAAACTAATTTAAATTATTGTAGCTTCTTTTGTCATCATGGAAAAGGTCTATCTTACCAGGAATGTGTGGCATCCTTGCTGGTTCCTTGTACCGTTTGAATGTCTTTTACATCCGCAAAGCAAAGGTAAAATTAAGTCTGAAATTCGAGTTTTATTTTAGATTTTAGCAATTATGTATCAGTGCATTCAGATGGCCAATAATGTTTACCTTTTTATTATGGATGCAAGCTTTTTAATATGTGTATATAAATATATTGTGTCAGGTTTAATTGATATCGTTAATCAAAATCACTCTTATAATAACATTTTATAGAATGAGTATTTCGTTAGTTATACTGTTGGATTGTAAAGTTCTGTCATTCACATCATGTTTGAAATTTTTCATATTAATTGAAGATGGCTTTGTATTCCATATTTCCATTCATCCATTGATATTTGATGTGTCTTAAGATTAACAAACGTTATAGTTTTCAAGAAAAAGTCCATACCAACTTTTTTATCCCTACAAATTTAAATTTAAAAATGTGGTGAGCCTAATACCCTGACCAACACATCAAGTTCATACAATTAATTAGATTGATTTAAGTGGCCTTCTATATGGAGTTATATCTATATATTCATACCATGGTAGTAAGTATTGCTCGAATCGCGATACGATACCTGCGATTCGGAGGACCAGCAATGCGAATCGGACTGCATATCCTTGTAGCTGAACTGTTGCCTGAATTGTGCAAATCGCATGAGAATTGCTATTTGTTTGAATCGCATGATTCTGGAACAAGTTGGGTTGCAGAGTCCTCTATGAAGGCAATCGCAGCCTCCTTATACGCAGTGGGTTTGTGTCACATCACGAATGTTGCGTCGTTGGTCAGGCACAGCACAACTACAAAAATTTCTGATGTGTTGCAGAAGAAGGCAGCATTTAGGGTTTAGCATTCAGGAAGAAAGGGAAGGAAAGAAAACCGGGTCAGGTGTGGGCATTGGGTATGGGCCTTGCTGGTTGCCTTCAAAAATTTACATGGCTTGTTTTTAAAACTCTTGTGTAGATGCCTAGATAGTTAAGTTGTGGTCACATGAATTGTTAAAACTCCTAATGCAGTCCTTCTCTGTTAATGTATTTTTATTTTGTTTAGTCTGAATAGTTAATTGGGCTGGCAATTATAAACTAAAAAAGCCCAACAGGTAGAGTTATATATATATATATATATATATATATATATATATATATATATATATTAATATTATTGATCATGAATCTTACGATTCATGATATGCAATTTGATTCAGAAGCTTTCCGATACATGATTTGTATCCTGATTCAATTACCTTGATTCATACACAACATACTAGTGGCTATTTATGTTTCTAAAATTTGGCATACGATATTGATATTATAAATACAATTTGTGCTTAAATTAAGCACCTTCTATATTGGGTTACACACACATGTGCACGTATGTTTATACATACAATCCTATTGTTGTAGTTGTTTAAAATCTTCAAAATTTGGTGCAAAAAAGTCAACATACTAATTACTCATGATTTAATAGTTAGATTGATTAAAATCTCTTTCCTGTTATGCATGCTTTGAAGTTTGAACTTTGCTTCTTAGAGGTAAAAGCAAATTTAAAATATTTCTGGTATTACACTATTGTAGACACTTAGTGCCTTGTTTGTATTGCTATCTAAACAGAGTTTGTGATAGCAATATTTTCAAAGTGTGTTTTATTCACAGTTATCAGTAGTGTGCTTTTGGAGCAGTGCACGGCAGAGCGGCCCTCAGCTGCCACAGAATTTCAATGATGTGTTTTTCATTTGCAGGGTTGTGGCCATTTTCACAACCCAAAATGTGCCATTTCGCAGTGCTTCAGTGAAAGCCACCCATCTCCTATGGTTTTCTGGTGACAACCAAGTCCCAACCTTCATTCTGTGGCCTTGCTTTGTTTAGTTTTCTCTCCCTGTGACCACTTTCTGTTTTGTTCTCTGTACTTGTCACTTTTGTTCTGTCTTCCGGTTACATTTCTTCTGTTGATGTGGGGTTTCTGGACAACCCCATGACAGTGCTCGATTCTGTCCCCATGGCAGTGCTGTATTCTCTGTTCTCATTTTGATTATTAATTATGAACGTCTTTAATTTTGTTTTTTTAGCATTTATGTATGTGGTATAAATGATTTAATTTGCATCTCAATTTTAGAATAGCAGTCATTCTACAACCCACTATCCAACCATTACATTTTTAGGGATGGTTGCGCCACTATCCAGGATTGATAACTATGGTTTTAATAAGGAAATCTGTTTATCTTGGAATGTGCATTTTTGCTTTGAAAAGTGTGAAGTTCATTCACCAAGTAAATCAAACAGAGATTAAGTTCCTTCCTTATGAATGGCATTAGTTTTCTGTCTTTATTAAGAATCATTGACAGTTTTAAGGATAGAATAGCGGAACTTTTCATTTTTGCAATGCATTACATGGGCTGGGCATTGTTTAGGAGTTACAGATTAGATGCTGCCTGCATTTTTATCTGGAAACCAAATGCTAGCTGGTGATCTTGTTCTTGTTTGAGGTTGATGGTGATAAAAATTTAAGATTTTGTCTATCAATATGACTCCACAATGTGCTTCCTGCATTCAGTGCATTGTCTAGGTATATAGATATCTATCTAGTCTCTACTCACATATTTATGTTGTTACAGTCCATTATAGTGCTTTCATTAATCTATTTTTAATGTTTAGACTATCTAGTTTTTCCATTTTTGGCACAAATTCTCATTCCCCCCATAATTTGAATGTATTAATTTCAAACACTGCAATATATATTGTTATACCTTAAGTGATTACCGGGGGAAGTTATTTGTTTTATGTGATCCTACACTGCAGTTCCCTGAGATGATCTCATCATTCTTTTCACGAATTTTGTTGCCATCTATGGGGAGTCCACGTGCACCATCATCAGCAAGGAATGTTGTCGGGAATTTACCTTCCTATCCAGCTCGCCAAATGGAGGCAAGTTTTACTTGTACCTGTAATTCTTTTATGGTTTGATTTGCATATCTTAGGCAGCTATGCATTTATGATTTTGATGACCCTATCAGCTTTCTATGCAGCCGTGATATTTGAAGCTGGGTGTGTATGTAGTAATCTCAAAAATGAAGCCAATTCCCTTTTGAACAAAAACATTAATATTCACATGCATATTAACTTGTGTAGCAATAAAATAAAATAGAATATGCATATTAGCTTGCAGCTTCTGTCAAATCATTTGCCACTGTTTTTGGAAATATAATTGAATCAAAGCAAGTCGGTTTTAAATATTTAGCTAAAAAGTTTGTCATGCAATATAATGTAGTGCTTATTACATTCAGTATGTCAACATTCCTAGAAGCAATATGCAGAGGATTCTGTACTTTTTTGACAATTAATATAATCTGTTGACTGCAGAGAAACTACCCTGCTCCAATACAAGCTGCAGCAGAACCAACAGAGGACTCGATCACTACTCTAGTCTCTATGGGCTTTGACAGGAATTCTGCCAGACAAGCCCTGGTGCAGGCCAGAAACGACGTCAATGTGGCCACCAACATCCTACTGGAGGCACAGTCTCACTAATTCGATAAATGTTGCGTGTAACTGAGAGCCAGATTGTTCTGAATTGATAGATGGAATCCTAATCATGAGGGATTGGAAATTCACTAATCATGATGTGAGGATGTTTTTGAACTTCAGGCATTCGTATATAGTATCATCCTCAAGGACTACTCCTTTCTCAGGATCATTTTTCCCACCTTAACTTGAATCTTTAGAATATCCATTCCAGTACTGGCATTGATAGACAAATGAGTTAGGATCCTGTACAAATTACTTGCAACATTTGGAAATGATGCACATTTTTATGAAATGTGAAAATCAGATATTTGTAGTTGCAGGTTCTAAAATGAGCCCAGCTCCATGCTGGTCTTTGAAATTTCTTGTTAATCCCCCCACCCCCACCTACACACCCACACACTAAATTAATCTGGAAAAAAAAATCATATTACAAAATGTCGATGTTAATTTCATGTCCCAGAAATTTGGGTGAAAAAAAATAAGCCTGTGTGGGAATTTTTTTACTCCCATTTTTCGGGAAGGTGAAATTAATTTTGGCTGTAAAGTATAATTCCAAATTTTATTAGAGAGGTTCCGGCATGCATGCTAGTTCCCAAGTGAGTAGGTTATATTCATATTCACTGAATGTTATTACTTATTGACAGCGGCTTTGAACGTTTCGAAGTAATAGTAGCAACAAGCAGCAGTAATGAAAAAAAATTAAAATTACTCATTTATTCTTTTGTAAGATTTGACGGTTCTTAGTATTTAAGAAAAAAATCTTTAAAAATTTAGGCTAGATTTAATGAAAATAACTTTTAAGTTAATTGAAAATTCAATTTTTAACTAATATATTGTTTGAATTCAACAATATTTTTAATGAAAAATGGCAGCAAATCATAAATGACAGAATAATTAATTACGCTTGGGAGAATAACATCAAACTCAGAATTCTTCACTTCTATCAATAACTTTTCAGCAAGTTATGTTCGTAAGCAACCAAATCAAGTTGTTAATTGTTTTGCTAGGACATCTAAGTTGTATGCTAGTCTTCAAGTTTTTGAATTCATTCCTGCTTGTATTTACTCCCCTATTTTTAATGAAATGATACGAGTCTTTTGCAGTAAAAAATATATAAAATTAGTTACGCTTAAAAACAAAGAAGCACCTGGCCGAGTTATCAAGTCATCAGACGAAGTTGATGGAAATTTGGATAATATTTTGCACCCCGTTTACAATTATTCGCATAAAAAGTAAAATGCTGTGTTTGATCAGGCTAAATGCACCCCTTTGTGTACAAAATGGCAGCAAAATGTGTCAAGAAATGAACGATCATTAGGCAGTGCAAATGACTAAATTTTAAGAAGCATCATAATAACGTTCTGGAGAACCCTAGGAAATGTTTGAGCTTCAAATTAAATTAAGGAAAAAAAAGTGTCAAGGATATATATACAGCTCAGAAACACTTGCCAAGAAATTCGGCTACTAATACATTAACATAAGAATGCAAAACTAAATCATGCTGGTTTTATAGAATGTGAACGGCATTTGACTCCAGCCTTGCATTAATTGCCCCGGCAATATGAGCTCCTGTATCCAAGTGATGATAAATTTTATAGCATATGCACTGAAGCAGGTCCAAACACAACGACTCATAGTTGAATCAGTCATCACTAGTTGACAAAAATAAAAACGTTCATCAGTGCTCATTGCTCAACAAGCATTATGATCATATTTAAAATACAAGCAGCAATACTAGAGTCAATTTTCCAAAATAATCACAAATACAGAAAAGAAAATGCAGTTTTGATCATGTGGAATAATTGTTGGATTAGCATTAATACTACCACATGGCACATGCAATCAATTGATTGGAATAATAGTTGGATTGACATTCTGGATGATATAATCAAACCCATGTTCGGTGAAACACTCAAATAATACTTTCATTTTATCTTTATTCCATTCACCGACTTAATTCCTGTACGAGACACACATTAATTTCATTACTACCACTGGCTATGCTAACTAAAACATAAGTACACCCACTACCATATGTGTGAAAGAACCTAAGCATAAAAATGGCTTGCAAAAAAATTGGGATGGAATATATAAAATTGAAGGATACCATATATGTTGCTGAATTTTCTATGAATCTGTTAACTGCTAATGCCAAATTATGATGAGGCATCAAACAGTTGTCCAGTGCTTGCATATTTCAAATGATTATAATAAAAGATTTCTCCAAGGATTCGGCAACATGATTACTAACCTTTCAATGTTGCAGCATTAGATGATAAACAAAATAATTCAATGATGAAGATCACAGAAGATGGAAACTCCCAGACCTATTGTAAGGACACATACTTAATAAAGTTAAAGATATGTATTGGAAACATCATAGACATTAAGACAGGCACAGGACGTGATCAACAGTAAAACTAAAAGAACCAACTTAGATTTCTTCATTGCAAATATTACCATCATGGCAATAAGAAAAATCTTGAAGTAACTTGAAATCATGAGTGCAAGCAAAAGGTCAATGCACCTGCATAGATGTATAATTTAAGCTGAAGTGATCATCATGGTCCAGAAACACCAAACTAATATGGTAGAAATATATAAAAATAATGGAGAAACCCCTAAAAAATGCTTCCATAAAATTAAAATGAAAAAAAATTGTCCCATATTCTATAATGCATCATCTTTTCTCATTCCATTAATTACAAAGTTATAAAGATAATACTTGATAGCATAACATTAAGCCTATCAACCTGTGCTAGTCTGTTACAGGTCAGTTTTACAGCAGTCCAGTGGACAATTTTGTACTCTTGAGTGGCTATAATAATATCTTCCTCACTCTCAATCTACCTCTCTCATATTCCATTAGAAACACACACACCCAAAAAAAGAAATTCTTTAATTCAAAATTGTGATAGATTCATGAAATTCCTAATGGACAATTTTGGTACTCAATGTTTCTTCCAATTGCTAAAATAACAAACAGATTTTACTTTTTTTGGTTTAATTAAATGGAAAGTGTGTTAACTAATTGTCCTTTCTTCATTACAAGTATGACAAATAAATAAAAATTTATACCTGGTAATGGTGATTGATACATGGAAAAGCATCTTAACCATAAAGAAGAAAGTTAAAAGAAACATCAAGTTCCCAAATAAAACATCCATCAGCACCTGCCAATGAAAGCCATAAAACATTCATCATACTTAGCAAAAAAATCTAGACCAAGTAATTTGAGAAAAAAGGGTGATTTTAATATAGATATCTGAACCTTCCAGCATATTGATACTAATGAAGAGACACTCATTGATGAACCCAATTTTCCCTTGCTGCTTTCCCAGATCAAACATCTGTCTTCAACAAATGGTAAAGTCCTCATATGTGATATATGGTTTAGTAAAAGTAAACCAAAAGCTAGAATTGAAGACTTTATGCTCCTAAAGCATTAAAAAAGAATAATATCTACAAAAGAATACCTACAACATTCAAAAAAAAGAAAAATGACAGCCAATTTCCAGAGTAATCCCTGCAAAGTTATGAACAAGTATCTGCTTGTTAGTGTTGGAAAAGGTAAAAATGATCGAGTATGGAGAACAAGTAAAAAATTGAAGATAAGAATCTCATTATTTTGAGCATTACATGCCATATGTTAAAACGAATTTTATCGGCGTAAGTTATTAAAATCATTATTCTGTGAATAATCATTTAGAAAATGCACTCTCACATAGATACATGCATGTTATTCAAGTAAATATCTTACCTGATTATAAAACCAAAACAAACATCTCAGGTGCATTGATAGGGCCAAAATGCAAGTAGCAACTGAAGTATATCAATTTGTTTATTAAATATCCAAAATCTATTGGTGAGATATTTTTCATATAAAGTTTAAGAATCCCCAAAAGTAACAATGTATATCCTGTAGGAGATTCTAATTATCCAGTTCAAAACTCAAAATGATTCATGTTTGTTAGTATTATCAAACAATAAAATTACAACTGCATCATTAAATAAAACACTAATGTCAGCAATGATGCTAACTGAAATAATGAGATTGCCATTTTTTTAAAGGAAAGTCATAATTGCAATACTCATAACTGTAAAAAAACAATTCAGTGTTCATTAATGATACATAAAAACAACAACACTCACAATGATGTAATTATACAAGAAGGTAGTGCAGGAGGAATAATGGAGGAGCTCAACCATACCTGGAACTTCATTGTTTCTTGATTGATGACATTGTGAAGGAGATGTCTATAGGCCTTGGGCTTGTGAAGTATCAAATCTATTGCAAGAATCTGCAAAGGGAAGGGGAAACAGGGTAATCTCAAAACAAAAACTAAGAGGTTTCAACTTATAAACCAGTTGCATAAGGGAGTAGTAGGCACCATGATTTCACATTCAATGTATTTGTCTGCCACAACCTTGCAATTCTCCTATGACACAAAAGGATCTCAAAATCAGTTCATTAACTGTGAAATCCAAACAAAATAAAATGAACAATCATGAATTTCATATTTTTTTTAATATATTAAAAAAGACCTACACATTTCATCAAGCGAATGTTGCCTGGAGAATACTGCACGTAAAGTGTTTTGACAGGACACCCACACTGAATGCATCTGTAACCCATTGGTGATGAATTTATAATTCAGATTCGATCAAAATAGCTCCTTCATAACTGCCAGCATCCAGGAAACGCCTAACTTCTACAAACAGAGACAAAGGCACCTCAGATGTGAAACCCGACAAGGCGACAAGAAAATTAAGGTGGGTATGCATTAAAATTTTAAAAGTTAGGGTGATGCATTTTTCTTTCAAGGAAGGTTAATCAAGTTGCAAGTTAACTCTCAGAACAGTGAAACAAAAATGCATGCACAAGGTCAAGTACACCAATACAATTGAAAAGTCTCCACTATGATAACAAATTCATACTACATCCATCATCACGATTTACTCAGCCCCTAAGTAAAGAAACAAACTCAGATTCCTTATCTAAGAATAACCCAACAAAAGAGAACTCATGAAGTGCAAAATCACAACCACTAAACACTAAACAGAAAAACAACCTAATCTCCCCTTTGTTCACATAACAGACACGAGCTTTGATAAACACAAAATAACTCCAGCAGTAACAGAGATGATCAAACACACATAACCATGGATTTGAACAGAATATCGAATCCAAATTCAATGCATACTGTAGGATGTAATTAAGATCTCAAGCGAATTTTGTGGGAAGGTAAGATTAACCGCACAGAATTTCATCATGCCGGAATATTAATCAACAGTAGGTTACAATTCCGAATAAGATCAACAATGTATACAAATTCGTGTTTCTGTTTCAAAAATACGAGGAATTTGAAAAACTATATAAAAAAAAACTAAATTGAAGAGAAATTGCAAGCGAATTGTATGATCTAGAAATGAAGGTGATATTATTGAATTTCACTACCTACGACATTACAAACACTGAAAGAAAATGAATGAATCAGCAGAATGCAAGTTTACCTCAAACAAACACAATCATATGAGAAGCAATGAATTCAAATTGTGTCACATATATCGAAGCGGAAGAAAAACCCAACTTCTGAGTTCTGAACTCGAAAATCCTTTCAGAATTCGCAGTGTCTCTTGCTTGGTCCTGAAACTTGAATTGGGCTTGGTTTGGGTTTTTTTTTTTTAAATTCAACATCTCCATTTTTTTAATGGCTTCTCTGTCCCTCCTTTTGCTTTTTTTTTTAATATATATATATAATATAATCACAGTCGAAATAATTTCTTTTAATATATAATCACTGTCAAATTAAAATATTAATAATAGAATAACTACAAAAATAAACATCAAACTTCTTACTTGAATGGTATTATTACGTGAATTAGTTAATTATATTGTCATAGTTTTATATTAGATTTTTTATATATTTTCAATAATCTTATAAAATGTGTCGCGATCGCATGATTTACAAATTTTTAATTCCTTTATGTTTAGTATAAATACACAATATGCATCAAGTATTGAGGGTGTTACATACAATATTAGCATGTCTAATCACACGTTAGTGAATGTGATTTTTCGCGTTACATGTTTGCATTTTCATCACCAACGCATGTATTTATTTATTTTTAACCTCTTTTTCATGTCAAGGGCATCAAAAGACACAAAAACTGCTCTTTGTAGCGTCTTCCGGATCCACGTCTAACGGTAATGGACATGTTATCAAACATATTGTAATAAAAATAATCTATTGTAATTTTCACATCCTTAGGTGCAAAAATCACTAAAACAGGTATAATTTATTCTAACAATGCCTTTTTTGAAAAAACAACATATCTATTGTTTTGATGGATTTTATAAAATTGATTTTGTATGAAATTTAATCTTAATTAAAATTTAATTTTAAAGTTAATTTATATTTACATATTTTTTATTTTAAAAAGAAAATCACTGCCTAAAATTCAGTATAAGAGTTTCAATATAACACAAAAAAATTACCTAAAATTATTTCAACTTAATCAATTTTAATCTAAAATTAACTCTTAAATAAATTCAAACACTCACTTAAAAGAACCAGCTAGATGCCAATAATGTTAAGGTTGGTTGAACTACTTGTTCTGGTCAAAGTAACTTATAAATTAGTCAAAAGAGTTTATAATTTTACTAATAATTTCAAACTCTAACCTTAATTAAAATTTGACAAGAAATCTATTTTATAGCATTTTAACCAAGCTTCTAGTAGATTGGTACAATATTACGCACAATAAATTCTGAGGGTCCACGCCAGCACATCTTGCAAGAGACCTGATAACGTCTAATGACACGTTCAACAATTAACTGTGACCTAACTTAGAGCAGTAATCAAATTCTGATCTAATTGCCTAATGGGAAATAACCAAAAAAATGAAAGAGAAGGAACATGGGAATGAGGCAAGAAATATATCTTCATTCAGGTCATGTGGATGTATTCATCCATTGGATTTATATTCTTGTGTCTGTTTCAACTTGTAACCAATTTCTTCACAGCGAAGAAATTTTTTGCATATTGAGAATAATAGAAAAAAGTACAGTGGAGAACACTCTTTCTTTTGTAGAAAAAAGCATTAGGCTTGCTTACGGTAAAATCATCGAGTGAACAAGCCCTAATATTGGAATCCCACCTCATGCCTCACCATTTACTAGAAACCAGTAATAATCTCCAATCATAGCACCAAAAAGTCATTCTGGAAGAAGCACAAAAATTGTAAAACTATAATAATCCTCCCTTCCATATAACTGCATTAGTTCAGCTTGGAAAAGTTGAGCATGTCCATAGAGCAAGACTCCAATCCTTCCTTACACAACTTCATTGTTGGCAGTGGACCAGCTTGGAGAATTCGGGCAGAATACAAGTCCAAGAACAATGACAAAAATATAGGAGGCATCCCTTATGCATAAAGTGACGCAACAATTATTACATGGGGCTTATGTCTATCCGGCTTTTGTGGAGTTGAAAAGCTGGAGTGATCCAACTTCCGCAGCTGCATTGTATGCCTGACCAATTGAAGTATCCCAAACGAGCATCACAATGACTACAGGGCAGCTTTCCCTCCATTGCACCTTCCTCAACTGAGTTACAAGAGATATCAGTAAAAAAAACTGTAATTTTTATGCATATTTACAAGAAATATCACCAAACAACCTTGCGTGCGTGACCATTCTACTCAAATGTACTCCCCCCATTCTAGCTCGTTTAATAAAAGTATTTTAATCAAAGAGGATTTTTTTGTCATAATAATTGATGCAATTGATTTTTTTTAAAATATGTGTACATTACTTTAAACAACAGACAATCTGAAATGTAGGGAGCAGTCAAGAAAAAACAATTCAGTATATGTTCCAATAGAGGCAAGAAAAAAGTGGTAACACACTTCAAATTTCAAAATATTATAGAAGACCATCCTTGATCTCTTGTACAAAATTATAGGAACATTCAGCACAAAAAGTGCAGCATAAATTCACAGTTCGTTGGAAAATTAGAGACATTATAGTATTGTAGTTTAATGTTTTCTTACCAGCTTTCATCCACCGTAGAGGCTCAATAAATATGGATGAACACTCAAATTCATCAGATTTGTTGAAAGGGTTGCCACCTCTCCGTTTGTGGAACTCAAAGGCTCTCTCACCCTCACCAGGAACATGGTCTATGACATGTTCTTGCAATGCAACAAGTCGTCGACACTTCTTACAGCGATATGTAGGCCTACGATTATTTCCTACTTTAGTAGTTTCTTCTGCCTCTGAAGAAACTTCAACAGGCATACCAGGATCTGCACCAAGTTTAGAACTGTCTATCCTCAACCCTGAGAAATGATTCTCATCTGAAAAAAGAGACATTTCTTTCCTCAGATGACATAATTATCTCATTTTCAATGCTCATAAGAGACAAAAAGATTGACATGAGCAAATAATAAGCATAAGCATAATACCAGAACAGCAGCTAGTAGGAAAAAGTTAAGTTGAAAATCAGATACAACTACCTAGGTAAGAAGCTTGATACATAAAAATACAGAGAGAGAAAGAAACAATGAGAATAAGCACTTAATATTCTTGGTCAAAAGTTATTTCTGTATAGAATTTGGGGGAGGCGAAGCAACTCTGACATCTAACCCATGATTGCTATTTTCTAAAAATTTATAATAGGCATGGTCCGCATGGACGCATGGTGCCTCTTGATTTATTTATAAATAGAGAGAACATGGTAAAGTGATAGATGGGTACTAAATTAATTACATATTATGGTGAGAAACGATAACAAAAAAATTTCACCTCTTCAAAGTGATTAATACTGCCAAATGGCAACCAACTAATTTAAGGTGGAGGTAGTTTTTATAGAATGGAAATTGTTTTACAGACAAAAGTCTAAGTTGGAAAAATAGCATAAAGCCACTAAGCCAGCCGTGGCCCGAGAAAACGAATTGATTGGTCCAATAATCTGGCAGCAATCACTCACAACACAAGTATGCCATGTAAATAAACAAGATATTTGACCTTGTCTTCAATATTCCACATAAGCTCCAAAAAGAGACAAAGTTAACATATGAAAAATAAAGATAACAATGTGAATTGTACTTGTATCATTCCAGTGATGACAAGCGACAATGAAGTAAGAGGGGTATCATACACCCCAAAATAATTTAGAACCACCAATATTTTCTCACAACGGTAGTGTTATAACAAATCATTACTGTCTCTCAATTATGTGCCATAGCACCATGAAACTAAGAAGAATGATAAGGTGTACCACAAGTCCTCGACAACAAAAAAGCCTGTGGGATGAAGCCATACATAGTATTTTTAGACGAAAGCGCTTGTATATAGGGCTGGAGTGATCAACCTTGAAACCCATCCCCTCGAACATTTTCAACTAAGATTGGAGAGAAAAAAAAAACAATGTCATAATTCTGACTGGTAATTAAAATTAAAAAGAAAAAGTTAAAAAGATACCTGCACCTAAATACAAAGAGACCTTTGACAACACACCTGCTCTAAAAAACCATCATTGGGACAAACAAATTCACAGCTCTGCCTCAACGATTCAAGGGCATCTGCAGTACAGGAAAATACATAAAAAAACGGAAATATATAAGTTCCAGACACAGATAATTCAATTTACTTCACTTCTAAAAGTAAAACAAAAGCTACTAAGTTAATTTTGAAAAAAGAAACACACATCAACATTTAACAACACTGAAATAATGATGATGATATAAATACGCTAAGCACTATTGAGACAATCCAGTAGTACATCTCAGTTTGCTGACGTAAAACCACCTTAGTAGTACTTAAAATAGCTTATACAGAAAATTTTCAAGAAATTCTTTTCAACTTTTTTTTTTAGTTTTTTATTTTAATAAGGATTAATTACTCATTTGGTTCCTATATCTATACAAATTTTAAGTTTTAATCCTAGACTTAAATTACTCGTATTAGTCCCTACAAATACACTTTTTTATCCATTTTAGTCCCACCGTCCATAGGGACAAAAAAGTGCATGTTTAGCGACTAAATCGAGTTCAAAAGTATGTGGTATGTGTGTAAGGGCAAAAAGTAGTAGTTTCTAGACATAAGAAATAAAAATAAAGATTGTGCAGGTAAAGGGATGAAATGACTTTTAATAAACTACACAGGTATAGAGATGAAATGACATAAGCTAGCTGAAAAAACTGAACTTATAAGCTTGCTGCTATGATCAAACTAGCTTATAAGCTAGTCAAAGTAGGTTATAAGCTCCAAGAATGTCTTACCAAACAAGGGTGTGCAAAAAAATCGAACCAAACCAATCTAAAACTGAACCGAACCACTTTATGAAAACGGTTTGGTTAATTGAACCATTTTTAAAAAGAGGTTCAGTTCGTTCAGTTCTTTAGAAAAACTTATCCCTATATGGATAAAAAATGGATAACTGAATTGAACCGAACCACACCCAAAAAAACCGAACTGTTTAAAAAAAAAATAAACTAAACCAATCCACTATACAAAAGCGGTTTGGAACCGAACCACTTCTATAAAGTGGATCGAAAATGGATCAGATCGGATTTAAAAAAAAAAAAAAAATTTGGCCAAACCCTAGCTCAAAGCTTATCACAATAAGTTTTTTTTTTTCAAGCTTATTTCACTCAGCTTCAAGGTAAAGCTTACAAACAAGCTTTTTATTGAACAAGTATCAGAACACACTCTAAAAAAGTAACGGTTTCATTTTCAGTATTCATACCTTCTACAGATAGATGTTCGGTTCTCATCAAATACGCCATAATAACCGCCGCACTGCATCAAACACACGAAAAACCCTCAACACTCAGAAAAAAAAAAACAACAATAACAATAAAATAAAAATATCCAACGCAATTTCAGATAGAACCTTCTGGAAACTCCGGCGAAACAGTGAACGAGAACGGAACCTTCCTTCCGACCGCGATCAATGAAATCGATGCAGACTTCCAAGTAATCGAGCAGGTCCTCATTCTCGGTGTCTCTGAGAGGCACGGCCATGCGCACGAGCTTGAGGTCGCGACCGGCGTACTCGACCGAATAAAGGAGCTTCTCCGGCGGGAGCGCCGATTTGGCGGCGGCGTCCGCCGCGTGGACTTTGGTGATCTCCTTGGCGGGGATGGAGAGAGTGGTTTTCCATTCGGAGAAGAAGGAGATGGAGGCGGAACTGAGGACGGAGAGGATGTGTGTCACGCTCTGGACGGCGCCGTTTTCGAGAATCTCCGCCGCGTCGCCGATGTTGCCGATCGAAAGGTTCTCGCGGACCGTGTAAGGCATCACAGGGAAGTTGAAAATTAAATTCAAATTCGATTCGGGTTTGGAAATTGGAGTGTGAGTCTCTGATGATGAGAAACGAAAGCGAAGTCGGAAACTAGGGAATCGAAGGAAGACAAGTAGAAAGGTTGAAAATTGAAATATATAAGTAGTGACGGCCTGTTGGGACCCGCGTGTCTTTATTAATTTGCGGGTTATTTTAGTCAATTACTGCGTAGCCGTATCCACAATTTTTTTTGTCAATTTTTGCATGATAATAATTAATTTATGAGAAAAAATAATTAAATTTAATTATATTAAAAATTATGATCTTAAAATATTATAAATTATTAATAAATTTAATGTCACTAATAAATAATCTTTTTTAAATAAAAAATAATTAAAAGGATCATGTTATTACTTAGGAACTATCATTTAAAAATTAATTAATAAGATACTCCTTTTGTCTTAATATAATATTAATTACTTTTTGATTTATATTTTTTATAATATTAATGATGACAACAAATTAATAATAATTTAAAGTTAATTTTGTAAAATTAATATTTTTTCATTTATTTAGTATTTTTTATATATGTAAAATGACCTCAGACCATTATTATTTTGAAAAGACAGTAAATAATTTTGCATGACGTGCAAATTTATGGTGATAGGAGTAAGACTATATTTGATTTACAAGAAAAAAAAATACAATAGATAAAAATAAAAAAGAGATAATTTGAAAAATAAAAATAAAATAGAAATAAAAATAGCGTAAGTACCTAACTTTTCTTTCTCATTTTATTCACTTAAATACAAAACTAATTATTAAAATTAAAATGATTTTATACTTTTTTTGTAATTTTACTATAAAATAAAAGATTCCTTTTTGAAATTATTTTCATCTAGTATATTTAAATATATAAAAATTATTTTATATAGTCAATTATAACAAAATTTGATTTTATATATATATATATATATATTGAATTTTAAAAAAAAAACTGATTCAATTTAAACACACTTGATATTATTCTTTAATTAAAATTAAAATTTATTTCAGTAATTCATAGAATATACATCAACATTATAAGTTATGAATACTATTGATTATGGAAATAAAAATTTATTCGTAATAATCAGAATAAATTTATATTTCAATTAAAAAAATAACATCAAGACTAGTTAAAATATTACACTTTAGTTTTATCTTTCAATTTATTGTGTTTGATTATACTCATCCATAAATATCTAGTCGTATTGAAAAATCTCATATAGCGGGGAAGTAGGATTGGTAATAGCGCAATCTTCTGTGGAGACTTTTTTATATCTGCCACAATTTTTTTTCAAATTTGTCTAAATGCCACGAGGTCGAAACTATTTGTGAAAATGCCACGCGGGCTAGTTCGCTAGTCAGACCA
>CM023959.1:27103840-27212662 GCA_013407115.1 Glycine latifolia | reverse complement strand
ACAATTTTGTAGTCAACCATCACTCCCCATTAATCCAAATACGTGTTATAGGCCTTCTTTATCCAATATTTCACCTCCTATGAATGAAGTTGAATCCACAATCGGTGTAGAAAATATTCTACTAGATGAGGGCGACCACAATGGTAGTGGAAAAAAAACACGTACAGCATTCTCGGTGGCAGAAGATGTAATTCTTGTTCGATCGTGGCTCAATGTGTCAAAGGATTCAATAATCGGTGTCGACCAAACATCAAAGCAATATTGGGCAAGGATTAAAAATGCATACAACAATGACGATGTGCGTGAAAGCGGGTTGTTTTGTGAAAGAAGCTCGACTCAGTTGAAATCTCGATGGAATAGGATCCACCCAGCAGTTCAAAAATTTAATGGATGCTACAAACAAGCCGATAAGCATAGGAGAAGTGGAAGTTCAGAGAAGGATTGTATGACTAATGCTCATTTGATTTACTCGCAGGATACAAGTAAAAAATTTGAGGTTGAGCATGCTTGGTTGTTGTTGAAAGATCAACCTAAATTCGATGCAGAATTCATGTCAAATACTTCAAAAAGAACAAAGGTTTCTGCAGATGGAAATTACTCATCGTCTTCTAACACAGAGACGCCCATTGAAACCGAAGAATATGATGAGCCATCACCAGTGTCTCGCCCAGCGGGACAAAAAGCGGCAAAAAGAAAGAGCAAAGGAAAACAAGCTTCTACCAATATCGATTTATCTGGCATTGAAAGTGTAATGAATGAGAAGAATGCAAACACATTAAAACTTATTCAGTTAAAGGAGGCTCAAGAAAAGCGTATGCAAGATCAAGAACGGCGCATGGATTATGAAATCCTCATGAAGGATACATCCAACATGTCGGAACAACAACGCCAAGATCACGAAAAGTATTGCGAACATATTAGGAAGAAACTGTTTAATTAAAGTTTAGTCGTTATGTTTAAATAACAATATCTAAATTTATGTAATATTTATTTTCGAGGTTTAGGTTTTTTATTTATTTCGATGTTATTGTGTTTAATTATTTATTATTATGTAAAATTTAATTTTATATTGTTATGCATTTCTTTTTATTTATTTTAATTTATATTTATGAAAATTAAAAAAATATTAAGTTTTATTAAAAAATATAAATACGTGGATTTTTTTGAGTTCCTTACGATTTCTTGCATTGGAGCAAAATATTAAGTGAGTTCCTTAGGAGTGACATGACGCTGTGGAGACCACAAAAAGTACTACGGGGGCCACAAAAAATTGGTTAAGAAACCCAAATGGATTTCTCCCATTGGAGATGCTCTTATGGGTTTTACGAACAGTTACAGGTAAAAATTATCACTAATGTGAAAAAGAATTATTTTAACTTATTGACAACTTATAATCTCTGTGAAGTGTAATTCATAATGTAAACATTATTACAACATGTAAAGACTAACGTTCACTCAAATTTAAAAATAAAGAATCAAAATAATTTTTTTTCAACCACTATAGTTTAGATTTTTTCTTCTCGGTTAGATTCTGAGATATCCTTACAAATTGAATTACACTTGAAAGTTTTTTTGTCTCTTTGCAAGAGTGTAATTTGTGAGATGGAACTCAGATGCTCTTCCACAAATTTTAATGTGTTATCAACTAAATTATATTTATTGAGTAAACAATTTTTTTAAAAGATAAAAAATTAAAACAAATTTTGCTAATAAGATAAAGCACCAAAAATATATTTTAAGCAAACGAAAACTTTGCCTTGGGCTGTGTCTACTTTTGAAAGTTGGATCAAGTACTTGATTTTACCTAAAGTAGTAGAATCAGGGCACATTATCAATACTATTTAGCAAGATGTCAATGACATAGTAGAACTGTCACTTCAAGAATCATTGCACAAACATGAATCCCAAATAATTATATCTATGCGGCTACTTGATTAGCTATTGGGCGCCAGAAAATCTCTTTGATCGACTCAAAGAAATTATTAATTAGTATAAGATTATCACATGTTGATAATTTTATTCAATCTCTAAATAACATATTTAATTTTTTAATTTATGAAAACAAATTAATAACTCTTAACTATTACAATGATCTTCACCACCTAATATTTTTTTTCTTATAAAAGATTGCCCACAAAGCGCAGAAATAGTTCCGGGGATTGTAACCTATGCTCATAACGGTGGGAGTTTGTAATTTTTACCTTTGTATGGTTGTTGTTTGGATCCGATGCATGGAATTGACTAACAATTTAAGTCAAAGATCATGCCACATGCGTTTTAATTTTGTAGCTATATATTTTATAATGCAATATATGTGGAGAATTTTCAGTGAAAGATGGTCATTTTCGCTTCCTCCAACATATCAGTGATATATAAGGAACATGACCAAGGATCATAGAGCTATTTGTTTCAACTTTGAGGTAGCAATGCAACACAAATTTGAAGTCCATCTGAACAAAGTGGACGTTGTTGTTGACGATCGGAGCATCCCATGTCACCTTCTATGACAGTTCATATATATGAGGAGACACACAATATTATATATGTCCTAAAATTTATTAAAAAAATACAATATATATATATATATATACTTGGTATGGTACGTATATGAATGTGTGATTCGCGCACCCATCTTTTTCCCACTCAATAATTATGTGTATGATGAAGGGATAAACCTTATACGACGTACGTACCCATCATCTGGGGTGCCAAAACTGATGTTATTTCTCTAGTCTTCAGGAGAAGAAAGGGTCCAAAATTCGTTGCACACACGACCTTTCAGCCCCTCAGGAGGCTTGGGAATCCACCTTGGTGGTCACACCTTCTCTTATAAGGGTCCTCTACGTAAAATTCTAGTAAGTGTACGTGGCAGTGTCCACACTCCACAAGCCACAATTGCTGATCTTTTTTAGGTTTAAAATTTAAATATACAAGTGTTTATTTTTATTTATGATATTGTTATTTAGTTATAAATTACTCTTTTTTTAACATGTTATTGGTACGAAATATTCATTAACTTTGTTGTTGATGATTAATTTGCATCAGAAAATTTGATTGATTATTTTTAACTGGATTCTTCTCTTTCAATCATATTTCTTTTATTCATCATGCATACTCATACTTAAAACTTACATAAAATGATCTAATTTAGTATCACTCGAATCAATGATTTATTGGTTAATTATAAGTTACTCTAAATATAACTTTGAAAATAATTATTATAAAAATTTATTAAAAATTTTATTGTAAGAGACAATTTATAATTAAATAAAAGTTTAATTTTTTTATACTACTATATATCAATGGGTTTTGATCAAATTCTAAATACAATTGCACTAATTAAAGTATTAAATATGAATTGAGGTGCATGAAGACACCAAACTGGACCCGGAGCTCAGTAGAATTCGTCAAATATCATGTATATAAGATGGTATCACAAGCTTATATTAAATTAATAAGTATCTTTTATATTTCTCAATTACTTTTAATATAAATAAAATGAAAATATTTAAGAATTATAAATTTAATTAATACAATATTATTTTACTTGTGATATTGAAAACTTTAAAAGCCATTTTAATTGATATATAAAAATGACTTTACTAGTTATTTAGACGTTTTTCATTCCAAAATATTGATAGATTATTAAATATTAAGACTTGAATGGACTTTTTATATATATAAAAATTATGTATATATTAAGTGTGTAGAATTTTAAAATAAAGCGTCGATCTAGTAGATAAGTATAACATTTACACATCTTAGCGTCTTAATCTATATGAATAGTTTGCTTACTCTAAGCGCCTAACGAACACTCTATGACTATTCAAGAATATTAATAAATTATAAAAAGAAGACAGATTCTATAAGAAATGATTGAAAACTATTTTTAAACCTTTGAAAGCAACGTGATTAGTTGGACTTTAAGAAATACTTTACCTAAAAGTTTACCTAAAACGCTACCATATAGGAAGAAAACAAAGTTTGATGAGGTTATGAAAGCAACGTATCTTTGCATTTCAAGATTAATTAAGCAACGTATCTCTGAAGAAGAACAATCTTCATCTCCAATCGTTAGGATAATGTCTTGCGCTATTAATACCAGAACTTGGAATTACAAGAAATTCACATACCCCGAACATTAATTCCTTCAAAATTAACTTCGTTTCTTTGCTTTTTGTATAGAAAATATTCTTTGTATTTTTCAGCTATCATCTAGTTTTTATTCTACGTTTTCCAAATAACATTGAATTTTACCTTCGGAGTTTTTTGAAGTGAGAAGCCTAAAAAGATTGCTTGTACAAGGATAATGAAGTTAAAAAGCTTAATTAAAGAGACCTTTACAAAAATACTTGAGAAATAATGAGATTTTTTGTCTTTATAAGAAAGGAGTTGTCAATAAAAATCTTAATTTTTTTTAGCCAAGGATTAAACATTATCTTATATTTATAATATGAATCAATATAAAATCTTTATAGAGCTTTTGATATATCTTAAATTTTAAAAAAAGTATAAAAAATTATTTTACTCTTTATAGTGAGAATTTTTTAATTATATAGGGATGTTTTATTCAATTTCTTGAAGTAGTAAGCAATTCCGAATATGTACACACACTACACGTTGTGTGAAGATTAAAAAAATTGTACTTAAATCCTTTATGCAGATGAACTGGCCATAGATATGAGAATTCATGCTTAAGTAGAAACCATTAAATTATGTGAAATTATTATTATTTTCTTTATTTGCTTGAAAAGTTATAAAAAAAATAGCATCACTTTTTAATTTATTAAGTTAATTCAACCTATTAGAATCGGTTTAGTAATAGGAATTTAGGTAATATGTATGTGGTCATAGATTTTAAGATCAGTATGAGTATTATATATATATAAAAAAAAAGTTAATTCAAATATGAATGAATTGAATCACATGTTTTCAAGGTTCGTTTTTTCTGTACAAATATTCTTGAAAAAAATTCTTCCTAGATTAAGGAATCTTTTTCTAACGATTCTATGGCAAAGTTCTTTCATAAGCAGGCTTAGATGTGTCAATTACAAAACAGTAGTAGATTTAAAAACATGAAAGGAATAAGAACAGTTTCAAGTCAAACCAGTCACAGTTTTCAAAAAAGAGATGCTTGGGAATTTGATTCTAGACAAGAAGATTGCACAAATACTGGTTGAAAGTAATAGAAAGCGCATATACATGGAAACGTGGGTTCCATTTGCATATGCTGAGTCAAACAATAGTAGAACAATAATAGACAATAAATAAATAGCTTTCTTTTTTCATTTCCTTTAAAACTGGTGGTGCCAGCCAGTTCCAACATGCAGTCCCTTCTCAAAAATTATATCAGCAGGATTCAGGTGTGACATTGAAATGGCACCTATAGAATGTCTTGTCATATAGTCAATAAATATTCATCTAGTTAATAAGAAATAATTTAATATTTTAAAATAATCTAAATTTAATTTTTACTATCAATATGAAGATGTTAATTTGTTGTAAGTGTTTATTGGATCTTAACTAGTAAGACTTGTTCTAATATGATAGGTCTTTAAAATCTAACTCATCTTTAAAAATTAATAGAAAAAAAAAACGAATTGAATATCTTGATACGTGGATACCAGTTGGAAGATTAGAAAAAACAAGTTAAAAGAGGGTAAGGAAGCACTAAACAGGTTGGCCATTCGCAAACTACAAAATGTTACTCATCAACTAACACATCACATGCACACATATCATTCGTGTAGTCTTATGCAAGGTTATGGATTTTGATTAGCAAGTGTCAATACAAATCAAAATATGCCACTTTATGCATTTATCAAGATCAATAAGTGCGCAAGTAATGGCCTGAATGGATTATGTTAGGAAGCAAAGTCTACACTACTCTATTATTAAGAAAACGCCATTAAAGTTATAAATAAAAGCTAAAGAGAATAAACATAAATTTCAATTTCATTTCATTCATTAATAATAGATAAAGATGAATACATTAGTACTAAGTGATATCAATCAATAGATAATAATTATCCATTATCCAAGGGCCAACATATTATTATTCTAAAACAAGTAAAATAAAATTATAATTATAAAGTACATATTTAACTTCATCCTATATAGTCTTTTTGGACCATTTTATTTTGGACCTAGAACCGATTCTATCATTGCAATGTTAGGATCTTTTTCTCTAAACTCAAATAGGTGGTTTTTAACATTAGATAACTTTGATATTATCCTTTTAATATTAGTTTTAATTTATATTTTCTAAAATACTAGATGATAACAAGTATATGATTGTTATTCATTATGATTATTATATATTATAAAGTTGCGAGATATTAATGAAAAATCAAAAGTTATTATTTTATGTTTATAATTTTCTTTAGTCCTTTATGGTGTTTTATTAGGAGCAGTAGTAAAGTAGAATCAACACTGTATCAAATTAGTCCAATTGCTTGATTAAAATTAATTAAGGGAAACATACATATACTAATAAACATCTAAATATACTAATTTGGCAGATAAGGTAGTAAAACGGTGGTGTGCGTTGACAAGGCGTGACCTCCATGGAACAGTGACACTGCACTCCTTCTCTCAACTCTTATCCCCTCATCATTTCACATCCCTTTATCCTGTTGAATTTATTTTAATTATAACAAAATTGTAGTGTTCATATAATTTATTGACTATTTTAATAAAAGTGTGTTTCATGTTATGATTAAGGAATAATGGAGACCGTGGAGATTTTATTATCAATTTTGTATATATCTATTTCCTTTCTCTTTATCGGTTACCATTAATAAATAAATAAAAATGAAAAAACAAAAAACAAAACTTGCATGTTTTTTTCACCATCAATAAAAATAGAAAAATATCACTAAGTGTTAGGATAAAGTGATACAAATTTGTTCCAATTTAACTAATTCCATTGAGTTTGAATCTTGAACATGTGTAAATAAATTAAATATTTAGAAAAAATAACTTTATCATCAATAATGAACGTTATTTTATCAATTCGAGTAAGATTTTCTCATACAAGAAATACATGTAATTTCTATAAATAAAATGAAAGAAAAAAAAGAGAGGAAAGAAAAATTAAAGAGATCAAAATTTTCTCAACATTGTAACAAATTTCATAAACATCAATTCATATAAGTCTCTATTAGTACTCTTATTGTGTGAGAATCTTTAAGGATTGTGATGACATTGACTATGACTAGATAGAATTTATATGGATTGTTATTATGGCTTTATTGAGTTTCATCAAATGAATATAAAGATTGGTTATATTTAGCAAAATCATCTATAAAGCTAGTTGGAAGTTGAAAAGCTAGCTAGTAGTTGAAAGCTGAAAAACTATCTTATTAAATTATAAGTGTTTGATAAAATTAGTTGTTGAAGTAGTTGAAAAGTGTACAATAAAATAAAAATAATAAAATTATGATTTATTTAAAAAGGAAAACTAGGAAATTTGATAAATATATTGAGAATAAAAATGGAAGAAAATATAAAAAAATGAGAAGATAGAAGCTAGTGTTTTATAAAATGTTACTTCAAGTAGCATTTCAAAAAATGTTAGAAGCTACTAAAAAAATTATTTATCGAACAGTCAAACAAGTTTTTCAACTAGTAAAAAAAATTAAAAATTAGCTAAAATAACTTGCCAAATATAGTCATTCTCTTTCAAAATAATGACTTGAAAGAAAAGGTTTATATGGGCTCGATCTAGGAAAAAAAAAACTTGGTTTGTAAGTTAAAGAAACTTAGATGTGAATTGGAACAAACTTCCAAACAATGATATATTTAGTTCAACTATATTATTATGTCATATTGCTTTGTAGTAAATATAGTTCATCGCCATATCTACATGAAGGTTAGTTGTGAGCAAGTTTATTATTTTGGTATGGTGATGATATCCCTCTTATTGCTAATAATGTTGGCTTGTTATATGATGTAAAGAAATTTCTCGCCCTTAAAATTCTGAAGTGAAAGAAGTACTTCATGATAAACCACAAGAAGTTGTTGGAATATTCTCAAAACTGGTAAATCAATAATAGTTATGTTCCATGAGACATTTTAGTCAATTTTTAACTTTTTTATTATTTGAAAAACTTGTTTGATTATTTGATAAACAAATCTTTTTTAATAGTTTTTAGTATTTTTTTAAACACTACTTAAAATAACGCTTTTTAAAATGATAACTTCAAACTTTTTATTTTTTTTTATTTTTATCATTAATATATTTATTAAATTTCCTTATTATATTATTTGAATAAATCATAATGTTATTATTTCTATATCATTTTATAATTTTCAGTTACTTTAACAGCTAGTTTTATCGAACACTTATAATTTAATAAATTAACTTTTAAACATCCATTTACCAACTAATTTTTCAGTTAATTTGCCCAACAACATAACCAAAGTGTTAGATATTTAGAATAGAAAATGCTCTTCGGGAATAATTTTTATTCAAAGATGAGTGCAGTGAACTGTATGTCCCAAAAACAATTTGGAACGCAAGGTAACGGAATATATTTTCTGTGCATCTATAGTTGAGAGTTAGATGTGTATTAGATATGCACTTAGCCGAATATCAATTTTGTTGGTTGAACGTTAGGTGGATATCAAAGTAATCCCTGCAAAAATAGTCCTTGGGTATTGACAAGGCATCAAGGAATTGATTACACATGCTTGTGTCTAAAAAAAAAAATCAGCCTATGGATGTGTAGAGTTGAGGAAATTCACATTTTGTTACACCTTCCAATTAACCGAATGAGCAATTCCATGAAAAAATGCAATATTAATAAAGTGTTAAAGATATTTAGAATTTTAATTATTTATATACTTTTATTATTCACTATACTTTTATATTTTCCATGCATCCATGAGTATTAACTACTTAGTTTTCTTCTGAGGTATTAAAAAACAAAGTAGTAAACTATAAATGAGTTCGCATAAGTGGAAATAGTTTATTGACAAGTGTCATGGGTACACATGGGATAAACCCGAAAACACAACTCACTTTATGGAAGTTCCACTAGTTCTAAGTACAATCTGTGCTCTACTTTCATCTATACAAGCCTTAACTCCAGCACCACCAATCAATCTGAACTCTGAATAAGTAGAAGCAGGATGGAGCAAAGTGTTTGTGTTTGTAGAACTCATGAAGAAGATATGTTGCATACCACTTCAAAGGCAACAAACTCTATTCAAGCTACATAGCTTTTGGCTTTGCTGAAGCCATGTTTGCAATCAAGATGAAGAAACCTGTTGTTGGAGTTTGCTCATGTGTCATGCATTCAAAAGGTTTATGATCAATAAGGGGGACAAAAAAATAACAGTAATCACGTGTGTTTTCTCTCAAGCCTTCTGAAATGTGCGAGAAGAAACTCCATGCAGAAGCCTGACAAACCCCAAGAAGCTAAGCTTCCCATCAGAGTGTCTTATCCAATCTTGGAGTACCACATGAATAGGCACTGAAGGGCTAAGCCCAAGTTCCTGAAACAAATCAATTTACAAAAGCTTAGAACCATTGTACATGTGGTAGAGGAATCACATTGTTAATCATGAATATCTGATTTGAGGTAACAATTCATGTTAATCAATATAGGAAAAGTGAATAGTAAAAGGCTCCCCTAAAGTGACCTTGTATGTAAAGTGCACACAAATGAAGGTGTATCCACCCCTTAACACTAAAATTTAAAAGTGTGCACATTACAAACATGATCACTTTATGGCCTTTTTCTGAGTGATTTATAGGTCTTTGGCAATCATTAATTTGATTGCAGTTCCTTGGTGATTCTCTACAAAAATGAAAATCATAATCTGAAATGTAGTCTTATATTGAACAAAATGGTATTGCAACAAGAGGTGTACCGAAGCAAGCTCTTCAATCATAATTGGTCTATTTCCTTCCTTTTCAAACATCTCGTACGCACGCCTTGCATGTTGCTCCCAGCTCTCCATTCCCTCTAGTTGATGGACACTTATAGCAGCTGCACAAAATTCCTCAAAATCTAATTTCCGATATTGAATTGAACTAACCTGCAACATGAATAGTAACAATTCATTTTCCAGGGAAGCAGCTATGTTAGAAACTGATAAGAAAAGTTACAGTCCCTCATAGACTTACCATGCTCACATAATCTAAGACACGTGAATCCTTTGAGGCATCGGTGGCACTCCTTAAAATAGCCTGCTAATTTAAATGTGTTAGTGGCTTGAAAGTTACTTGGAAAAAGCACAAAAACTTAGATATGTGCTGCTGACCGTCTTGAAGTTCTGCATAGAGATTAACCCACTTCTGTTTGGCCCTAACATATTGAATTGTTCTCTCAAATATGCTAGCTGCACTAATGTTAATGTCTTTGCAAGAGCCTGCCAGAATGACAAAACTGATCAAAACATATTCATGCCTTCAACAGGAATTACTGAAGATTATGCCAAGAAAACTTCAATAGTTTATCACACATGATGACAGGCAAGTACACACAAAACACACATACTTAATTAATAAATGCTCGTTATTGTGTTCATGTTAATAGATCAGCTTGATGAGATCTGTAAGATTCTTCTCTTCCATTATTATCTTTAACTTTTTTACCATTTTGGAAGGGATTCAATTCAAGTTTCTACCACACTTAGCAATCATTTTGTTTTGCCTTCTTTCTTTTAGGTCCTCCTTCTATTACGAATCTATCATATTTGCTGGTGCGTTTGTTTTGGATCACCAATCACCATAGACAATCATAAATTTGAAAACTTGCCAGCTAAACTAATGGTTACACAAATACACTTCTAACCGGAACTTTGCAAGCTGTAGTTACAATTGACAAAAATTAAGGTGGTGATTACCCAGTAAATATTAGATAATCTGTTAATAGAATAAGAAGCTATGACGTACAGATTCTTAAAAATTGGCAACGTATTCATATAATATCTGTACCAGATACCAATAAGCTATTATATAGCTGCCTCTCAACCAAAATAGACTGTCTTATCTTTAAAGCTTTTTAATGGATATTTTCCCCTTGCATAATAAAGGGAACGTTATCATAACTTGAATATAACATTTTTTAAGAAAAAAGAAGCTGATTGTGATTATGCTATTTCTAATAAATTTTTCAAGAGATTAAAAAATAGCAATAACATCATGATGATGGGAAACCATTTTATTAAGAAAATTCAAGAAATCAAGAAAAATAAATTAATAAAATATAACCAATTTGTAATATAATTACATTTTATTTAATATACTTTGCCGTACCCGTATCCTAATTTTAAAAAATGTTATATTTAGGCATTGTATCATGTCATATCTAACACTCAAAACCGTACCTGTGAGTGAGCATCATAGTTAAGAAGAGATATCCAAACTCAATCTTCAGATATAACAAGAAAGGGTTAAACATAAGCAATACTAAATGACCAGACAATAGTACGTACCCCTAATGCTGATTTGCGTAAAGAAGATGAGCATATATAAGTTTTAACAAGCTTGTGGATTATCATATCAAAAGGTATCTTCACATCATCACAATGATTCGCAAGCCATGGATGACCTGTGCATAAAATCAAGCTATGCGTGTGAGAATTAATGGGATTATAAAATGCAAAAGCTAATGCCATGCACCACCTATGGGAAATGGAGCACATACTGAGAGCCTGAGCTGCAGTTAGCCTTTTACGGTAATCCTTATTCAACAGTCTCTTCACAAAATCTTTTGCATCAGCTGATAAAGATGGCCAAGGAGCTTCCTCAAAACTTGGATCTGCCTTCAGGACAGCCCGAAATATGCCGGATTCTGTCCTGGCCCAAAAGGGTCGGCTTCCACATAAAAGAATATAAGCAATTACACCAATGCTCCACATATCGGCTTCTGTCCCATAAGATCTATGCAAAACTTCAGGAGCTACATAATATGCACTTCCAACAATATCATTCAACCTTTCATCTGCAAAAAACTTCTGATTGTTAGCCCTGGTTGATTTATTTTCTGTAAAAAAAATCAGAGAAAATACAGACATGCAATAGGACATACCTGGCTTTACATAGTCAGACAATCCAAAATCAATGACCTTCAGAGTGGAATTTTCATCCTTAGAAATATAGAGAAAATTCTGCAGCACAAAATCAGCCTTATTGATAAGGAGGAAAACAGTATAGCATGCCGAAGGAAAGAATAATTATAGGTAACAAACTACTGAACTGCAACATCATTTGATTTATGAATTAACTTAAGAAAAAGTGCTGGCACTCAGAATGGTCATGAACCTATTATACAAAGAATAAACACTTACAAAATAAATTCAAATTACATTCCTTCCCTTGGTTACTAATTTCCTCCCTAGCTTGGCAGTGGAATAAAAGTATTGCTTACTTTTGAGAGTGAGACAGCCATGTTATAAATATTAACATCAAGTGATAACATACAGTATATGAAAACCCAAATTGAGATGAAAATAGCCACTAGGAGCATCACCAAAAGAGTAATAAGAAGATTCTAAACATGTTATAGGAGCCCAGTATATGTAATCATAAACACGTGATATTTTCTACCATTACTAGTTTCAGAGTTTGTAAACAAATCATTGAACAGTCTAATGAAATCTTTTAAACATGCTGAAGAGAGGAAGACAACAATATCTATATCTATAATCTATAATCATAAACACTTCACAGTAACTAATATGAAAATGTAAATTTTAGTAATTAAGCATTTAGAAACTTTCTAGATAACTGTTTTCTTTTCTCTCTTCTGGTCAGTGCAGCTGAAAAATTTTCTAGCCTTGTTAATGCAGTAATGAAACTAAATATAAAACATTATTGATAATGTAATCAATTGGAGGACACAAACTAGCCTCAGCCAAATTTCTCACATAATATATTATATATTTTCTGGAACATTATAAATTTGTCCGTTTTCCCCCTCCCCATTTCTCACTGCCTTAAAAAATATATAATAAGGCTTAATCGTATCAATTGATAATAAGGCTTAATGTTCCAGAAATTTGGCTTATGTTTAAGAAACAGAATCCAGAGCACGAGAATAATAAGGCTTAATCGTATCAATTGATAAGATTGAATAAGCAGCTTCAAGTGAAGTGCAAGGTCACTGCTAAATTAGCATAACATCTTTAAACTAGTAATTTCTATGTCTGAGAATAACAATGTCATTCTATGATCCAATAGGACCAAAGGTTAAAAGTATCCTGAATAATTTTCCCAGCTAAACATTGAATAGCTTTATGATCTAGTTACCTCTGGCTTGAGATCACGATGAACAACACCCTGCAGATGACAGAAAGCCACCACACTTAATATCTGAATCATAACAACTCTGGCATCTTCTTCTGAGTACTTTCCACCCCTATAGATCAGAATATAACATGAGTTAATCACAATGTCTTCCACAATGGCAACAGTAAAATAACAACCTGAATACGTATTTTTAGTTATTCCATTTTTGTGGCACAGTAAAATTAAAATTGGAGAACATAGTTACCTGGAAAGAATCTTATCTAGCAGTTCACCTCCTTTGCATAACCTGAATAGCATATGATACAGTAGAACATGAGATCCTAATTTATGGAATTAATTAACAACTATCAATTCCTTGCTTGAGCAATAAAATATCTCCAATCAATCAGCGTTACAATCATAGTTACTTGGAAGTATACCCAAGATATAAGAAAAGTCACAGGTCAATTTTATATTTAAAAAAATCAATGCATATGAAATTTCCACCTTTCCCTATTAAACTCGTTCAACTTAGGATTATATCCCTAATTTATCATTAGCATCAAAGATTTTGAGGATAGTCCATAAAAAAATAAAAACTGCAATATGAACTTACTCCATAACTATATAGACATTGTCATTGTCTTCATAGGCTTCATAGAATTGCACCAGATTCTTATGCCCAGTCAGAGCTTGCAATATCTTTACTTCTCTCCTTACATCCTCTATAGCAATTGCTGTTGTCATCTGCCAAACAACCGCCACTTTCATAAGAACAAAGCAAATTACCGATTTTCATAACCAACAACCAAAAAAATAACACCGATCCCAACCATGACATTAGACTGGAATAAAAACAAATCCATTGAAGATATGTCCTTTTAAAGAAAACAATGTTATTTATTAAAAAAAAGATAGATGCCTACAGGGCTACAGGCTGCTAGAATCCACTGAAAATATCACAATCATATATCTAAGGTTCTGAATTTTTCCAAGTAAAATCTAAAGATACATTCCACAATTAACATCCATGCGTATTCTCCCAATAGTAACAAAATCATAGAACAGGCATACCCACAAAAATCCACAGAACACGTATTTCTCCCAATAACAACAAAATCTTCATCATGAGTATTGAAAGCACCAAGGTTTTAAAAAACGGTCTGTGACCGTGATTTCAGCCACAAAGCCAAGGTTTTTAGAGTCTCTAACACCACAATTGTAATCACATTGGCCGCATTTGTCCACAGTTTCCTGCGATATCAAGGATCGCAGACGAAATGTGAACACAATTTAAAACCTTGGATGCAACCACCAAGTGACCAAACACCTAAAAGTGTCACAAGACCAACAAAAGCCAATCATGAATCACCTGTGACCAACACACAACTCAATTTAAAACAAAGTAACTCAAAAACTGATTGAAATCAACCTTGGATTTTGGAATGACTTTGACAGCAACATCATGGCCCTTGAAGGTGCCTTTCCTTCCCTTGGCAGAGCAAGTGTAGCCAAAGTGGCCACGGCCCACCTCGGGCCCAAGCTCAAAGTGAGCTTGGAAGTGGCTGGAGAAGCCGAAGCTCTTGTCGAGCCCAACCTCACACTCACTTCCTTCGGGGATGGAGGCTTCGTTGGGCTTCACAGAGCCGTGGCGCCGGGCCAGCAAGGCCCGAATGTGCTTCGCCGGCGACGGAGGCGGAAAGGGACGCTTGAAGAGCCGCAGAGGGGTCGAACTCACGCTCGAGTTCGCCGGCGAGTTCTTGAACAGGCTCGGCAACGGACTTGGGCTGTAAAACGGAAACTTTGAGCCTTTTGTGGCGGTTTTCGGACTTGCCGCCGAAACCACCACCGCATCTTTCTCACCGCCGGGGAAAACGTGGTGCCCACCTTCACTTTGTGAGGTTTCAATGGGTTTTCCATGACACAGTCCCATGAAAACAAAATCCCAGAAACAGAATTCAAAATAATTGACAAAAATGCCAAAAAGTTCAGATTTTTAGATCAGGGGAAGTTCCAAAACTGGATTTTTGTTTTTTCTGGGGTGAGCAAGGAGTGGAACCCTGAAAGGAGATCAGGGCATGCGGTTTTGTAATTGTGAGAGGGAGGTTTTTTGAATTTGGGAGTGTAAAATATTGAGAAAATTCAGAAGAAGAAAAAGGACGGAGGCTTTAGTTGTGAGTAAGAGAATGAAAACCTGCAAGAATTCACCTAAAGAAAAAGCAATTTGTGGGAGAAGGAATAAGATTGCATGCTAGAAATAGAGAAGCTCAAACCAAGATAATTTGGTTGGAAAAAAAGAGAGAAAATACCAAGAGGAATGGAGAAGGAGTGGGAAGGCAGATAAAAGAATGGAAAAGTGAGGAACCAAAGATGCTTAGCAGAGTCTGCAAGGAAAAAGAAAAGGTAAGAAAGAAATCAATCCTCCTCCTTTTTTTTGCTTTTTGTAAGGCTCTTTAATTTTTTTTATTTTTTTATTTTTATTTTTCTGCTGCTAGCTACTACCTTGGTTAAGACTGAAGAGGTTTTGTGTACAGAAATACACTTTATTGGAGAGGGTAGTGTTGTGTTGGTTTCTTCCCTGATAATAATAATAATGGTGAGTGGGGTTGGTTTTGGATCCTTCCAGCCTGTCCTTATTGATCCCAAAAACGAACTAGGATGTATCCATTTCATGTGAGAAGGAGAATGTAGTAAGGAGTTTAAGGAACTCAGACTGTGCATTTTAGCCTTTGAAGTTTGACCTCCTTTTGTTAGCCTCTGAAAGGGTTGTCTTTTTCTGCTTTGTATTTTTTATATCTTTAGTTTTTCCATGGTGGTGGGTCGGTCTTTGTTGCCAATAAGTGACTTGAGATCTGAGAACATTATTCAAGTTAGGGGCAACTTAAAGCTGAGAAAGCATAACCAATTTGCTGATTTGTTTTCGTGGCATTCTCTTCTGTTGTTCTGTCAGATATATATTGCATAGAAAAACTTTTTGAGTCTGCTACTTTATTTTATTTTTGGAGCATTACTCAAATTAAAATATGAAGATGTAAGAAGCAACAAAAATAGAATGTTCTAAGCTGGGGGAAGGAAACTGAATGCCAGAGAACAAGCGACAATAATAAATAGTAGAGTAAGACAACTAATAAAGTATATTGTTTTGGTTTACAAAAGGAAAGAGGGCATGTTGCAATCCTTGTAGGTCTTACAACGAGGATTTAGAATTACAGAATGATTGCTGAAATAAAAAATTGCAGTAGTGTTATTTGTCTTCTTTTTTTAAGGAGTAGTGTTATTTGTATATCAAACTTTTTTATATTGATTATCAACAATGAATAGTTCCATCTGATAAAACAATACGAGCATTTCTAACGTGAGTAATTATGAGTTTTTTTTATTTGTAAAAATTAAAGATAATATTAGAAATTTTATAATAATTTATGTATTTTTATTTAATCAATTGAGTTAAACTCATTTAATTTATATGAATTATTTAAATTCAAGCAACATTGTTTAATAATTTTTAGTGTTTAACATACTTATAAATACATGTATCTACACCTGTATTAAGTACTGTTTTCTCTTATTGCACAAGTTACATCTCCATCATTATTTGCATTTTTAAAAACTATTCAACTATACAGTTTGTCCAACACAGTTGCTAGTCAAAACCTTGGATTTAGGACAACACTTATTTTCAAGATCACTCCCACTGCATGTGGTCTTTCAATTAATTAATAGTCATTCCACACGTTAGCATGTATGTTATTCATCTTCTATCTTTCATTATTTCTAATAATCACTTCTAAGAAAATAATTATATTGGCTGCAACATGAAATGCATTTCAGCCTACCTTATAAGCTCCTTGACGGTAAGAAGTGAGAGATCCCATTTAAAATACAAACATAAGAGCAAAATGAAACTCAAACTCTCATTGACTTTAGAGCAGGATTGGCTGCAACAACGCAATGTCTATTTGAATAAAATAAAAAGTTGAATTTAAATAGGTTGACTTGGATGATTATGTACAATTTTTTTATTTCTTTTGAACAATTAAACTAAAATAAATTCATTTTATATCAATTTTAAAAATAATCAAAATAATGTTATTTTTATTAACATTTTATGAAAAAATGCTGATTAGGTTTGAATTTGATGCAGTTGACCAAAATTAAATTAGATATTCTTAAACTAATTGAGACTGGTGGATTGGTTTGGATTCAACAAAAGCCAACACGATTCTCCTTAGGTTGGTCCAGCCAGATTGATTGAGTCATTGTCTCTGAGTATTCTTTCTCTCTGTTTTTTTTTAAGAAGGATTCAAAGTTGCAATTCATTGCTCCGTTTTTACGTGGGTGATATAATCCTAACGGAAATGAAATTGATAACATATACAAAGTGAAACAGGTTTTGGATGCATCCTCCAAAATTTATAGAATATGGACCACTTAGAATTATTTTCTATAGGATTAGAAATCGTACCTTCCTACAAGGACATTATTCTCAATCAAAGATATTTGAGATCACCTTGGAAATATAAGCATGTATATTGGCTAGGAAGCCAACCAAACCTCACATGGATCACTCGATTAAGGTCAGCATTGGAAGTGGGACTCCTCCCTTCATATCATGCATCTTATATGCCATGCTAATTTGTCAATTTTCTCTATTTTTTATTTTATCACCAGATATATATTACCTACCTGTTACCAGCTCAATCATCTCACACCACCAAGTTGATGAGGCTAGCCATATGCATCTCTGGCCAGCCAAGGCTTAGTACTGTTCCCTACAATGTCTAATTTTCATGAGTATGAATTTTCTGACACTCACAAATTTTAAACACGTAGTTAACATCTTATTTTTTCTATATTTCTCTTTTTCTATCAAATTGCACCATATATCGGTTTTATTTTTTTATTTTCTCTATCTCTCTTTCTCTTTTAAGGTATAAATTAACATTGGGTATCAAAAAATCTTCTTCAATTTCCATATCAAAGGACTCAATGGCTTAGACTAGTCCAATTACCATGACACCTTTAGGTCCATTAGGAGTTATAATTTATAAGGTTGATTTGATAGAAAAAGTAAAGAGAGAAAGAAAAAGATCTTGGGTTTGATTTTTTTCCACTAATAAAAAACAATTAATATTTGTTGATAAAAAAAATTTAAGTTTCATTATATATGCTAATATGTTTTTAATTATTATTTTATTTCGTGTTAAGTTCAATTTATTTTAAAATCAATATCCCACCAAACACATAGATTAACTACTGCAAGATTATTCTAACTTCTAAGTTCTTACTTAACTAATAATTTCAATCTGAATACATAACTCTGTTAGATATTTAGAGAGAAAAAATCATTGTTCAAATTATGGTTCACAATAAACTTACTTACTCAAACATAATTATCTCTTGTATAGTCCAAAATAATAAAATGACACATGCCCATTATTGTGGGACCACCATACACATGGATATCCTCCACATCAGCATTGTCACATTAAATAGTGTTTATTCACTCTCCAAGTGTCAATCTGGACACACTTGTCCGGGTTCCTCATCAACCCTGCTACAGGAGCGCGGATACAGACTGCTATAGGAAAGATAATATCTACATATTACTAACAAACAAAGGCCCAAAGTCCACACTCCACACTATAAATACAACTTTTCAGGTTCTCTCTGACTTCTGACTCACTCAACACACCTTAACACAGTACTTGAACACATCACTCAAGTTACTCATTCTCTACATCTCATACTGAGTTTTCACACTCAGTTATTATCTTATGAATTGATGTACTTACTTGAGCGTCAGAGTGTTTTTCCTTTGTTTTGCAGGTTCCTCCTCTAAGCAAAGCCTACACATCATCCGACATACAGAATTTTGAATCAAAATTGGTCACGCCTACCTCACATTTGGAATTTCCAGATTTTGATAACAACATCTCTATTTTAGTGTTTTATAAAACATACTCTAAATGATGGAAATTGATTGAACTAAGCAGACCGTAGCATGCATGGTCCCAAAATGCAAGTGTCACATGTAGCGTTGTTGGCTGCATTTGATTTTAAACAGATCTTGCTCCAAAGTTGGTGCAGCTACTTTTTAAGTTCCCACATAAAGACTACTTCGGATTTTAGAAGGATCGGTTGACAAACTAAAGAAAGAAAAATAAAAGGAAAACAATATTGCAATCATAAAAACTTCAAAGAAACATTATTTGCAAGCATTGTCTTTGATCATCACTTTATCCTTGCAAACTTTAGTTCTTTCCTACTATTACTAGTAGTTGGGGGTTTTCTTTACCCCTAATATAGACTTTACTATTATGAATTCTGTGTCTCGTATCTAATTCTCATGATCCAGCACAATTCATATAAAAAGCTAGGTTGAAGACTTAAGACATACATAACTGATAACTCTATTTAGCATACTTCATCCAACAAACCAAACCACGTGATGGCATTTATATATATATATATATATATATATATATATATATACATGTAAAGGGAAACCATATAATATATTTAACATAACTTGTAACTACTTATATATATGTAGGGAACTTTTTGGTATCTATCAAGCATCAAATGCATGTATATTTATAGTGGCTCGAGTCTGTGGATGGCCCTAGGCTTTTATGACATTTAAATTCTGTGTTTGTCATTTCGTGCCTCGTCAAAAGCATAAAAGAAGTCCATTTATCTTCATAAAAGCTATTGAGAATAGTATATATTCCACAGGCACAAAGCTTTTACTTCTTTCTTTTCTTATCTTTTCTTTTCCTTTTTTGTCCATTTTTATAAATCAAAATATAAATCTTTCAATTATTATTCTATAATTTACTTTTCATGTTTTGAAACGAGGACTCCATTTTTGGGAGCCTCTGTTTGAGGGGTTTTATTAATTGTTATAGTATAAGAATAAGAATTAATATATGTGCTCTGTTGAAGATGAAAGTATAAAACTACTATATATATTAAAAATAATAATAATAATAAATGATTTGTCACACAATGAGGCTTGATTATGGCAAAAATATAATACTACTATGATGATGTCAGGTTGTCATTTTGCGACCAATGCTTGATTGTAGTTGATTTATCATATAAGGTATAGTAGTGCATTCCTTAAGTTACCTCAATATACTCAGTAGATAAATAGAAGCTTCTATGTACCAAATCAAAATTCTTGTCACCCAAAATAACAATTACTCAATGGCTCGTTTACCTAACTGCCACAAGTGAATACACCTTTTATTAATTAATTAGGAAATCATTTGAGATAAGTACTAATCTCCATTATTTGTCAGATATGGTTTACTTATTAAATTTTATTGAATGGATAAGTAAATATGCTACTTATTATGGCCAATGAGGTAGGTAATGTAATGCATCCAATCTAAACCTCCAAAACCCGAAAATATGTACACGAATTTAATATAGCTCTCCAATTCCGATAAGGTTAGCTTTATGATTTCTAATAAAAATATGTTAAAAGTTGTGAATTCTTCAATAAAATATGAGAAATAATTAAAGTTTCTATGGGTTTAAATTCAACGTTAAAGTACTTTTATGTACTAGTATTATATTATATGTGCAACACCGTCTTATTATAAAATCCCTTATATGTATTAACATCAGCTTTGACTTTTGAGATAAGGGGGGAGGGAAATGATTAAAAATAACTAATATTATTCAACTTGTCGAATAAAAAGTATGGAATTCTGCTTATTACTAAATAAAGGAATTACTAAACACTTGAAGTTAATCAATTGTTTTCTATCTAGTAATGAGGGGTACAAATTCACCAAAAAATCTTAATTGTTCTAATTAAAAAATGTTTTTTATTTAAAAACACAAGGAAAGTAATTAAATACTATATTTTTTTATAAAGAAGCTTATTTTAATTTTTTAACTATACTCCTTTCAATATGATTTATGATTTTTGTGCAAGTACAGATGTGAAGTGAATCACATCGTATAAAAATAAGAAGGTTGAACATCATTTAACTTAAAATAAGACTCATAAATCTGAGTTTTTTAGATTTTGATTAAAATATGATGTCAAATTTAGTAATTATTCATGATTCATTCGTGTAAATTTTTTTGATTTTTTTTCTTTAATTGTACAACAATTGGTATCAAAACTAATAATTCGATTTGATAATCAATTCAAATGAATAAAATAACTACTACGGATCATTAACTAGAAAATCCTTTATATCAAAATTCTTCCTTATAATAATAATGTTCAGACAAGTGAAGTCTCACACCCTCAATTTCACAACAGTTTGCATTATTATCAAATTTTGTATGATTGATCTATTGAGAGAGCCATTATTGCCCAGCAGAACAAGTGCTTTGTAGTTGGTTATTTCTGAAAGAAGGAGAGGTGGAAAAGTAAGGGCTTTTCCTGCGTTTCTCTTTCCGATTCTCAATCTAAGTTTGACCACCTTTCTTAATTTCTTTGAGGACAAAACAAGCTAGTAAAAGACACATTACCCGCGTCACATTCAATAGAAAATCTCTTGTATTATAGAGACGAGACCTAATCCAAAACTTTTTGTGGCATTCACTAATTCTAACAGTGTATTATTGTGTGTAGTCAGTTAGTCACAAAATACACTGAAAAAGCAAAATATTCTCTGAACCATGTATGAGAATATATATCACATTTGGCAAACACTTTCCTGGCCACTAGATATATTGGTGATGCCCTATATCTAAGGAAAGATGAAATATTCCAATAATTGCCCTTTATCTCTCGGTGGAGTTTTTTTTCTCTCTTTTTTTTTTCAAAACCAAATTAAAGAAATGCTTATTCTTTGATGCCCTCCTACATTTGTTATCACTCCTCCTTTTTCCTCTTTCCTTTATGTTTTTTTTTTCTCTCTTTCCCTTGATGGTAATAGAATAAAGCTGATTTGTAGAAATGGGAGAAGGAGAATAATTAAATTAAAGCAAAATTATTCTCCCGGGTCCAAGCAAATAAGCACCCTCCCCACACCACTACACACACATACAAAGAAACTTGTGTTGAATTATTAAAAAGGAAAAAGGAAAATTTTCAAATGTGTACCTCAAAATAAAATTGTGATCAAGACACTGTTAACAAATTTGGTCAAATGTTTGTTAAAACCCACAATTTTTTTTAAGAATCCAATGGCTGTGCGCGCTAATCACGACACATGTTTAGCTACTTATAAAATGGTCTCTCTCTCTCTTTCTAAGTTGGCAACAAGCAAAAAGGTCTAATTAATAGCATGTCAAACTTTTCCATTTGAAGTTGTTGGGAGGAGGACAAAGTGGAGGAGGTGGGAACTGAGAATTCATCGGGGAATGTTATTAATTTGGGGTACCTATCATGCTTAATTATTAACTAATTGATAGTACTCCTCTATATGCCTTGTGCTTCTCTTAGCAAAACGCCAAATGGGGTATGAAAAGTTGTATACCCTTTTTTTTAATGGGAAATTTTGGTAGTTTTCTTATGGCTGGGGTTTGTTTTGGAGGATTTAATATGCCTGGAGTGTTACTTAAATAAAGTATATTGTAATTATAATGGTTTTGGGTAATCTACTTTTTTAAGTAGTGTACCCTCTCTACATTATTGATTAGGATGTTGAAACTTGAAGCTACAAATTTACTTTAATTTGATTAGCTTTTGGTACTGAAATACGGTAAGAGCATTTCAATGACAAGTGGTTTTTTGGTAGGCTTGGCCCACTTTATGTTCATCATGGTATAGGTAGTAGGTGACCCACCACAAGAGAGTTTTCATGTTGTACCAAAAACATGTATTGGAATTGCTCTGACCACTAACTAGGAATGGAGGGAAAGAGAAGAAAAGGACATCATTTGGGAGTTTTTGATCATTGAGGAAGATCAAAGCATTGCATTTTCCCACTCTATTCTCTTATTCTCATATAATGTCCTAAAGGCTAAACACATTAACACATGTCACAGATCGGTGGGTGGATTCTCTGACAATTTCATATGCAAGAGATTGTGCTTTGCAGAACTTTATTAGGGATTGAAGAATCTCTACCAATCCATTTCAAATGTGTAACTTATGGAGTTTACTTGCATTGGTCCGAAGAATATTTTGGCCACTTGTGGTGTATTTAATCATGTCCGTTAATGCAGTATCTCAAAAAAAAAAAAGTGGTAGAGATTGTTTCTAAAATAAAATAAAATTAATCGTTAAATTTTTTTTAGTTTGGCACACAAACTCCTACACTTTGATGCTCAGATTCTTTTAATATTTTCTTCTATCCTTTTCTTGTTTGTCTTGTTCTACATAAATTACTACTACAAAAAAAGCGTGGGCCCAGGAACCCAATGTAGAGGCCCAATATAACACCAATAATTGGCCCATATCCGATTCTTAGCTTTGCGTAGCTTCCGTGTTTTAGTTTCGGTTATTCGTTTCTTTGTCTGCACAAAAGTGGGGTTTGACTTTTGCAAAACACAATAGAACAATAAAGACAAAGTGAAGGTTAAAATTGCGTTGTTGCTTAATATGAACATCTATGCTGCAAATATTTATGGGGACAAAGAAAATTTAAGTCCTAATGTGAAAACAGGTGGCACAAGTTTGTGTATGTTGACAAATTATGCGTAAATTGAAATGCATAAATTGGAAGAGGAAGAAAGTGAGTGAAGATTTATTGGGTTTTCCAAAAATTTTCTCTTTGGGAGATAATCTTATTTTTAAACATTAAATGTGAATATTTTTTTAAGCAAAAATTCTAATCTTAGTTCACTACATTGTGAGAAATTAGTCTTTACAGCTAAACTCTTGTTTATAGTTTGAATAAAAATATTATAAATATTAGATGATTGGTCTCTCTTTTGGTGAATTACATTACATGATTACAATTGCAACATTTCTATACACCTTTTCTTTCCCTCCCATACAAAACATTTTCTCCATCTTCTCAGAAAAGAAAATTGTCAAAATTGAATGATTCAATCTTGTATCAAATGGATTTGGAAGCACAACTTCATCTAAGCATTAAATCATTAATACTCTAAACCAAATTATGGTCGAAATGCTATCGTTAGACCGCAATGAATCCAAAAGCTCTGCAACAATCTCGTACCTCCATTTTTTTATTAACATTGGTCCATCATGCACAATTGTTGTGATGTGGAGCCCAAAGAAAAGAAACTGATTAGCCCAAGGTAAAAACAGTGCGTTTTGCTTCCTGAGTTACTAATATATAAGTTTTTCGCACTGAAGGAAGTAGGTGGCTTTTCTTTTTTTGTCTTTTTGGTTTTCTTATTTTTGAGTTCTCTCGAAGCTTCTTCGGTCTCTCTGTTCATCTTTTTCTCTCGTTCTAAAATGACCTAGCTCTGCTTGGGTTTAATGGTTTATGTTAAGACCTTGAGCTTTGTGTGTAGTACGAAGAAGATGATGAGCACATAGGTCTGTCCTTTTGTTCTTGTTCTTGTTTTGGTTCGTATTACAGGTGGAGGTTCTCTCTCTCTCGGGTTTGGTCCGTCTTCGAGTTCTTGAGGTATATTCTCTGAAAGGAACTAAAGGAGAGGAACGATGAAGGCTGGGTAATGTCTGATTCTAATATTGGTGTAGAGTGGTTATCTCTTGTTCTTTGTAAACCTTCTTTCTTTCTTTCTTGTCTATAATCTTGAGGCTTATGTTCTGGTTAAGAATGAAACTAAAAATATCTTGGATTATATGCACTCTAATTTATGAGGGTCACCCAACATTCCTAGTTTTCTTTCAGGCTATCATTATTTTCTTTTTGTGATAGACTCTCATTCCAGACATGTATGAACTTATTTTTTAAAACAAAAAGATCAAGCATTTGATTGTTTTAAGGACTGGAAAGTTCAAGTGGAAACTGAGATAGGAAAATTAAGAACTGTTAATGGTTTGAAGTTTTGCAATAATCAATTTAATGATTTCTGTAAACAATTTGGTATTCCAAGACATAGAACTTGTGCTGAGACACCTAAGCAAAATGGCATTGCTGAAAGAAAGAATAAAACTATTTTAAATAAAGTTAGATGCATGCTATCTGATTCTGGTCTTACAAAAACTTTTTGGGCAGAAGCTATTGCTATTGTCTGTCATGTGATAAATAGGTCCCCTTCTTCTGCCATTAAGTTCAAAACTCCCATAGAAATGTGGTATGGTAAGCCTCCTAACCTGAATTATCTCAAATCCTTTGGCTGTTTAGCTTATGTTCACACTAAACAGGATAAGTTAGCCCCTAGGGCTCTTAAATCTGTCTTTGTAAGATATCCTGCAGGGAAAAAATGGTATAAACTCTGGTTAATATTTGAAAATAAGTGTGTTGTCAGTAGAAATGTTGTCTTTGATGAACTAACATTTTATAAAGATATTGTGCAGGGTACTAGACAGGTTCAAGAACCTTAAAATGTCCAATTGGAGGTGGAGAAGACCACTAGTATTGATAATTCTAAACTTGTTCAGAATCATGATGAAAGTGAAGATCAAGGAGACACATTTGATCAACTTGCTAATGATCAACAAACAATTAATGAAGAAAATCAAGAGGACTCTAACCTCAATGGTTATCTTCTAACTAGGGATAGAGCTAGGAGGAATATTAGGCCTCCTAGCAGATTTGCTCGTGCTGACATTGTTGCTTTTGCCTTATAGGTTGCTGAAATTGTTGAACAAAAAGAACCAGGAACCTACAAAGAGGCAATGAACATGAAATCTCGAGAAAGGTGGCTAAGAGCAATGGAGGAAGATATCTCCTCATTAAAGAAGAATATGACTTGGGTTCTGGTGGACATACCCATAGCCAAAAGGATCATTGGATGCAAGTGAGTCATCAAGCTAAAGCCTGAAATCCCAGGTTTGGAAAAGGCCAGGTATAAGGCCAGATTAGTAGCCAAAGGCTACTCATAGGAAGAATGAGTAGATTATAATAAAATTTTCTCTCCTGTAGTAAAACATACTTTAATTAGGCTTATTTTATTTGTTGTTGTGATTCTTGATTTAGAATTAGAACAACTTGATGTTACAATTGCCTTTTTGCATGGAAGTTTAGATGAACAAATCTATATGGAACAGCCAGAAGGCTTCATACAGAATGGTTCTAAGGACAAAGTTTGTCTGCTGAAAAGGTCCCTGTATGAATTAAAACAGGCACTCAAGCAGTGGTACAAAAGGTTTGATGACTTTGTTCTATCACATGGATTTATAAGATCTAAGTATAATCATTGTGTTTATTATAAGAAAGATAATGAAAATAAATATACCTATCTGTTAATCTATGTGGATGATATGCTAATAGCTACACATGATATTAAATGTATTAACAAGTTAAAGGAGATGTTACTAAAGAAATTTGACATGAAAAATCTTGGTCCTGCCAAGAGGATTTTAGGCATGGATATAGTGAGAAATAGGAAAGAAAGAACCTTATCTTTATCTCAACTTTTGTATATTAAGAAAGTTGTTAAACTCTTTTCTATGCATCTCTGTAAATTTTTTAGTTTACCATTAGCTGCTCATTTTAGTTTAAAATCTGTATGTGGTGATTTAAATGAAGATGAATATGTCTATATGAAAAATGTACCATATTGTAATGCAGTTGGAAGCCTAATGTATGCAATGATTAGTGTAATGACCCGCCACGTCGCTACTGTATCACTAACTCTTAATCACGCCATTAACATGTTTTAAATGAAAACTCCTTTAATTTGATTATAAAAACAATGGTAATATTTTTCGCGAACACATAAAGACCATCATCATAGAATATACACGTAATTAAGATACGCATAAGACATCTCAATTGTACATATATATATATATATATATATATATATAGATAGATAGATAGATAGATAGATAGATAGATAAATAGATAGATACAAAACATAGTTTAGTTGTAGATACAATTAACCATGTCTAAAATATATTAAGTGTTTTACAAAGAAATCAAGAAATTTTAACGACGAGGTGTAATTAGCAAAACATGGGTGTGACTATCAAAAGAAGAGGTGTAATTAGCAAAACATAACTCTTGCCCGGGATCTATCACATCGACATCCTAACAACTCGGCGGCTCCAACCAAAAAGCGATCATCTTCTCGGTCATCTATTGCTGTCCATTTACTCACACGAACACGGTTCGTGATCATCACAGGTACCAAACCACCCGGTACAACAAAACAAAGGTGAGTCCATTATGTAAAATAACAAGCAAAAGATAACATCAGTTAAGGAAGACAATCCAAATATCACAATTTCACCACAAAATCTAGGTATTTCAATATGCAACCAACATGAATAGGCATCCAAGAACATTCCACAAGTCAACTTATAATGTCTAGCATGATGCATGCTCCTGACTCAACTCTCAACATGCAATGTAGTATCATCCCGAAAATAGGCCATCCTTGTGGTCAAATGATGCAGTAGCTTGTCAGTGTCACTCTATCGTGCACAGGAAGCACCCCCCATGGTGATAAGCCAAATGGGTGTCAAAAGGAGTTCCCAATAGACGTGGTCCCCCAATACCCTGGTACCCTACAGCCAATCATCAATCCTATTTTCGTCATGCAAATGTTATACGTCTCTCATGGGCACCATCAACGTATGGTCTGGCACAGGAATAACCCCGTCTTGGCTAGGATCTCTATACCCTCCCATGTACATAGATACCGCCCTAAACGAGGACTGCCCCAACACGGGCTCATTGATGCACTGACCGTGGTCCTTGCAAGGTTCACCACCTGGTCCCGGCATCTCATGTGTCTATACATAGCATATCTCCACAGCTCCATCAATGTATGACCCCGCCCGGGATCAACTCGTCCTGGCTAGGATATTGCTATACACCCCTGTGGGTATCTATTTATATTCACTCGCATTCAGATCACCATGGGCACCATCAATGTATAGCCCGACCTGGGAACAACTCATCCTGGGTTGGATACTGCCATACACCCCCCATGTGATTAATGCGTACATCATCTCAAGCCATCACATAGGCATATCTCAATTATCATCAATATAGACACATACGTCTCTTACACGTCATTCACAAACACCACAGACAAGTGAGCCGGTGTGAAGTATTAGGTATTCGAGTTGGCACCTAGGTATGATAACTCGAGATAAGAATCCGAACAAAGTCGGACGAGGGCAGACAAGATCGATCGAAGTCGGTCAAAGGCGGTCAAAGATTATTGCATTTTCTATAAGATACCAAAGGACGGACTTGGCACTATGCAATAGCTTACATAAGCGCTGTAATTGATTATAAAAGATAACACTTGCAAGACTCGGAATTGTGTTAACATCACCAATCTACACAAGGTTGTCCGGGTAAGAAAAATCGAGTAAGGGAAACCCGGTAGCTTAGAAAGAAAAGGCTTGAACTTAACAACTCTAAAGAGAATAATCCAACCGAGTAAAGGACCCGATGATGCTCTTCCCTAGGAAGCACGAGCTCATTCGGATTAAGAAACCCGATGACTCTTTTCCCGAGAAGGTATGAGCTCATCCGAGTTAGGGAACCCGATAGCTCACTCTCTCGAAGTAAACTTGAGCTCAACGGCTCTAAGGTATCTTCCCGGGTAAGGAACCCGGTATATCGATGTCCGCCAACAAGGACTAAGTCACGTCTTGCATGCACACATGCATGCTACGTAACCCGCTCAGCTCGGCATACCCATCCCGGTACCCGACATCTCAAACACAAGGGATTGATACACGTGTGTAACATGGCCAACCTATCCCGGTAGTCGGCACCTCCACAAATACTTCTGCAAATTATCTTGGGAGCTTTTCAGCATCAAAATGCCAACTTCACACACATGCACGGGGAGTTCTTACAACCTCAACTCCCCTTCCAAGAACACCATCAAACACCACACCAGAATCATAATTAAATATCAACACAACACATCAACCAACGAATATAAAGCGTAACTCGTTCCATCCACTCAAAGGCATAGCTTTCTGGAAAACAACACACACAAGGACATACAATCACCGCCATGGTTGGACTCCCTGGTCCTCAACCATGTTACCTAGGGTTGTTATCAAACATAATAAACTCCCCTTACCTAACCCAGAGTTCATTCTACAGCTTCATGGCGAGTTGTCCTAAGCTCCTTGACGTCGGGATTTCGTGTCAGTGATGGTGAGTTGGAGGTGACACAAAGGATCGAGAACGAGAGGTTTTTTGGGTAAGTTTTAGAGAGAGAGAGCAAGGAAAACGCAAGGGTTGAAGGAAGGAAGAGCACACTTCCACTGCACACTCTTGTGCTTAATACCCAGCTGACAGAACAGGTTTGCCTTTCGTGCAAACATAGCAACTGCAAGTCAACAAGGACAACTATCAACCACTAACACGCATACCAAGGCAAGGGCACTCAAAACAGCAATTATCAAATAAAACATGCAATAAAGCATATATTTAATCACCATATCACACAAAAGAAACGTCCATCTTTTATGACTTGAAATCTGAGGTGTTACAATTAGCACTAGACTTGATATTGCTTATGGTGTTAGTGTTGTGAGTAGATTCATGAGTAATCCCTCAAAAGAACAATGGAATGTGGTAAAATGGATATTGAGATATCTTAATGACACTTGTAATTTTTGTTTGAACTTTACTGTAAATGAATCTAATGATTTCACTGTGAAAGGTTATTGTGACTCTGATTATGCTGCAGATTTAGATAGAAAGAGATCCTTAACAAATATTATTTTCACGATTGATGAAAATATTGTTAGTTAGAAGTCCAATCTTCAGCATGTAGTAGCTCTATCTACCACTGAAGCTGAGTATATAGCCTTGACTAAGACAGTAAAAGAGACATTATGGGTAAAAAGAATACTTTTTGAACTTGGATTAGGGGAAGGGATCCCACAAATCATGTGTGATTCTCAAAGTGTCATTCATTTATCAAAGAATGTTGCATTTCATGAAAGAACTAAACATATTAATGTTAGGTTACACTTTATAAGAGACATTATTGCAGGAGATAAGGTGAAGGTGGAGAAAATATCCACTGTGTGCAATCCAGCAGATATTTTGACTAAAGTTATACCTTTTAACAAATTTAAGGATGCCCTGGAATTGTTAAAAGTCCAACAATAGTGGTTCCTTCTTCTTACCTATGTTATTCTTTTAAATTTTGTTTCTTTAAAGTTTCTTAGAAATACTAATGTAATTTCTTGTTTTTATAGGTTCTATTTTGTGCCCTTATTCCTGTATATGTTTGTTCTGTGTTCTGTCTGTGTCTTTATGTCCTCCATTCTGGCACTGAACTTGTAGTCCATGGTTTCTTCTGTTTGCACTGTGTTTCTTTGTGTCCCATGGTGGAGTTTGTTTTGATGTGGAGCCCAAAGAAAAGAAACCGATTGGCCCAAGGTAAAAACAATGTGTTTTGCTTCTTGAGTTACTAATATAAAAGCTTTTCGCACTGAAGGAAGTAAGTGGCTTTTCTTTTTTTGTCTTTTTGATATTCTTATTCTCGCATTCTCTCGAAGCTTCTTCGATTTCTCTGTTCATCTTCTTCTCTCATTCTGAAATGACCTAGCTCCGCTAGGGTTTAATGGTTTTTGTTAAGACATTGAGCTTTGTGTGTAGAACGAAGAAGATGATGAGCGCATAGGTCTTTGTCTGTTTGTTCTTGTTCCTGTTTTGGTTCATATTACAGGTGGAGGCTCTCTCTCTCTCTCTCTCTCGGGTTTGGTCTATCTTTGAGTTCTTGAGGTATATTCTCTGAAAGGAACTGAAGGAGAGGAATGATGAAGGCTGGGTAATGTCTGATTCTGACATTGGTGTAGAGTGGTTATCTCTTGTTCTCAGTAAACCTTCTTTCTTTCTTTCTTGTCTGTAATCGTGAGACTTATGTTCTGATTGAGGGTTTGGTCATGTATTTTTGAGTTGAATGTTATAACTGTTTTTTGGTATCTTAAAGGGACTGCAGATTCTTTGTCCTTAGATGTAGATAACAAGAAGTTTTATCCTAATTAGTGAACATAAGTAGATATTCATGTTCTTGTTTCTTTTGTTTATGTTTTCGCTTATTTGCTTTTAAGATTTTGTGTTTAAACTCTAACAACAACTTAATATAAGATATTCCATTCTAGACTTTGTATTTCTGAATATTTTCATGAGTGAAGATTTTATTTGCTCTCCTCATCGTGAATATTTTGTGAGATTCCATTAGGTCTGGCTGTCATCCTTACTTTCGACTTAATTTATTTGATTGTAAGCTTTAATGGACATGTGTACGTAGACTCTGTAGCTCAAATTTATCATACATCCAACTCCAAATAATGATGGAACATTCATTGAAATATAAAGAAGAGTCTCATCATACACCTCAAATACGCATTTTCTTTACTCGCAAAACCTTTTAAACGATCTATAGCTAAAATACAAGCGCAATGAAAAGTAGTATATTAATAATAAATAAAAGAAGACCAAAAGATATTTATCCATGTTAAAATGAAATGTTGCTTATGCGTTGTTTTCATCATGACGTAAATATTTCAAAAGCATTATTTTTTATGTTCCTTCATTTAAAGATATTGTAAATTTATATTATACTTGGGTTCACTTCGACTTCGACATATGAGAGTTCGACACTCTTTTTTTTTATTATTATCAGCAAAAGAAAAATATATTATTAATAGAGAAAAAAGATACAAGGGTACACAATATGTGTGTTTTACCTCTAATTTAATTCCTCTACCCCTCCTCAAAAGAGGTCCCATACCAATCAAAGCTGAAAAACCTTTCCTAGACTTCTACTATACCTCTATCTGTACTCCCTTTCTAGTTACAAACCGGTGCCAAAACACAAAAACAACCCTTATTGGGAACCAAACCCAATCCATCCCCACGACCACAATGTATATGATAAAATGGGAACGCATGCAGAGAATGATTTTTTCAATCTTTTGGGAAGGGAAGGTTAATAGAATTTGATAGTTCTACCTTCATGTTAGCCTTGAACATTTGTAATCTAGGTTATATATTTCGCATTTATACTCATTATTATGGTATAAATATAGGTTTAATTATCAAAAGGTTGAAGTTTTGAATGGTTCAAGAGCATGTCGTAAATGATCTGATTCGCTTTACTCACCAAAACTGCTCAATGTTTCAATTTCTTGGTCGTCTGTTAGCTTTTGTCATAATTTTTAATTTAAAAATAATAATAATAAATGTACTCACGGTTAAAAACTGTCATGATTTGTAAAAGAAAAACCATCGGTATTCATGGTCCTAACTACTTCAATCCAATTCAATAGAAAGCATTAAATTGATATATTTAAAAAAATTGAAAATTAAGTTAAATCTTTTAAAAATTTAAAAATTATATTGAATATATTAAAATAATTTAGAAATCAAATTAAGAATAAAGTTATAAATATAATTTAACCCGAAGATATAGGTAGCAACATTTTCATATTCTTTCTTTGTACGTGCCTTTGTGGTATCCTTTGTCTCCTTTATTATATATTAGTGTAGAAAAGGTACTTCTTGTCATGATTTGAAAATTATTTATATATGTAGTTGGGTATAACTAGTTTTGAAAAATGTAATTGTTGTTGGAAGTTAAAATAAAATGTTATAATGATTTACAATAGTTGAAGATAAAAATGTTTAGAAGAAAAATGGCACCAAACACAATTATTATCTTTATAATAGTTATAAATTCTTATTCTTATCTTTGTTGATAAAAAAAAGGTATTGCTATTGATATTATCATTTTTGCTAAACACATTATCCATATAAGTGCATTTTACCCATATTTTAAAATTGTCGCCTTTAAATTTGTACAATAGAATCATTTTTATATATTTTCATTGTATAAGTATACAACAAAATTATATTTTTATTATATATGTTTTCATTTTCTAATTATACAATAAAAATATAATTTTGTTGTGTAATTTTTCATCACCCTAATATAAAATAATAAAATTATGAATCTTTTTTATAACTTTTCTTTCACCCTAATTCTATAAAGAAATAATATTTTTATTACGACATTTTAAAAAAAAATCACAATAACATATGATTTTATTGTAATTTTCATTCTTGAACATAACAAGAATTTGAACTTTTATTGTGTATAAAATAAAGAAGGACAAAAAGCAAGGAAAAGGAAAAAGAGTGATAAGAAAAATGGGAAAAGAAGAAAGGGAAAAAGGATGAGAAAAATGTACATAGACACTTTTATCTTTTATCTATTTTCATTATTTTTTAAAAAGTGACAGTGAGAATAAATAAAAATAATAGTGAGAATATCAACTTCCTAAAAGAAAACAATGACTGACAATGTATATTTCCTTCCACTCCAAGGCTGATACGACAGCGTATATCGACATGTTTGACAAGTGTACTCTAACACGGACAATATTCATTTGGTTTGCAAATCAATCTGTTTAATATTTTAATGTTATTTTAATAAATAATTATTGGTAATTTACTTTAAGAAATATTGAAATTTAATTTATAATTAAAAGTATTAAAAATGATAGATCGACGAGATACTGTTACATATTAAGGGTTAAGGTTTAATTTGTTTAAATTTAAAAATAATAATTTAAAAAGAATAGTTAACATGGACCATATGTAAAATAGGCCCAGCAACAAGACAGCAATGAACTGCACACCATTAGTGATAATCTACTCAACCCTTATTTCATTATAGGAGGAGTGATAAGAAGAGTGTTTGCACTAAGGTTTAATCAATTTTCACTTAAAATTAATCCGAATCAACAACAAAATTTGATATAATTTGATTTAAATTATTTATAAAATTTCAATCAAATCAAACTATTATTTTTACAATTTCATTTAATTCGATTTTACGGTTTGAAAATTGTTATTTGAACGTGTTTTAAAAAAATATTTAAAAAAGTATTATTAATTAGATAAAATTTGAATAATAATTAATTCAATAATCAATAATATAAATAAATAATAAAAATTTCAACCATTAAACTTAAAGTAAAATAATAATTATTTTCAAATTTAATAATATTTAAACAATAACAATTCAACTTTAAAATAATCATTCAACTTAACAAGATCAATTCAATTTGATTTTTATTTGTCAAACTATAAATGAATCGAACATTAGAGTTTGAAAAATAAAAAAAAACCAAATAAATTCAATGATCATTAGTCTTTAATTTTTCAAATTTTATTTTTAATTTGAGTCGATTTTAAACACCCTATTAACAACATATTTTTTAATACACTAATGATTAAAATTATTTATTAAAAATTATAAAATCTAAAAAAAAAGTCATCAAATAAATTATAAAATCCATCAAAAGTTATGATTTTTTTGATAAATTTGGATCAATAATAAAAAACACGTTAAGGAGTGTATTGTGAACTTTTCTCTTCATTATGGTTATACACAGTAAGTAGCCCTATTTAAATTATGTTAAATTAAATGGTACAAAAACATAAACTAAAATCCACTCATCAAAGAGAAGAAGCCCAGGCGGCGGTGACACAATCGCTAACAGCGGCGACCCTGGGCGACTGTGGGGGTGCGAGGTGGCGGTGCGAACAAGAAGAGCTCTTAGGTTTTCAAAACCATTAGTCGTTGCTGCTTATTTGATTTGTTTGATGTAATTTCTTACACTACGCATCCCCTTCGATCACTTGTATTCTTTAGATTCATTTCCTTTTCAATGCCCTAGCTAGCTTCCCACTTCAACAATAGCACCTTCAATGCCACCTATACCGTATAAATCTCCTTGCATCACTTACCATCAACAACTTCACGCTGCTTCTATCTTCAATTTTAGTTATTTTTACATAATTTTTTTAATTCCTCATATTTTTTTCTATGGGAGTTGGATATGTCGGTCTTATTCGGATTGTAACCTAATAATTCAGTTATGTTGTTTGTTTGCTAGCCTCTTCTGAATGATTCGTTTCTGCATGTGTGTTTTTTGTGTTCAAAGATTGAAGTGTATTACTGATTTGCTTGCTACTAGTGCCGCCCTTGGTTTGTTAACTGTTGCATCTTTTGGTTTAGCAATTATGAACAATGTTGCTGAAAGACCGCTTAACGGAGACGTAGAGGATGATGAAGAGGATGATGGTGGAGGCCTCGAAGCCTGGGAGAGAACTTATGCAGAGGATAGATCATGGGAGGCTTTGCAAGAGGATGAATCCGGACTTCTTCGCCCCATAGATACTACTGCCATTTACCATGCCCAGTATCGCAGGCGCCTCCGTACCCTTGCTGCCACAGCGGCTACTGCAAGGATTCAGAAGGGGCTTATACGATACCTATACATTGTTGTTGACCTGTCCAAGGTATTATTTCATTATACGTTTCTGAGTTTCATGGCATGGAGCAATGCTTTGATTACTGAAAATTGGATTTCAATTTGAAGATGTGTGTGGTGCTCATTATAGAAACACTTTGTGAATAAAATTGTAAAAGTTGAATTTACTCAGTTTTCATGGGTGACATTTCTTCCAATACCTGTAGCGCCTGCCTTTGACATGGGCTTGAAATACCTTTATTTTTTGAATTAGTAGCCTTTTCCTTTATATACAAGCATTGAATAAAACTTAACTAGATTGTTCATAAGTGTATCACAGTCACACCAGTGTTTCCATGTTGAGGTATTGTAGAATGTTGCAGTTACATGACACATGTATATTCTTTTAATCTCTTGTCCTTGTATATAACTCAGTTTCTGTTATCATGTGAAGGCAGCTTCAGAGAGAGACTTTCGACCAAGTAGGATGGCTGTGATGGGGAAACAGGTTGAGTCATTTATCAGGGAATTCTTTGATCAGAATCCACTTAGTCATGTTGGTCTGGTGACTATAAAAGATGGAATTGCTCATTGCATAACAGAACTTGGTGGCAGTCCTGAGTCTCACATTAAAGCTTTGATGGGTAAACTGGAATGCTCAGGTGATGCCTCCTTACAAAACGCACTGGAGCTTGTTCTTGGATATCTAAATCAAATCCCATCATATGGTCATCGAGAAGTTCTGATCTTATATTCAGCTCTCAGTACATGTGATCCTGGTGATCTCATGGAAACCATCCAGAAATGCAAAAAGAGTAAAATAAGGTGCTCAGTCATTGGTCTTGCAGCTGAAATGTTTGTTTGCAAATATCTCTGCCAGGAAACTGGAGGGACTTATTCTGTTGCACTAGATGAGGTTAGTTTGTTGATTTTGATGGAACCCATGTAGTTGTAGACAACAAATTCAAATAATCCTCTATAAATTTGATTTGAGTTTTTATAGTCAAGCAGCCTTAATTTAAGAAAGTACTTAAAATGTTGCTGATCACCTTCGATTTTGTTTGCATTTTTCAAATGTTTGTATTTTGTATATTCATATATTTATACATCTCATGCAGTCCCACTTTAAAGAGTTGATCCTAGAGCATGCACCTCCACCTCCAGCAATAGCAGAGTATGCTACTGCTAATTTAATTAAGATGGGTTTCCCACAACGATCAGCTGAGGGTTCTGTCGCAATATGCACATGTCATGAAGAGGCCAAGACTGGAGGGGGATACACTTGTCCAAGATGCAAAGTTCGTGTCTGTGAGCTTCCCACTGAATGTCGTGTGTGTGGATTGACCCTTATTTCTTCACCCCATTTGGCAAGGTCATATCATCATCTATTTCCTATAGTGATGTTTGATGAGGTCACTCCGTCATCTCAAAATGATTCAAACCACAGTTTTCCCAATACTTGTTTTGGTTGTCAACAAAGTCTTCTTAGTCAGGGTAAGTTTCTTCCTACATTTTCAATTTGTTGTTCAATTTTATCATGTTGGCCAACATATATATGTCAAATATAGAAATAATCGTAAAGATAAAGAGATCTGTAATTTCACAAGTTATTCACTGAGATTTTATCTTACATATTTTATAGAAGTTAATAAATTGGTAATGGAAGTTGTTTCAGGTCTCATTCTGTCCAACCTGGTTTGTTTATGTATTATTATCTCTTAAATTAAAAGGATCTCACCATGTTAAAAGAAAGTAGCAATAGACTTTTTGAGAGTAGGAATTGGCTTTCAATTCAATCTATTTTACATATCCAATCTTGAAAATCCAATGCTGCTTCCATTGTGCAGCCTAAGAAGACAGAGAGAAAATATCCTATCTGTGATAAACATCCCTGTTAACCACCTACAGAATTGAAAGTTGTAACGTATTATGACCTGTAGAGTTCTGACTGTGGTGTTGGCTTCAATTTTGTAAATGGCAGTCCAACTATTTACTCTGCAATATGCTCCCGATACAATGTGCCTTTATGCTAGTATAATTATATCAACTATGGTATCATGTTCATGATAATAGGCAAAAATTTTAACCAGACATAAAGGTCTTAGATTTCTTGTCATCATGATGATGCATCCATGGTTTCAAGCTAGAGTTGATTAAGTTATGCAATAGACCCCTATTTTTAAAAAAAGAACCTATGGCTGCTTAAGGAAAGTGTGGACAATGTTAGGTTCTAATAACAATGTGTATGCTTAAAGCATGCTAATTACAGCTACCAAAGAATTTGAATTTTTTTAAGGAAGATGGTTTTTTAAGTGGTTGTGGTCATATTTCTGGAATATGACAAAAACTGATGACTTCTTTTGGTTAAGGGTATTTATGCTGTGTGTGATATTGATTGGTTTACTTACACAAGCCCACTGCTAAAAATCTTCAGTTGTACAGTTAATGCTGTAAAATTCCTTGGCATTTCTCATTTCTTCTAAAATAGTATTGCATGTAGAATATGTTGTTACTCAATTTTCCTAAACCCCCTCCATTAACTCGTGAGACAGGAAACAAGCCTGGACTTTCTGTTATTTGCCCAAAATGCAAGCAACAATTCTGCCTCGATTGTGACATCTACGTTCATGAGAGCTTACATAACTGCCCAGGCTGTGAGAGTTCGAGGCATTCTAAGTCTGTGACTTAAAATTTCCATAAAAATGGCGTTCTACATTGTCTCCTTCATATTGCTATACTGCATCCACCCAGTGGACCCATGAATAAGTTCCGGTGCCAAGTGACTGACTAACATTATCATCTGCTCATTGATCACAATATTTTGGTGCTTGATCAGTAAATGCTTTGCAGGACAGACAACAGAAGTGATATTACTTATACAAGGGTGAGATTAAACCAACAACTTCTGATCATTTTCCTTCTTTTGTTCTTTGCTGGAAATTAAGGCACATGTAAAATGTCTCCATTGTGTTTTTTTCAGTCAGTGGGCTGACACCATTCTTGCTGGCGATAAATATTGATCATTAAATTATTTGTACGAGATATTTACGTGTGTTTTGCTTTTAGCAATCACAGTTGAGCAGAATATTTGATTTTCAAAGAAAGTTATACATTCTCATTTGGGGGTGGGGGGTAGCACTCATGACTTTAAGCTTTTATTCGTTTATTATAACAAGTATTATAGTAAAAAAAATTAGGATATAAACTCAATAAGCCCTTATAACACGTTTTCCAAATCCCCCAGAAATGTTAAAGTGGCTTCTAAAGTAACACTAAATAAGAGGCTTCTAAAATAATGTTAAATGAGGCATTATCATAGTGCACCACGGGTGATGAATACCCCAAATTGATCATAAATTCAGCATCTTACCCTTGAATTTTTTTAGGTAATTTTCAAAAAGAAATATAGAAATAAAAAGAAAAAATATGATTTGAGAAAATAAATGATAGAACAACTCTACAATCTTAAGATTGATAAGTTGAGATGAAGATTTGTTACTTTGAATTGTGATTCAAAGATAAGAACCTAGAGTATTCCTAAGAATCTATAGAGAGTTTCCTCTCCCAAAGTTATTCCAAAATGAATTAAAAATAATTAAGATCAACATTTGTTCTATTATACTATAAACTTAAAGACTACCAAGATCGATTACTGAAGATCCAACAATAAACTAAAAATATTAAAAGTCAAATAAACTAATGAAAAGACTTGCCCAGTACAAATAATAAGATCCAACAAAAGTCAAAATACAAATGTATAATATATTTGGCTTTTGGTATTTTCATTCCCCTTTATTACTAATACTTTCCTTTTAAAAAGATTTCCAAAATTGCCCAAAAAATGCACTCCCCTTTTGCACTCAGTCTCCTCATGTGAGAATTGTTTTTAAGTCAATCACATATATTCTAGAAATTTATCAAGAGATCATAACAATCTTTCTTTGCACAACCACAAGAATCTCTCAATTCAACAACACCCCAATATTTCTTTTTTGTATTAACGTGCTGTTACAATTTTAAAGTGTTCTAATTTTTATATGCATTAAAATCAAGAAAATCATTGAACCCACACACCCAGGTGCGTTTGCTTTCGGAAATATATTCAAATACCGAATTAGTTTCTTTTTTATTCATCTCAGCACTAGCATCCAAGACCGTGCGCATATTGACCATACATAATCAATTTATCTTTCTCACAAAGATATGAATTTTTTTACTCTAATCTGGACTCTTTTTTCATATCACAGCGAAAGGCACAATCACATAGGGAAGGGAAAAAGAAAACTATTCTACAAATTCCACATCACAATTCAAATTTAAAGTACAATGGGAAAGGAGATGCAACCCAAATATCAATTGTCACTGCATCAAGGACCACAGCACAGTAGGAAACCATTTTCAAGCAAGGAAAATTTCTTTTTCACAAGTGCAAATACTAAATTACATATAAGATCAAAGTTAACACCTGAAGTAGTTAGAAGTTAGAACTTCCTCCCCCACCTCTATTTTCAATAAATTTTTTTGACAGTAAAACAACAAAGTTAGAAAAGCATTCTTTCACTGAGAAAGATCCATAGAGAGAGAAACGAAAGGGAGTGTATTTTTGGGTATTTGAGGAATAAAAATTAAAAAGGGGAGTGTATTAGTAATAAAGGAGAGTGCAAATAGCACAAGCCATATATTTTCTTCCAAATGAAGCTCCTTAGGTAGGTATCCATTATTAAATGTGAGATGCTGAATTTATGATCCGATTGGGGGTTTTCATCAAGGGGTAAGACCAAGTAAGGCTGTATGAATCCATTTGATTTAAATGGCATCATAATCTAATCTGCTGAAATTTAAGAATTGATATATCCTTATTTGCTCACTTTAGAAACTCATTTTAGAGAATCTTTTTCCTTGGATGTAATATGCCGACTGGTCATGTTTCATCTTAAAGTTAATTTTATGCACATAGTATCTTATGTTTAGGATTCAATTAGAAAGAATTTGGTGAGAAGAGAAAGTTGCAGTGATGATTATCTTGTGGAATCAGGAGAATGTGGAGGGAATAGGATTATCAAAAGAGTGACCTTGTATCCTGTTTTCTCTGGTTGGTTTGGGCATTGGAGATAGCAGTGAAAAGGCCCATATATAGGCAACAAAATTGGACCGTAGTTACTGCTACGACACACCCAAAACCCCCCCTTAAAAAAATGAAGTCCCAGATGTCAGAACTAGAAGAAAAAAAGCATTATCATTGACTTGTTTAATGAGATTTTAAAGAACAGATAATGTAATTTGATCCTAGTCAAGTTAATTTTTTTTTACACAAGAATGGCATACCTTTGAAAGTCACAAAATCTAGTAAAGAATCATTTTTTTAGTTGAGTCTACTACTCAGTTACTCTTGACTCAAGTTTTAGGCAACACAATTAAAATAGTTTATTTATTTATTTATTGTTAAACACCTTCACAGCTCTGGTGAATATCAATTTCCACCTAAAAGTATGATGAGATAAAAAAAACTCCTTTCCGTCATAATTGGGTCATGTATTATTTAAATTGTGTTCGAATTGATTTGATTTTTATTTCTCACTGTTCACTGTTTTTTAAGTTTTATAATAAATGGTGAAAATGAGTTTTTTTTTTTCACTTTTAATTTATAGTTAAATTCAAGTAAAAAGTAATTATTTTTAGAATTGTGGATGACTAATGTACTACTGTTTTTTAAAAACTATTATTTCAGTCTGTTTGATTCTGCGTCTTCCCTCACAAACTTGTGGCAAGTTTTTTACGTGACTTTTGGAAGCTACAAGAAGTAACTTTTGTGATAAACGTGACTTGTCTTAAATTTTAAACAAACAAGCAGTTTGTCTAACCTAAAAGAGTGTTTAAAATTGCATGTCAAGATTATGCATCTCTTGGTGAATTAATTTTTGGACAGGTTGCAGTTACACAACCATGTAAACCTAATAACCTATATAAGTTTAATGGTTGTACTATATCACTGTAAAAAAAGCATACATGATAATTTGTAATTAAAATTGTTTATAAATAAATGGTGAAAATGAGTGTTTTTTTTACAACTTTGAACCAATGTAACTCAAATAATACTCATTGAAATAAGACTCACATGATCTAATCTTGACACTAGATAAACTTATGCGCTTTAAAATTAGAGTAAATTGAGTTATATGTTTTTTTGTTTACAAAACTGACGTTTAAGAATTAAATTTACATTTTATAACATTAAAAACCAAATTAACAAATGGCATTAAATTTTAGAGACTAGTTAAATGTTTTCCTTAATTAGTAATGAGTTGATCAAGGACCCTAATATTCATTGTTAGAGAAATTGTATAGAGGCAGGAGAGGATTCAAGTATGAGTTCTAAATTACAGCCAAATGAGTTCTAAATTACAGCCAAATGAACTAAGGAAACAATGGAAAGGCTTCACATGCTAACTTAGGATGGTGAGACTTTTATATGCAATTCTGCATATTGAACTTTATATAGAAGGGTGGAAGAGTTAAAATATAATGGCTGGAATGATTGCATTACCATAGGAGGAGCAATCATACATATGTGCTTTTGTGTGTGAGATAAAAAGATAGGTATGTTTATGTAAGTGCAGAGGCATGTTATATATATACATGTTAGTTTGGGGTGGTGGAGAATGAGAATAGAGGCAATTTAATTATTAAAAATGGATAATCACAGTCTGCAACAAACGAGAAAGTATATGCAAATTATGCATGTTCCCGACAAATCACCCGATGCTCAATGCATTTTGTCTACACTTTGGGTGAAACTTGTTCATGTTATTTAAAGTTTAAACCACTGTAGTAGTATATTATTATTATTATTATTATTATTATCATTATTATTATTATTATCATTAAAATTCTCTTCTCATGGACCCCACTTGAATACATAAATTAAATTAGAGTCTTGCTATTCATTGTTCGGTAAAGAAGTAAAGTTTTATTGAAAATTATATAATAATACATTAAAAATTATAAAAAAAACTTATTTTTACATATCCTAATAAAAATCACAGAACACTAGCTTATTAACATTTGTCATTAAGGGTTAGGACACTCATAAGGATTTGACATTAAATTAAGCTTCATTACTTCAAACTCTTCATACATACTACTACAACTAGCAAAACATATATTTTTCTTTCTCTTTCTATGATTTTTGCTATGTTCCAGTCCCCACTAGTGCTGCCTTTTGTCAGCCACCTTTATGCACGCTTCTACCTCGCGTGTTCTTTCTGTGTTTATATGTAAATATATCAGAGAGAGAGGGATTCTAGGGTACTATAAGAGCAGGAGAAAGTAAATGTATCTCACATAGGTTATAGTATACTATTAAATATAAAAGTGAGACACAACACAATAATGATTTACAAAGCCGATATAGCACACGCTTGACCTGAAAAATCTATATCTCTATGACTCTATGCGTACACATGTGGAGGATGGAGAAGGCTAGCTATTGAGATTTTCTGTTTAGTGATTGCTTTGCTTTGCATTCATTTCCCACCAGCCAAAGTTCATTCACTTGCTAGCTGCTGCTAAGTTTATGACAGTATAAAAGTCTTCATTCTTTATAATGAGACACAGGCTTTTCTTTCTGTCTTTGTTTAGCTTTTATTGTCGAGTCACTGAGTCAGTTCTAACTAGAATTTGTAAGCTAAGTTTACCACACGGAAAAAAATTATAAGCTAAATGGATATCAATGAAAGAAAACAGACTATTCACTTGTCATTCAAATATACACAAATAAGTTTATTGAATTTTAAAAGTCATATATCAGTAGTAATTTTTATTAGATGACAATATAAAATTATATATCTTAAATTATTAATGCATAATCATTAAATTTTATCAACAAAGTTATGTCAATTCAATAAGTATTACTATGATGATAAGCCTAAAGTTAAAGTAGAAGTAATGATTAATTGATTTTGAATTTTAATTTGTCAATGCATGAATTGCATCATATATAACATTAAAACTATGTCATGTATTAACATTGTGAAGTAGTCTTATATTATTAATCAGGTTAATTAAATTTTTATTTCCTAAACTTTTTTAAAACTCAATTTTTAATTATTAAACAAAAGTTTGACGGGTTGAAATCTCTCAAATTTTTTAAAATTTGATTTTTAATTTTTAAATAAAAGTTTAATTAGTCAAAATTCTTTAATTTTTTTCATTAAGATTTTTAGTCTTAAATTTTTTAAATTTTTGATTTTTAAGTCCTAGAAATCTTATTAAATAAAAAAAATAATGAATTTAAACTTTGTTTAGAGACTAAAAATTGAAATTTCTAAAAATTTAAGGACTTGATTAATGAAATAAAAGTTTAAAAACTAAAATCTGTAATTAGAAAAAGTTGAAGAATCTTAACCAGTTTAAACTTTTATTTATGTATTATCATTACTTATTTTTGTTCAATTGAGATTAAGGCATTGATTTTTGTAGTCTTATAGTACTTTATGTATCATCTTTGTTACGTGGTTAGGGAACATCAACTTTAATGTTACTGTCTAGTTAATCATATGTAGTGTTTAACAAGTCATTTCATTTCGATTATTAGATTAGCTTATAAAATTATGAATCAAATCTGAATAAAAAATTTATTAACTAAATTAATTAGAAATTTTTGATAAACAAATTTATCTTATTAATTTTTTTTAAAATTCTACTTGAAAAAAATATTTGAGCTTATAATTTATACTATTTAATTCTTTTTTTACTATCAATTCCATGATAAAATTCTTCATTGTCTCCTATAATTAATATTAAACTATTTTTAAAAATTATTACACTATTTATTTTATTTATATTTTAAATTTTTAATCAAATATTTTATATTGGGGCAAAAAGTGATAGGAGTCAAAATTAACTAAAATGATTAAAATTATAATTTTTTAAAGATATTTTCTCTTCAAAATAAAACCTATATGAAAGTCATATAAACATATTATTTTAGATGTTTTTACATGTGTCAACCAATTTAATAAATAATTAATTTTATCAAACTAACACTGTAAATTCAATAAACTATTCTAATAATCAATTTATTAAGAAATATGATCTCAGTTTTGCTAAAACAATTATATATGTATAACTTAATAAATAAACTATAGGTAATTTTTCCTTTTGTTTAAATAAGATTTTATTTTGGCTTTTTCCGTGACATTGTGATCGAGAAAGATGAGGATGGATTATAATGATTATAAATTCATTCCATTCAACTGGTAAATGAGAAAGTACCCTTTAACCATGGGCTTTCATTTGCTGGTCATGACCTGGCATTCACACCATTCGTACAAATTTTCATATTAATAACATCATAAAAATAAACATGTTAGATTCCAAGATTAAGTTTGAAAACTCCATTAAGTAAACAAATTAAAATAACATTTTTAAATTTACATATATACAAATTAACATGGTTGGTAATTAAACAATTATTTCAAAGAAATATTTTTTAATAATTTCACATATGTAAAAAATGATACAATTTTGCTTCTCCCTCATCACAAGTCCTTTTCTCCCCTTCCTCTTTGGTCTTCAAAGTTAGGGCACTATACCTCTCATCTGTCGTTGCAAGACGAGGAAAGTTACAACCTGTGTTTTACCTTTTGTCTCACTATCTCTCTTTTTGCTTGCCATTAATTGATAAACGTAGTGAAAAAGAAGGGGGAAAACCATTTGGTTCTGCATGAGCTTTAATTTACAGGCACAACACATAATTTTTCCCACCCCAAAATCATGAAAACCCCATTTACCATTGGTGGGGACATGGCTTGTAAGTTGCAACTTTTTCTTTTGTTGGTGGATAATATTGTGTACTTTAATAGGGGTTTCTTGATTTGCAATTTTCTATGATAATCTTCCTCTTTCGTCAACCTTGTCTTCAATTTCAATATTTTTTTTTTTTAAAAATGCACTGTTTGAAATTAGCAACACAGCAATCTTGCAATGAGGTATGTCCTTGATGCTTCTTCTGTTTTTCTGTTCTTGGCAGTATAAAATAATGTAGCATTTAGCAACTAATTAATTAGGTGTGATCAAACATTAAATATCGACACTTTTCGGAACAAAGATTTTAATCTTAGTTTATTATATTGTGAGGGATTAATTCTTTCTACTAGATTCAAACCCTTGTTGGATCATGTTGTGTTATAGTAGAAGCAACAAAATGTTACTTCTTGCATAATGTGATATCGGACATCATGCAATTAGAATATGAAGGGGATAAAATTTTTGTTATTCATAATGATCTTATTTAACTCAAAGAATATTTTTTCTAATAAAAAATATTTATGATCTCTACAAAATAAAGACAAAGAATTTGATTAAAAACTAAATCTAAAGTATATTAAGAAGTTATAAGGTTGATTGAGTGGTTAGAAGATAAACAAGAAGAGATCATGGATTCAAATCCTTTCTACTAACAAAAATTAATAAATTAACAACTAATATTGATTTTTTTTTAAAAATCTAAAGTGATTTAAAGAATCAAGAGGAGGTGCAGAATGATAAACAAGTAAATATAAATAGAAAAATGAAAACTTGTGCAAATGATTTATACTATTCAATAAATTCCCAAACAACTCAAATAATTGATTTTTTTTAAAATTCAAGTCAAAACTTTACTTTCAATAATTCTAGCTTTGTCCTACAGCATAGTATCTACCAGTACTTTTGTTTCTTCCAGTTAATGTTAATACAAATTCCCCTATCTCACTAGCCTTTACTTACCTGTATAGTAATAATATGGAAGGCCCTCAAATAATGAAGGTCACATCCTTTTCTTATAAAAAATAGAAAAAGAGATTTAGGTAACACTCATGAATGGGAGCTACAATTGATCTCAATTACCCTTTTTTTAGTAGATAAAATTTAGAAGAAGAAGAAGAACTTGGAGAGAGAAACGTTGGGTGTGGATTTTAGGGTGCTATAAAAACCAAGTTTAGGACCCAAAAAAGGCAACACCCACTCTTTAAGAAAAAAGTAATATCACACTTGATTCATTTAAGATTTAGACCTTGGGAGAGGATCCTTAAAGTTTCAATGTTGCCATATCGTTATCCATCTTTATCTTCTCTATTTCTGTTTTTCATCGTGTTTTGTTCGGTTCCCTCAGGTCAAGGATAGATAAACTTTATGGAAACCTTTTGCAATTGAGCTCTCTTTTATTCAATATAAGTTGTATTCATGAGATTGATCAGTGATCTTCTCTTTTCTTAATGTTTTCTACTAAGTGGCAATTGGTGAAATGATTCAGAGTTGTGTTTATAATGAAGAATCTTGTAAATGTGACTGTTACTGATTTTAATTGCCTAGTATTAAGACGGTCAATAAATAGAACTTCTTGATGCATATGGTTCTTTTACATTTCTAAACTTAATGCTTTGATCAATCTTGGTGGAGCTAAGAAATCAAAACACTAGGATTATTTTAAAGGTACGAGTTATACACCAAGGAGTGGGACATAACTTAAATTAGTTAATTTTAACTTATTTATTAAATAAATAAAAAATAAAAACAGAAGAAAATTTGGATAAAAAAAGCATGCAGGACATTTTGCTAATTTTATAGCTAATCGTGAGATTTAGCAACAAAAAAAATATATTTTATGTTGATCCTTAATCAATGTAAATCCCAAATCATATATGATATTACTTTCTACTTTAATCATTCCTCTACTTGTCTGTTTATAAACCCATTGTGCCCCGGGAAAAAGAAAGGAAAGAAAAGAAAAGAAAAAAAAAAACAGATAATGCAATGATCAAGCTAGCTTTACGTATATCTGCAGATTTCTAAGTACATGCCACGAACATTGCATTGCAGCGCACTGCTAGTGACTGGATCACTTGCACTACTTTTTCACCGCCACAAGACATTGATTTGATATATTGCTAAAGATTTAATGGCCGTGCTAGCAGCAAGAGAATTTAAGTTTTCCAAAAGGGATCGAATCACTTTTAATTAATTATACATTTTTCATAAGTTTTCTTCTCTTTACTTGTTTTAAAAAAATAATACATATTAAAAATTGTATTTGTTTTGTTACTTAATAATGCATAAATAACTTCATTCATTTTTAAAATAAGCATATTATTCATCCAACTCGATTTTATAATTTTTTTTTATTTCTTTTTATCATATCTTATTTCACATCTTTCTTTCTTTCTTTCCTTCTTATCTCTTTCTTATAAAATAAATCATATTATATATTTTCTGCATAGATATAGTTTTTCTTTAAAAAATATAAAAAAAAGTGAGTCGTAGAATTGTAAAATCTTTTTAATGAGTCAGATTCATATCTACATCAATTTATAATATTGTTGTTATTGTGGTAATGCTGATTATCTATATGTCCTGCTAAAACCGTCTCTTAATAATTTAAATTGTAACATTTGTTATGAATTTGAGAAGTGTTATAAATAATTTTATAACATATTTTTTCTAATACACTTTTTTATCAATTATTTAAAACTATAAAATTATGGGTGAAATTTATTAAAAAATTAGATCTGGATGCATTTTTTCATTTACAACAATTTTTAATTAATTGTAAAAAAAATGTTAGAAAGAAGTTGTCATCCATGTGTTACTAGCTAGCATTTCGATGTCAATTAAATACTACTTTAGATTGACCCACAAGTGGTCAAGTAATTTTTTCTTTAAATAAGGTGTTGAGCTGAAAGAGCTTTTTGCTCTTCATAAATGGACCCATCCCTTTAGATTTAGATATGTCGACTGAAATTTTAGATATGGAGAATCTCGAACAAAAGAAAAAAAAAACCTTCAGATTAATTAATTTCACCCATCAAAAAATGAATGAAATTTCCTAAGCATGTATGTGTAGGAGCTTGGCACAAGGAATGAAGTATATACACCTATGGCTTAATTAAGAATATATAGATTAATAGATTGTCGGTAAAGTAGTATCACAACTCAGACCTTTTGTTAAGTTTCTTTTTTGACATTCTCAACTTCTCAAATCTTGACCAAACCACCTATTATTAGATAAATTATCAGATAGTTAATAAGCTGCACTTGCAAGCGATAAAATATAACATATTAGTTAGATATTTATCTACATATAGAATCATTTGTATGAGTTAATAAACAAAATTGACAACAATGTTCAAAACACAGTACAATCTCTGCACTGACATATCTGAAGCCCCGGGCAAGACTACAATTCTTCGTCAGTTTTTTGTTTTCTTTTGGTGCGAACAAATATATTCCCCCCCTTTAAATGACCAGAGAAATTATGCACTCAAATTAATTAAAAAGCCTTTTTAACATCTATGTATGCAGAACTACCTTCTGAGTTCTGATTCTTTGTAATACGCTTGCTCTCTTTCTCCGACCGGTCACAACACCTTTTTTCCTTTTTCTCCCCCAAAAAGTAAGATTTGGGAACACACCACAACACATTATTCTTCCAGTTCCGGGGACTGAAACCCCTGTCCAATATTTCACTGTCACACACATAGGCAACTATTGTTGTAACTATTCCTTGGTGTAACATAATTCACAGATAATTTTATTTTCTAATAAATATATGAGTCTCTTTAAATATAAAACTAAAAGTGTTCTTGACTACCGAATAAAATTTTATTTTTTCAATGGAGAGTTCTCAAAAATACTTCTATCCAAATTGGCTTAAGTGTTTGATTCCTATGATTTATTTATATTGAAAAGAATCTATTAAAAAAGTTAATCTTTGAAATGAATGTTATTATCTAATTAAAGAATTAGTCTTTGACATTTGAGTGAGAAATATCTTGGTTCACCCAAAAAGCTAGTACTGTCTGTAACCAATATCTCAACATCCATTACAGCAACAAAGCCGAGCAAGTGTCCAACCCAAAACCCACTTCCCAACAACCATTCCATCTTTTCCCACCCAGTTCCTTCTTTAGAATCAGTGCAAGCTCAGTAAAAGGAAAAACAAACCACATACAATCACAAATACAACACACACATCAGAGAAAGAAAGTGCATGAAAGAGAAAACGAATATGCCATTTTCTACAGCTTGGAAACTCACAGAAGCATTGCTTTTACAGAACAGACAGAGACTCCTTTCCCCCGCTGTCACAAGCCACAACTTGCACAGCACGTAATTAAACAAAACTCCATTCCCTTCCTCATTACCCTCCAGCAAGATTCTCACTCCTCCTGTTTCTCCTACTTACATGCAACTCCAAGTTCACATGCAAAGATTCCAAACATCACACAAACCCTAGCTACCTAACTAACGCACTCACTCACTACCATAATAACAATCTAAACTAATATAAGAGAAAGAGAAAATAAGCTATGCATTAATCATATAAAACAGTTTTACACTCTCATTCAATTACAAATAATTACTTATAATAAGTTTGTTTGACTTTTAAAATATCTATCTTAAACGTCATATTCATAGTAATTTTTGATTGGTTGACCATGTAAAAATTGATTTTTGATTAGTTTGAGAGTGCAAAACTGTTTATATTTAAACTGATAATGCATAGTCATTAAACTCATGATTGATCCTCTTAATTTCTTTTTACACTTCAAAAAACCTGCAAACACATAAACCTATTCGAATTAACCAACAATATTAGGAGTGATGCTTGTACGGCATGCATTTGCATGTTTAGCTATGGAAAGAGTATCCGGTTTAAGACATCAGTCTTCGGTCTAAGCCACGGCGTCGTTTCGACCTGTCGCCGGAACTGGATCGGTCCAGAAGGGACCTGAGCGAGTTCTGAAGGAAATGGATGGATTCAATGCTGTGTTCTTTGTCAGCAGCGACCACGAGAACGTTGCGTGTTCTTCCTCCGAGAGTGGCCATTTCTGCTTTGAGGGTTTTGAGGTGAAGCGAATTGAGGATTTCTATGAGGTCCGGGATGAGGTCGGAGCGGTCCTCACAGCACAGCGAGGCCTTGAAGATGAGCCTCCCGTCGCCATCATCGGAGGCATAGTCGCCTCCGGTGGTGGAGAGCACCGTGATCTCGTCGGTCTCCGACGGGACGGTTTCGAGCTCGGTGATCTCCGAGGTTTGCTGCTTCAACTCCTTCACCCGCTGGACAACCTTCGCCAGAAGCGAAGCCTTGTCTGTCTGAAACCAAAAATAAAACAACAACCATGTGAAATTAAAATCTACTACTATTGTAATATAATGTATGGTATTATTAATATAACTTATCTTTGTAAAAGCAAACTCACTTTCCCAAACTCAATAATTATGCGTGAATGTCTTTACGAATCAAGCTAAACATGAAATGAATACGAATCCGAATCTCGTTTAAAACTTTGGATTTTAAGAGTTATTCCTAGAAATTAATCTAGCTAGCTCATTCTGCTGTATGTACATATTCCATGACAATTAAAGTCTATAGTCAACTAGAAGACACACATTTAACTTTGTTGGTCAAAAGTATGCAACCTTTGAGATCAAAAGAAGGAATCACTCGATCTTTATCATTCAAAAACAACTGGTTAGTAAGAAAAGGAGACAATTACTCAAAACCAAAGTAAGAATTAATTAATAATGAAACAAATATTGCACACATATATACATATGTATGAGTGTGCAACTTTTCGACAGATGTTACAATTAAATTCTTAACTATAATAATTTTAAGGGACAAAGTTATCTAACAATTAACAATTAGGTCGTGATGTGTGTATACCTTGGAATTACAAGGGAGAAGAGTGCGAAGGTGGTCGAGGTGGGAGTTGATTCTCTCCCTCCTTCTCTTCTCAGCCTCCTTGTGGTTCTTCATGGCAGCAAGGGCTCTATCATGGTGGGAGGGTGTTTCGGTAATTTGGGAGAGGTGGAAGGGGTAGTGATTAGTATTATTGGAGGAATTAGTAGAGAGGGGGTGGTGCATGGTATGAGTGTGAGGTGCAGCATGGAAGAAGGGGGTGTTGGTGGTGGTGGTGTTGGGAAGGAATTGGAGGAGGTGAGAGTTGTCCATAGGAAAGTGGTGCATGATGATAGGGTAGGTGTGAGGGGGGGAGGCTAATAAGAAGGGAAGGGAAGGGGGACTGAAAGAGTGTGGTACAGTTATCAGTTTTTGTGGTCATGAACGTGAAGTGATGCTTATGATTGTGCTTTTTGACTCACCTAAAAACCATTCCACTGTGCATATTCAAATCAAATCCTTCTCCTTCCTACTTCCTATTGCTGCCTTTCGGTGCCCATTTCCTTTTTTTTGCAATTAAAATATTGTTTTCGAAAATTAGAATACAGTTATTTATTGTATAATTAGTAGTATGTGATTATTTGCTGGCTTCTCCCTCTCTCTTTTTAATGAAAAACTTTGGGAGAGCAAATAGTGCCTTAATGATATGTATTTAACCTTTCAATTTGCAAGCATTAATAAGAAAAAGATAACTTTTTAATTTACAAGGAAAAAATTAATAATATTTTATTTCTACGTCATGAAATGAATAAAGTTTAATTAGGGACATGTTATCCTGATTCATCTACTGATTAATCATCATATGTCACGTAGTGATTCATGATTTCTCATAAAATACTTACAAAGGAAGTTTGATTTTCTTTATTATTACTAGTAAGTATTAAATTTAAGTATAAAAAATTTATAACAACTCATTGTTGGACAAAAAGGTGTTTGAAAGATATTGTTTGGTGGAACTCGTCTAGTTGCAAGATGAACATCTAGTCCTCTTAATTAGTTGTTAAATGGTTTAGATAACAAATTATGATTTGTAATTGTTTTTGGTTGTAACGTTAGTTTTTACTCCTACATATGGGAGGGACTTAAAATGATTCTTTGAGAGAGTTTTTCTGACCCATTCATTGTGTTATGTTTTCGTAAGTAATAACATACACGTCCGTTACTCTCTTCTTCTGCTCTCATAATTTTCTTCCTTATATTCTCGGTCTTAGTCACAACACGTATGCATTACCCAATTAATCGTGCATTATAGAAAAATATATACTAAAAAAGTTAATTTCTCAAACAAATTTTAGCAACCGAATAAATTAGTCTTTAATCCTGTCGAAAATACCTACCCACCCACAAAAAATAAAAATAAAAAACCTGGAAAACATTTTAATATCAATTGTCTTGTACATATATGATAAAATTTGTCTTTGATTATATTGATATGATAATCAATTTACTTCTCTGCTGACTCCGTTGGCAAAAAAATTTAAATATGGTAGTTTAAAAAAAATTACAGCAATATTGTTGTTTGAAAAGTATTTGCGTATCTATGGTGGCCATTCACGTACTGCATCCACGTGATTAATCACGTACAGCATGGACGTGTTCAATCACGTCTCCCCTCCACGTGATCCAGCCCCATTCACGTTCCCCTTGGACGTGACCCAGCCCCAATCACGTAGCCCCATAACGTGATTCTGCATCCCTATAAATAAACCTCATTCAGCATTTGCACCCATTATATGCATCCATTTTCAGCATTTGCAAAGAGCTTGGCTATCTCTGAAGGCTTTTGTTCTGTGGTTTCTCTTTGGATTTGGGTTTTAGTTCGAGCAAGTAAGCGTTAGTCAAACATATTATTTTTAAATTGCATGAAATATATTATGTTGTTGTCTTAGAGAATTGATATTGATGTAGAAAATTGTTATTGAGTTATGTTAGAAATAGTTACTTATTATAAAGTTAGTTTTATGACCTAGGTTTTGATTAGTTATTTATGTGGGTTAAGACCTAGGTTTATTGAGTTACAATATTATTAATTAGTTACTTAGATTATCATTAAGTACGACCTCAAAGTTATGATGTTGGTTACGTAGGTTATGACCTAGGTTTTATGACCTAGGTTTTGATTAGTTAGTTTTGTAGGTTAAGACGTGGGTTTATTGACTTAAAATATTATTAGTTTAGGGTTTAGGATAGCATTAAGTACGGCCTGAAGGTTTACGTTGGTTACGTAGGTTATGAACTAGGTTTAGGGTTTAGGGTACAATTAGTTAATGCCCTAGGTTTTCATTAGTTATTTACCTAGGTTATATGGTAGGTTTTCATTAAGGACCTACGTAAGACATAGATAATAAATTTTTTTAAATAATTTTTCTTCCAAATGAAATAAATTATAATGATATGCTTATAGATTTTTCTGTGTTACAGGCGTGACCGTGGTTCTGTGTTCATCATCTTTGTGATCTTGTAGTAGTTGGCCATATATTAAAAAATGCCTGGAGATGGTGATTTTGTTCGTATTGTTTTATATTATAATGATAGCAAAATTGAGAGCCGACGTGGTGTTGTTTTCGAAGGAGAGAAAATGGGAACACGTATCAACTGTAACTCAACCATTGAGGAATTGCATGAAAAAATCAGTAAAAAATTAGTTCTCAACGACATCAGTATGGTCACTGCAAGAATATGGCGCGATGATAAATATATCAGCATGAAAGTAATTGACGACGAAGACTTAGAATTTGTAATACGAGAATGCTTCAACCAGTCAAGGAAAAATTTCTTGGAGTTGTACGTGGATTTTGCTGGAGTAGAGGATGTGGCTTTACCAACGAGGTCAGTTGATATGAATTATTGTCGTGGAGCATCAGCATCTGCTGCTCCAGTTGTTAATTTGTCTATGGAAGACGAAAATGACCCTACTTGGGTTATGGATGACTATATTGACGATGACGATGATGAAAATATCGCAATGGAAGATCGTCTTCTTGCCGAGAATGCTAGTGCTTCGGACAACGATGAGGATGATGGTCGAAGCGCAACTCAAATACAAGTACATGACTCAGTCGTGAGAGAGCATGAAACCCAACGACAAGAGGATGCAGGAGAGTCTCATTTACCGCAACAATGTCAAGGTGTGTTACCAAAGAATAGTTACTTACATATATGTTTGTTTATTAATGACAATTTTTATTGTATTAAATTTTGGAATTTGCATATGTAGGTGAGGGTAATACTACGTTTTGGGATGGAATCCCAAATTACACCTACATTGATTGGGATTATCCGAGTGAACAAGATTCTGGCAGTGGTTATGGTTCAAGTTCAGTTGAGGGTCCATGGGTATTAGGGAATAAGTTGTTTGTGAAACAGGAATTTGCATCTAAAGAAGATGTGCAAATGACGATCAAGCTTAACCTCATGAAGGAGCATCAGGAAGCGGTCGTGGTTGAAAGTACGTCGACATGGTTAAGCATGAAATGTCGTGCGCATGACCAGAATTGTCCATGGAGGGTTAGGGTAATGAAACCAATGTACGGTGAAAGATGGGTGGTTACCAAATGGGGCGGGGATCACAATTGCTTAAATGATCACATTTCTCAGGACCACAGGCAATTAGACGCTAGTGTTATTGTTTCTCTCGTACTAGGTAAGTTTTTGGATGAATATTTAATGATGAGATTTAATGATTGTATTATTGTTATTACTGATAACGTGATTTTTTTTTATTAGGGATGATAAAGCATGATCCATCATGTTCAATTGGACTCGTGCAGGAAAGGATAACTCATTCCTATGGATACAAAGTTTCATATAGAAAGGCATGGTATGTAAAGTAGAAAGCAATTGCAATTATTTACGGTGATTGGGAGGAATCATATGCATTTTTGCCGAGGTGGTGTGAATATATGGTTGCACGTAATCCAGGTTCTGTTTATCGTCTTCAAACAAACAGTTATTATGTGGCTCATAGAATCGTTCATGGAAAACGTGTGTTTCACCGGATTTTTTGGACCTTCAGACAATGTTATGAGGCTTTCAATTTTTGTAAGCCGGTTATTCAAATTGATGACACTCATTTATATGGCAAGTACAAAGGAAAATTGTTGATTGCCACAGCTCAAGATGGAAATAATGAATGTTTGCCACTTGCATTTGCTATTGTTGAGGGTGAGACGTTGGAAGCTTGAGAATTCTTTCTGGATAACATTCGGGCCCATGTTACACAGAAGACAAATATTTGTCTTATTTCTGATAGGTGTCCTAGCCATCCACAAATGCTGTGTCTCAGCAGATGCACCAAGAAAATCGTAATCACCATAGGGTTGCCAAACGACCTACACAAATACATTATATATAGGAGTCACTTGCATATTCACATCCATGTTAAATAAATATATTTCATTAAAAAGGCATACCTCATCTCTAGTTAAGGAGTCTAGCCTCTCTCGATACCAAGTCAGTGGGTATGAACGGAAGCGACAACGAGCATTAAATCTAATATCCAGATTAAACATTCAATCATTAATTGTAGTACGCATAAATACACAGTCATTCAAGTAATACGAAATAAACATACATGTGTCCAAAGTGGCGACCTGGCTCAGACGGAACAGGCAATGGGGAAGCAATTGGTGGAAATTTGAGCCACGCCCAAATCTGAAGTAAAACCGTACAACCACCAATGTCTTTTCTATCAGTGTCTGTGCATTCGCACAACTACCTAAACAAGTTAGCCAAAACCGCTGACCCCCAGCTATATGTAGCAATATCGGCAAAATCACCACCAAGTAAGCCGATGTAGCGACAACCTAGTATGGTCCCCCCCCCCAACCTGTCGCAAAGGATCCAAGATCCTAACATTCGAGCAATGTGAGCCATCGTGAAGTATATCACATTTTGAGGGTTACCAGCAACTGCATCATATGAAGGATACACCCTGTCGAAATATGATAACCTCAAACTGCCGATGGCTAACTCGGTGTCCGCATCAGGGCCGTTACCAAAAACCTCATTACACAATTCTACCCAATCTGTGTGAGTGTGTCCAGTAACGACTTGTCCATCAGTAGGCAATCCTAGAATACCCGCAACATCTTGCAAGGTAATCGTCATCTCACCCTGCAGCAGATGGAAAGTGTGTGTTTCTGGCCTCCACCGCTCGACCAGAGCACTGATAAGACCAGTATCAATTTGAAAAATACAGGTAACTTATAAATTTTTATGTTCAAAATACACAATGTTTGAAACCTAGGTTTTTAACATTAAAATTTCAACACATTAAACATATGAGTGTTCGTAAATCAATACCTGCATAAACTTCATGCGAGCCACATGAATGAAACCAGCCTCAGTCAAATACTGTTCGACTACGGCCGGAATATCGTTGGGTCGGGGCCCACCACTAGGCCTACCTCCGCGACGAATCCTTAGCTCCCTCTTTGTCTCCTCATTCCAAACTGCCTGTGAAATATGAGTGCGTTGTCTACGCCTCCTAAGTACATCCCATCTGTATGGTCCTGGAAGAATATGCGTCGTGGGATCAGTAGGCTCATGCTCACGGTCAGAACCAGAACGAGGTGACTCGGACGACGATGACTCAGCCATAATAATATGCTACACATTTGATACAAAATGTTAAGTATGTCTTACGTAAGTCCTTAATGATAACCTAAGTCATAACCAAAGTCACTAACTAGTAATATTCTAAGCAAATAAATATATATCTTAGGTACGTTTATCATGATAACCTAGGTCACTAACTAATAATATTCTAAGAAAAATAGCCATAAAACCTAAGCCAATTAATATATATGTTAGGTACGTTCATATTTTTACATTTTAAGTTAAAAGAAAAATAAATATTTTGTAACTTCAAAATTAGATTTGCAATATAAACTTAGGTCTTCTTTATAATTAAAACTTTCTTAAAATATGAGTCAAAACAATATGAATGATATCACCAACATATCATTTCTTAATATAGTCTTATTTCCATTTCTGGTGAAATTGTTATACATGCATATGTATAATTATGGAATTATAAAATTGATTTGATGATTAAAAATAAAAATTTCAGAGTTGGAAAAAGAAAAAAAACTATAGAAAAAGTTAAAATTGTTCATTAAAATTTTAATCAAAAATAATAATTAATATTAACCCATAAAAAAATGTAGACACTGTGTATAAAGATATGTACGGAGGAGAATACGAGCCTACGAGACAAATTTTATATTTTTTTTGTAAACAGATTTTGATGTGATGAAGTTTACGTGCCAAAGGGAAAAACGCGGCTAGTAAATTCCAATGACTGGACTTCATTGTTCAGACAATGAACATAACGGAAAAAGTCATGGAAACCTAAATCAAAAATTCCTAATATCGTTACCCTCATTTTGTGTTGGTCATAACATGCGTATCATAACTTACGTAACTAAATAATGGTCACAACCTACGTAACTAATTAATGAAAACTTATGTCACCAACTAATTAACCAATGTAACCAAGGATTAAACATATTTACATAGGTCACCAAATAATAAGCTAATTCACTAACTAATACTATTATAAGACAATAACTTTATCACAACTAAACAACTAACTATTTCCAATAAACCTAGGTCACTAACAATTTTCTATATCAATTATATCTCTAACACAACAATATAATACATTTCATATCATTTTAAAAACATATATTTGAGCAACACTTACTTGAGTGACAGAACTTCGCTGCAAAAAAACCTCAAACGCACACCCGAACCTAGAGAGAAGGCAGAGAACTTAAAGCTAGAGAGATAGAGAGATTGCACAAATGAATGATTTTGGTTGAAGGGGGCTTATATAGGGGGTTGAATCACATCCTGGGGGGACGTGTTTGGTGCCTATTCACGTGCTGCAGGGACGTGTTTAATCACGTCGTGTGGATGCGTGACTCAGCCTCATTCACGTGGTGCAGGGATGTGTTTAATCACGTTATCTGGGTACGTGATTCAAGCTCTTTCATGTGGAGCTGTTGCGTGATTGATCACGTACCTGCCATGCATGTTTGACTACCACAGATCCGGAAATACCTTTTAAAGTACAATATTGCTGTAATTTTTTTTTTAAACTACCATTTTTAAATTTTTTTGCCGACTCCCATCCCACCCTCTTCTTCAGTTTACACGTGTCTGTGACTCTGTAGGGTTCACTTTAAACGATCCATACATTTTGTATTTACACACGAAAATAAATATTCTTGTATTCAAATTTAAAATAACATAATTGTATTTGAATTTTGTATTTATTTCTCTCTCATTTATATTAAATAAGTAAAATTTATTTGATGTTTATATTCATATTTATGTAAAAATTAAAAGTTATTTAAAAGTAATGAGAACTTAACTAGTTAATGACGCAACTTTAATGTTCACATAAAGCCTGAAAGGTAAAATATACAATTGTAAATTAAGATCTAAGATTATTTCTGTCAAAAAAAATATCTAAGATTATTTTTACTTAAATTTAATATGAATAATTTGTATATTATATATTACAAATATTTATTTATTATAAATTGTAGTTACACTAAAAACATATTTAACCTGTATATAACACACGTTAAAGTACTAGATATGAAAAAAAATAGCTAAGGGAAGTTTTGTCGTCGTTCATTATCTTACACAACTCTAACTCAAATAATAAAGTGAGTTAAAAACAAATAATTCTATGATTGAAAGTTTGCACAACTTTCTGGAACTCGCCATTGAAGGTTAAACAAAAATATATTTAATATATGATTTAATTAAGAATATATAAAAATAATTTATTACTTATAAAAAAATAAAAGGTAAAGTGAGTTCGCTGATGTAGGTTTTCACAGTCCCAACAAGAATAAGATTTGGATTAATTTTTCCATCTTTATCTCTCCAAATATCATTACAATGAATTAATTAGATGCCATGCAACAAGAAGATGTATCTCAGAGTCAGATGATAGACCGTTTTCCACTCTCAAGGTCTGGGGTCTGATTTTTCAAAAACAACGTATAATTCAAAAGTTTCATTTGCTTATTGTATGACATTTATAAGTGTTACATATTTGGCCTCCTTATTTTTAACTCTAAATTAACAACCTTTTAATTTTTCACTTTACATGTTTTTTACTTCAGAGAAAATTAATCCTTCTACCATTAAATTAATTTTTTACAGTCAATTTCAAACGCTGCATTCTCTCATTAATATAGGATATTTCAAAAGCCTTAATCATTTTTTTTTCTAGAGTTAATCGTCATCAATTTTCTTGAATCCACTCATAAGTCATGATATGTCACTATACCGCCTATGTTGAGGAGAGAAGGGAAAAACAATATAACATTTATCTAAAAAAAACTTTTAATTCAAGCCAAATAATAATGTTTTAGTCATTGATGCTTTCTAATTTATTGATATGTATATATGCAGTATATATAGAGCATGTTCAAAGAAGAAGAAGAAAAAACCTTAAAAGATAATGTATTTTTTATTTTTCTCATAATTAATTAGGGGTATTTATTTATTTTGAATTGCATGTACAAATCATTAAAAGCAAAATCCCTAGTGAATCAATATATTTTTGGAGACCCTAGCCTCCACGTTTTTTCTTTTTGGTAGAAAGAGACCCTCCACTGACAATGGATGATTGTAATGCCATTCTAGCCTTTTAGGGTCCATATTCCTACATTGGCTAGTGGGCTTGTAATCCATTGACGACCTTGTTCTAGTGCCTCATATTTGGGAAACAGCCATATGTTAAAGACCTTAAAATACAGTGAAAAAACATTATCATTCGCATTAGAAGTTTATATTACAAATTTACAACTTGCACCTATAATCTAATTTATTGAGTCAATTTTTTTTAATTAACCGTTATTTTAGTTCAAGTTAATCACATAATTTTCGTTACATAGATCAAACGAAAGTGATTACAAATGAAACATTTATATCTTGTTTTTTTTAAGATCACTTATATTTATTATAAAATCGAGGATAAACACTGAATAGATTTAAACTAATAAATTATTAAACAAATTATACGATTGAATTTGATATTAAATTTTAACTTAAAACCTTAAGATGAATGTTTTTTTCTTATTTATTTAGTGTACAACTTTTTCAATTTTATTTAACGTAAAATTTCATCTCATATTGGTAATCCAATAATATCTAATTAAGTGAAACTTTTTTTAACCAAAATTTGATACGACCATAAATGGAGCAAACAAATTAGTTAAACAATATGATTATATAATTAGCTTTGTCTTTCTAAGAGTGAAGCTCTTTTTTCAAACAAAGATAAACTTTGAACATTCTTTTTGTAGAGAGATAAGACACGAACAAACAAAGGGCACGTGTTCAAACTTGCCATCCCAAAATCCCATGGCATCCATCCCCTTACCCTTTGACCAAATTGAAAAAGAAAAAAAAAAAAAGTCCATAAACACGACCCTTTATGTCCACAAGTGAGAGGGGATCCAACTCATTAGACGAACATTTTGAAAAATTGAATTCATAAGATATTTATATAAAATAAGTCATACATATAGTTTTCTTTAAAAAAAATATTTTCTTAATTATTCCATAATTCGAAAAGTGATTTCTCTAAAATACAATCATATGCTAAAATAGAGATCTTTTGTGACATTTTATTCAGACACGTGAATCTTGAAATCAACCCAGAATTCAAATCCTAACGCACCTCCATAAAAATGTGTAGGTTTAATACCTACATTACTTTCTGGAATTACATCATAAAATTTAAAAATAACAAACCAAAATTAAAAAATATTTATAATACATGCCATCTGAACAAATTGTATTAATCCAACTGTAATTATTCAAACGAAAATTCCCATAGTTCACTAGTATTATTTTAAAAAGAAAATTTAAATATTATATTATATTTTTTATCAATAAATATTTATTGTTAATGAGAGATTGGAACTCACGATGTTCTCTCTTTCTTCTTCCTTGGTCATCAAGTCAATTTTATGATATCTAAAATATATTAGTATATTATATTAAATAGAGTAAAGTATGAATTATTTTTTTCTCCTCCAAATTAAAGTTTGTTTTTGTCTAAATTATAAGTGTTTTTTTATTAGAGACATTTGTGGAAAACTTCAAATTAAATTGGAACAACTCTATAATAATTGATTGATGCGCATGATAGTTCTCCAAAAAGTTGAGTTAATTAAAAATGTGACTTGGTGGTGCAAGTCTAATTAATTTCGTGCCACATAGAATCTTGAGTACCGATAGACTTAGGTACATTAGTCGGTCAAATCTACGAGATTCGACGGTGCCTCTGTGTTTTCTTAAGCTTTTTCCACTCGTTGCAGAGAAATAATTTCACACAGTAACCAAGTTGTGTTCCTTTATAAACTTTTCGTACGTTCAAATTAAAGTTACTCTTGAATTTTCAAGAACCTAAAAAATTTCGGTTCTGACCAATCATCAATGCATTTCATTATTGTTCATAAATCATAATCCATCATCTGTCTTTTGTCAACATTGTGAACATGAGATGATTTACTCCACTTAAGCTCTAAACCAATTATTTACACTTTGATAGCAACATTTTCATTAGTGCCTGCCTCATTATCGTTTACTTTCATTCTTGATTATTTTAATACCAAAGCATGCGTCTTCTTTTCACCGGTATATATGTATGCATGTACTGTATAATTTATTTTATAAGAACTTATATTATCTTTTTATAACTCAATTTTTTTTTATGTTTCTGTCTATGTCATTTATTTATCGTATATTTTTTCTTTTTCTTCTCGATTGTGTTTTTTTAAATAAAAATTTAAGTAAGTTGAATTGGGTTTACCAAGATTATAATAGGCATGAATGTTTAATAAATATTTATACATACTTATAAATTTAAATTAAACTCACATTATTATGAAATATTATCAAAAAAAATTGTAGTTTCATATCAGTTAGAGATAGTGTTAAGATAGAGTATATAAGTGGAAGATAACTCTCACTCTATAAGTTAATTATTAGAGTTGAGTTAGATATAAACTCATGTTCTAAGAATTTAATATGTCATCAGAGTTCATTCTAGATTTATTAATCACTCATTTACCATATTATTCACGCATCAAATCTAAAAATATATGATTATATGAATTAATATCTTTGTTATATTACATAGTTATAGTTATATATGCATATGATTGAATTTTATATAATAAATAAAGAGATAACATCAAAAAGAAAATATTATATGAACTAAAATGATTGATACGATGAAAAAGTTATTATACAACAATGTTATATGAATTTTTTAGTTATATATATCATTCATAAAATTTTTCTTTGAAACCTTATTTCTTATATGTTTCTTCATGGTCTTTACATTATACTAGTTTCCCCTTTGACTTTACAGCTCCCACCAAGCGTTTTTAATCGCCAGAATAGCATTGACTGGTTGTGCTTCATCCAACATGCCAATCAATCAGCTCCACCTATTATTCATCAAAGTAACTAAAGAAAAAATAATTTCTAAATTTTTAAATACTAACAAATAAAACAAATTTATTTTTATTGTCGAAATTATTTATCTTTATTTTTATAAAATTTAACCTTTTTTTTATAAATTTTAGTTTTTTCAATCAAATCACTTAAAAAAATTCTTTCTATATAGAAAAGAAAAAAATTGATACTTGATTTGATTTATTAAAAATTATAATCTTATATAATATTTTTCTTTATTATTGGATTAATAAATTCACATTATATCTAATTGATCCAATACTTATATTTATTTATTTCATATTTACTTAAAAATTTATTTAAATATATTTAATTGATTATTTTAATTTACTCATTATATATTAAATAATATAATATAAACAAAACATTAATTATGAACAGGAGGAAAGAAAAGGCCTAAGTCTGAGTACTGATTTTAAGTGGCACACGCATGTCCTGCACATTCTCCGAAACATCACTAAAATATGAGGAAAATGAAACTGGTTTCATCATTATATTCACAAGCTTGTAATAGTTTATTGAGCTTTCCTCACTTGAGCTAATCAAAAGAGAGGGCAAAAAAGCTTATGGCCCTTTTATATAACCTGCACGACAGACAATACCTGCTTTGATTGAGATTGGTGTCATACACACATAAAAGCACTTTTTAGGTAATCACTTTCAGTTATCATTGACTAATAGTGTGTTTGGAATGATAGAGTAAAAAAGAGAGAGAAGAATAAGGTTTGAAATTTGAATCGAAAGAAAAGTAAAAGGAAAGTAAATTTTGAATTTTTGTTTTTAGTATTCAAGTTCTCTTCTCATTTTTTTTCTATTTTTTTTTCAATAAATCAAAAAATATTATTATTCATGTTTTCTTTCTTATCTTTTTTTTTTTCTCTCAACCAAACATACTATAAATTTGCGGGCGTGGAGAGAAATTACACAATGAATATTGCTGTTCTCACACCATCTCATTCACATTTATATGTTATGATCCTTGTGACCTTGTTGGTTCATGAATTCAGATTTCTTTAACAGAAAATGCGGCCTTTTAGAAGGACTGAAATGATTCATCATCATGAAAGTGGCTTTAGTGAGATGTAGGTATTATTACAGAAGAGCAAAATTGAGGCAGTAGCAGAAGACCATAAAGAATTTAGGGATATGTAGGTTCATGAAATTAAACGGCACGGATATTATTATACAGAAAAAGTTGAGCACAAATTTAAAGACTTTTCAGCATAAACTTTTTTAAATTAATGGGATGTTAAACTGCAAGTACCTATTTAACTAGACTATGTTTGATTATTGTTGGGAAAATATAATATTGGTTTGGTGATTGGGAAGAAAACTTAAGGGTAATGAAACATGTTGGAGTAATGGACAGAAGTTACATGTTTGAATTCTCGTACTTATATTTGTGACAAAATTAACAAAATTAATATCTATAGACAAATAATGTTGGAGTAATGTTTGGACTCTTCTAACTTGGATTTTATTTGATAAATTTAATATGATGATATGTTTGATTTCCCTTAAAATATATTAGCACATTTATATTTGGTCTAAAACTAAATTTTATTTTAAAGAAACATCAAGTTTGCTTTTGCAAGTTCAATTAAACTTAAGTTTATAAACTTTAATCCAAATCCAAACTCCAAACATCCATTATTACGTGTTCAAATATGATTTAGGTGTCAATCAAGAAGCTATTCGTTGTTACTTATACGGTAATAACCATTTTGATGTGATTTTTCCATCCATACGATATTTACGAAACACACTATAAGATATTTAATATATAGTTTAACTAATTTAACATATTCAATAATTTAACAGTGATTGAGCTATAGCTAAATTATATTCTGTCAAAATGAAAATATAATCAACCACAACTCAATATGCATCCACTTCATAAATCAGCTAGTAAGAATAGTTCTATTTTAACTAGTAATCTTAATTCGGGTGATATTAAATTGAACATAAAAAAAGTTGTATGACTCTGAATAATTCAATCTAACTCTCGAGTTTGAACGACATGAGTCAAACCAAAATTTTAGGACTCTTAATAATTCATTCTAACTCAAGTTTAAACATCAAATATAACTATTTCTCTTTTCTTTTAATCTTACTCTTTCTGACATGAACCACAGCATTGATATTGGGCCTCATCACTTTCATGAGGTTTGTTAATGTATGTTTATGGATAACAACATTATGAAATATATTAAATATATATAATATGGGTATCCAATTATACTAAATATTCAATAGTATAATTCATTATGTCTTTACAATATTAAAGCATAAAACATGATTAACAGTATCTTTCATTATGTCTTTACAATATTAAAGCATAAAACATGATTCTTCTAAGTATTCCGTATTCGATCTAGTCAAATGTCCAAATACTTCCCTCACCTTAAATCCATAGGTGATCCTTACAAAAGTACTTAGGTACTTGACTTATCCAAATACCTTAACACTTTCCTCACCTTGACACCAATGTTAATCCCTATAGAAGTACTTGGATACTTGACCTAGCCAAATACCTGAATATTTCCTTGACCTTAACACCAAAGTCAATCCCTACAGAAATACTCAGGTACTCGACCTAACCAAATACCTTAATACTTTCCTCACCTTGACATCGAAGGTAATTCTTATAAAAATACTCAGGTACTTGCCCTAGTTGGATACCTAAGCACTCTCACATTATCACCAAAGAATGTCTTAATAACCATCATTAGAGGTTTGTTTTAGCCCCTAATGATGATTAAAGGAACATTACCGAATTAGGTATGATGTGCAATGGTCCATGGATCCAAGGTCCATTGAGGTATGTACAAATAGCTACAAGAATATCAAGGTAATATATTATTTATTTTTATTTAATATTCTCATTTATTGTTCTTGATTGAGACCTTACGTGAGCGTTGAAGTGTATTTTACAGGTATCTCATCCCCCGGACTGTCAGGTACAATATTGCAGAAGAAGAAGATCCTCAAGAAGAAGACATAAGGAAGAAAGTTATTTGTCTATCCTCGTGAAGGTACAGAATATATGTAAGTGACTTCATTTTCAAAAAGTGGGATTGTATTTTTTTTCTTGTGTCAAAGACAAATGAGTGTCCTTTAAATTGTGTCGAAGATTAATCATGTCTGTAATGCGTGATTATCATTGATTCAAGAAAATTTTACACAATGTAAGAATCGTACACGGATTCTCTCACTAAATACATCATTTTCACTCATGTGAACGTAATAGAGCTTTACACCATTGCGTCAATCTTTTGAGTTAAAGTGGGTGTCTATATCAATATACTAGGAAAAAAATGTCAAATAAGTTCTGAAAATATAAATCAACAATCACGTTAATTCAAAAAATTTAAAGAAAATGGTGGCTTAAGTTATAATATAAACATATATTTTATGGACCAAAATGATACTAAGAACTAGGGATTTATTTGACATTTCAACAACTTGTTGACATTGTTTTAGTTTCATGGACTAATGTGATGGTATCTTTCAGTTGTTGAAACTAAAGTAACTATTTACTTAAATATCTTCAATTCTTCACTTTTCAATTGCGCTTACGAAGGTGCGTTTTTTCCCCCCTTAGAATATATTACAAAAATAACTCATAAAACCGTCAAATATAACAAAACCATACAATATGTTATATCTGACAAATTCATGATGTTGTTTCAATTATGCAGAATCATTTGGTTAAAAATATTTTCAGCTGACTCTGTTTTTTTTGCTGGCGTCGTATATGGGTTGGTACCCCTTGTTCCTTCGTCTATGAAAACCCTTTTCTGGCTGATTGAATTTTAAACAAGTTGCATTAAAAAGTAAAACTGAAATTTACCTTCTAAATGAAGGCCTAAATAAAATTTACTTACTAATAATATACGCGAAATTAAATTTTCTACATTATTTGAGAATTTTTATAAATATTTTTAAAAATTATAATTAAATTCCTAAACTTTTAAATCATTTATAATTCAATCCTTGAACACATTTTCATTAAAATCTCGTAAATCTAATTAAATTTTTGACAATAGTTTAAAGATTAGATTGCTAGTCTTTTTTAAAACAAATTATTTGATTGTTTGTTTAATTATTTAGTTAGTTTTTAAATCTTTTTAAATCGTTTTAAATTTTTTAATTAGGTTTGTTTGATTTTTTAAAAAAGCTAATTTGTAATAACACTAACATATTTTGATTTTATTTTGAAAACTAAGATACTAATTTTTAAAATAGTTTATTTCAAAGCATAAAATACTTTTTAAAAATAAACCAAATAAGTCGCAAGTTCTTGTATTTAACAGAACTTTAACAGAAATGTGATTATAGTTCCGTTTAAAAATAATTTATAAATCAAGGGGTTTAAAATTACAAAACTTTTAAGTATAGGAACCTTTTCAAAAATCTCTAAAACATATGCTTAAAATCCGTTGAACATACATTACTAAATTTTAGTATATTATATAAAAGTACAGCTGTTTACAGGTTACGATAGTGTTATTTGTGTATTTCTTATTTTAGTTAATAAACTTATAAACATTAAATCAACCGTAGCAAATGATGTACAATTCAGTCTAGCTCTAACTATTATATCAGGATTTATCCATTTGTAGCAAATAAATAAAGACACACTAAAAATAGTAAAATCCTTAAAGAGAGGTTACGTGTATATCGCATTAATCATTAGACACAACTTCGGACCCTTTTGGAAATAATTCCACAACGTTTCCAGAAAGGCAAAAACAATCCAACTTTCAGTACTCCCTCCGCTCTTGTTATAATGTCCTTTCTAAACACTTATGATCCTTAACACATGATTTTGCAAAATTTAAGAAACATTTTTCATATCACCCACCGAAGATTATTGAACTTTTTCTAATTTCCTTATAAGAAGTTTTTTATAAAATGAATGCATCAAACTATGATTGGATTAAAAGGAGCCAGTAAGACACAAAAAGGAGCCAGTAAGAGTATTTATGAAGGATCACTAAACCATAGTGCAATAAGTGCAAAAAGTTGATAAAGGTATCCATTTTTATCAAGTAAAGAAGACCCTATCAGGGTGCAGAAGCATGTGATGTGCTTGCCTATGCATACCAGTCTTTAGCAAGCTTGTGATTAGCAGCTAGGCTATAAGTAGTATAATAGTAATTGCAAACAACAGGACCATAATAGCAACCTTAGCCATAACCCTGCACTAGCTTCAATTTCCAACATAACGCAATAAATTTAAACGAAGTATATGTGGATGACAACTTGTGTCATTCAAAAAGATGTTAAATGCTTTAAAAACAACAGCACCAAAGAGACAAGCCAGCAAAAGTTCCTGTTTGGTTTGCCACTTTTTTTTCCCTAGGAAAACCGCTTTTGTTGATATATATTCTTATATTTTGCATAGGATAGAGATTGAGATTCCCGATCGGCCTCATGCTCCTTTTGGCCTATAAAAAGTAGAAGTACTTGTGAAAAGAAAGAGAAAGGTATCGACAACTACAAACAAGCTTCACTTTCTCTTCTTTTTTCCATTAAACGAAGCAAAATACAAGAGAGTGGGGTTCACAGTAAAAAAGGCTAAAACCACCAAAATAAAAGTTTCCTAGTAGCTAGCTATAGCCCTAAAATATACTACTATCTCCTTGTCTTCCATTTCAACTCTCACCATTGTTTTTGTGTTTGGAGATTTAATTACAAGGTCACTCCCCCCCTCTCACTAACTTCATTTCGAAATTCTACCATTGTTAGAGGATGCCAAAAAATTTAACCTATAAATATAACAAAAGGGTAGTTTGATCCACACTGCAATTAGTCTTTTTTTTTTTAAGATCTTCATGATTGATTCCTTTTTCACTTCCTCAACATGCTTCAAAGCCCAAGCAAAATGTAGTAAACTAGCGTAATAGGAAGAGCAATTAGCATCCCAAATATAACCCTGCAACAAAATAAACAAGTTAGAAGGAACATGACAATTCAGTATATGAAAATTTCCTGTAACCAGTTCATTTTCTATGATAAAATAGCAAAAGCAAATGAAGAATAGAGGAATGCAAACCCGGTGCTTAGTATGTCAGGATGAACGTTGTATTCCTTAGCAAACACAAAAGGGACAATCCCTTGAGGCAGAGCAGCCTAAAAACATACAATAAATATACATCAAAAGAACTATCAAGTGATAAAACTATAAAAATAACTAGAGGTAAAATTACATAAAAGGAAAAAATGTTGAGACCCCTTTTACCTGTACAATAGCAATGTGCAATAGAACTCCCCTGAGCCCTACAACGATTGAAGCAACAGCCATGACTGCAGGACCAGTAAGAAAACGAACTGCCATAGCAAAGGAAGCAACCGAGTTTCCACATGCAATAATCTTTGGCTGCAATGCCATGAATAACCCTACAAAAGCCACCAAGGAATCCAAAATCTCAAGACCTTAACATAACCAAACAAGACAATAAAGCCAAACTAATCTATTTTTTTAAATATATACCAAGGCTAAACATCGCCATCCCAAGACCAGCATCAGATAAAATTGATATCGATTTAGCAACAATTGCTGGCATAACAACATTCCACCTGCAACACAACACAAAAACAATAACACCTTGTACATGCCTAAAACCATTGAACTAACAAATAGGAAACATTGATTGCATACTTGAATGAGATCAAAGACCAAGTGAGACCAAAGAGGCTGGAGTATGTGTTGGGGTTCCTAATCAGCTTCCTCCAAACCATGATCAAAATGAGCCTTGTCATAACACTTGTGGGTGGCATGGAAGTAGGTTTGGATTCACCTTGTGCTTTGGGGTGAAGCTCAGCCGTGGAACTCGAACCAAGCTTTGAAAGCACTGGCCCTTCCTTGTCAACCCCATTAACAACGGTCCTGTTCCCGAAGCTAAACTCATCGTGACCAAACTCATCATAATCTGACCAACAACGTGGAAAACAAAACACTCCCAATCAAAACAAGAGAAAATGACAAGTTACAAACAAAACACTACCATTATTGGGTCCAGAAAAGACCATATAGTAGCAGATACATACACAACAGGATTAACAGACCAAAAACTATTGTAATCGAGAAAAGACAAAACAAGGAAATATTCCAAGTCAGTCCAAACAAACCCCACTCCTACTTTAACACAAACAACAATCTAAAAGAGACAAAAAAAAATAAACACTCGCAACAAAACTAGGAAAGTCACATTTGAACAAGATTACAGGCCAGTTTAGTACAGTCAAAAGAAAACAAATATCACGTTCATCAAAATTATAAACTTTCCCATAACTCACATCGCAAACGTGTGATTTTTTGTTTCTTTAACAAATTTTTAAAACACCCAAATAGAAAAAATTAAATTTGAATTGAAAATAAATGAAAGTTTTATACTTTATAAATTTAGAAAGTCAAATTTTCTCTCTTTTCCCAATCAAACAGAGGAGCACATCATTATTTGTATTTTCTTACCCTTTTAACTAAACATCAAACAAGTCCACACACTTTGAATAACCAAAAACATCAACACAAACAAACAACTTGTGTTTGAAAACAAAAGAAGTCAAAAAGGGATGAAAAGGCAAAACCTTTCTGGTGAGCCACCCCACCAACGGGAAGCTGATCACTCCCATAATCCCCACCACCTCTAAAGACATGGATACCACCCTCCGACACCGGCGAAGCACTGGAACTCCACACGAACATGTGCAGATCCTTCCCTCCTCCACCACCACCACTCTCACCACCCTTCTTCTTTGCCACCGGAGAAAAAATCCCCGCATTCGCAGGCCCAGGGTACCCACCATTCATCCTCACACTCCCACCACTCTCCTCATCAAACCCCCCGAAATTACTCTGCCTCGGACTCACACTCACGTTGTTGTTGTTGCTGTTGTTGTTCCTCCCACCACCACCACCACCACCATTCACCATGGAGTAAAAATCCGTGTGGTTAAAACTTGAGCCTCTGGGTGTGGGGTTCCTGGAACTCTGAAGCGAGTAAATCTCGGCATTGGTCAAGTTGGAAGGCCTCGGAGTCAACGACACCGAATTGGGGCCGCCGTGCGAGCGCCTAGAAAAAATCTCCGACCGCGAACTCGCCGACTTCCTCACCGTGACGTGAAGCTTCCCATCATCACCAACCTCCGCCTCCGTCTGAAGCGGCTCCTTCCCATCCAACGAAATAATATCCGAATCTACCTTGAAGGAGATAATCGAACCCGCAGTATCAGGAAACTGCTCCACTATTAAAAGCCTGGCACCCCTATACTCGAAAAGGAACAACATAAGGGTATACCAGATGATACACTGAAGCACCACAATCTGAACCATGAGTGTTCCCGAGTCATCACCGTACATGCCCTTCAGCAATGGGATACCCATTACCAACGTGTTGGGGAGAGTTGAGAGAGAGAAGAGTGTTATGGACCATTCAAGTGAGCCTCTTGAGCTTGTTCTGGACCACACCAAGAGCACTGCGAGGACTATGGCTTTTTGGAGTGTGTCCGCGGCGATGAACTTGTAGTTCATGGCGTAGGGGTTGTTAGTGGAGATGAAGTGGAAGGAGAGGAGGGGCACTGCGAAGAGTGCCACGAACCGGTTTATGCCCGAGCATTGGTCCGGTGTGAAGATCTTCCACCACTTCACGGAGCCGTAGGCGAGGATCATCGCCACGTAGAGCGGCACCACCGCGGTCAGAACGTGGTACAAGTCCAACAACGTTATCATTGTCGTGTCTCTTTCCGAATAATAATAATAATAAGGTTTGAGGTTATTGAGAAAAGATCAACGGTGGCCGGAGATAGAAGAGAAGGGTTTAGTTTAAGGCATTATGAAGGGAGTAGACAAAGGAGTAAAAGCTGGGGGCTTTTATAACTCTTTTCTGCTGCTGTAAACACACAATGAACTTCCTCCTGCTTTTACTTACTGTTACAATTACTACTACTTTCTATTTTCTTTTTATATTGGGGTAAATAGTAGCTAAATTATAAATTAGTTCTTCAAAATAAAAAATTTAAATTTAATCTCCCATAGAGTGAATGAGTGATAAAATTGTCTCTAAAGTTTTTAATTTAATATTAAATTAATCCTTAAAATATAATTTATCATTAAACTGATTTTTAAATATTATAATTTATTGATATAATAAATTAAAATTAATTTATTATATTTTTAATATATTAAGAGATTAAATTTATTTTTATTTTTATTTTTATTTTTATTTTTTAGGATTAATTTATAGTGATAATTCACTTTTGAGTATAAATTTGATTATTTTTTTTATATTTTTTTTAAGAGATTTGTGTTGGGCGAATGAAAAGGGAGTTTAATGAGAGGGAAAGGACCAGGGGGCATCGCAGAAAAAGGAGGGGAAAAGGGAAGAACCAGAAGGGCTTCTAAAGATTCTCTTAGCTTTTTGCAGTTTCTTTGCTGTCTTCTTATGGCACATGAGATACAAAATAGAGAAAAGAAAACCAGCCAGGGGAGAGAAAACGAAAAAAGAAAATTCTTCTGTCCTTTCATGGATTCATTTTTATTTTTCTGTCGGGAGAGGGAAACAAAAAGCTTCACTGGGAAATGGGATTGGAGTTTCGACACCTTTTTTTCTTTCTTTCTGAAAAGATAAAGTTTAGTCACAGTAATTTAAATATTTTCTATTAATACAATTTTTCATTTAGATAAATGATGTTTATGTTAACTTTTTATTATATGAAGTTTTGAGATAAAATTAGTAATTAAAAAATATTTAAGATATGATGCCTTAATTTTATCATTTTCAGTTACACAAATTTCATGTTAGACATATATGACAGACAGCTTATATCTGCTAAAAAGGATAACTTGATCACAAATTTTAAGTTTTAAAACCCAGATCCAGACTGCGAGAGAAAGCACTATCCTTTCATGATCTTAAGCCCAAATAAAAGAGTCAAACTCAAAAAAAAACATCAAGTAAAGGAAATGTGCTCTTGTTGGGAGAATAAAATGAGGAATTAAATCTATAAAATTTCGTATGTATAGTTATAAAATATAATTAATCAAGAAATTTAAATTATAAAATTTTATAGTGAAATATTATATTTAATATTATCAATGCACTTTTAATAAAATAGCTTAATTTATTATTTCCTTAATTAGTATTTTGTAAAACACCGGCCCATTAACAAAACCTAATAGAATCATTGTTTAATATTTAAATAGTTTTAATCATAAAAGATGAGTCAAATTGTTAGGATTTTCTAAAAGAATTATCCAATACTCAATTTTTGTGTGTGTGAAAATAATTTTTGTCTAAGTGTTACCGTTAACCTCCATCCGCTTTAAAAATCCATCTTTACAAGTATGACACTGGAGTGTTATATTTAAGTTTAGTTATAAGTTGAATTTTTATATTATATTGTCATTGTAAAGAATTTTATATAATTAATCAATCAAAAAATGTATCTTAAATATAATTTTTAAAGTTTTTATAATAAAAATTAACTTATGATACACGGAAATTTATCATTAATAATTTATTATTGAATAATAATGTTTTATACACAATAAATAAATCAAAATAATTATTTTATCTATATTTTTAAGTGAATGGTTAAAATTATATGTCCCCGTTTTAGAGGACCATTTCGTTTGACTTCCATTAAATTTGTCTTTTGAATTTCCAATAACTTCTTTTAATTTCCACCTATAATTTCGAAGAGGGAAATTCGCATTTATCACTTTTGCATGCTAAGTCAAATTTTAGGTGGTACTTTTAGACTTAAACTCGTGCGCACCAACCAATCAAAGCAAAAAAAACATGACTTTAACATGGGAGTACATACAACTAACAACTTGTTTTCTTATTTAATATGATGGAAGAAATAATTAAGGAAATATGTTTTCTTCAGAGCAGCTTATACGAAGTCACTTACTAGTAATTTCAAATATATCTATTTATAAAGCAGTTTATCTTGTCTTAACGATGTTTTGAAGTCTCATTCTTTAAAATTTAATATAAAGTTTAGAAATTATACATTTAATATTTTTTAAAAATACTAGTATAACTATTTGACTAATTTATCATGTCACAATATTAATATCCAATTCTTTATTTTACTTAATATATATAGTAAGGGACATGTTACTGCTCGGTCAATCAATCGAGCAACACACTATTCCCACAAGATCATAGTGGATGATAACTCAACAATTACCAAGTTGATAACTGTTATCCCTATGAGCAGAGGAACATTGGAAGATAAAACATAACTAATTATTCATACACTACAAAATAACTTATCGCTCTGACCTTAAATATAAAAATATAAAAAATTGATTCGCACTAATTAAAAAAGTTATTTAACCATATTTAATTACGTCAATCTCAAATAAAAATTGAAATTTTCCTCAATCTACTCTTCAACTTAGTATTAGAAATAAATATAAATGAAAATTAAAACATCAATTAAATTAAATATATTTTAAATATTGTAGTATTAAATGAGATAAAATTAATTATAATTTTATTATATTTAAAAACAATAAAAATATGTTTTTTTTTTATATTTGATATAAGAGAAAGTAGGAATCACAAAACAGGTTGACCTAACGTCCTGTCACCAATCTACCAAAAATGGGTCAACTAGTTCCATCCCTCATTTCATATATGAGTTCAAAGTATTAGTTTGTCCCCTTTTTTTTTCATGTTGATCCGTTGACCCATCAAAACTAAAATATTAAGAAAAAATAAATTATAAATAGATTTTAATTAATTTTATCTTTTATAAATATTAAATAATAAATACTTACTAAAAAAATTGAATGCATTATCTTAAATTTGGAATAATAATTTATTTAGACAAAAAATAAACTAATTAAAAATTAATAAATATATGTATAAAATATCAAAATAAATACTAAAATTACTTTTTAATAAAAAATGAGTTGGCAAGTTTGTCCATCCTACTTTTATCTCAATTCATTTTTTAGCTAACCAAAACAAGACATGTTGAAACAGGTTGAAGGATTGAAAACCCCAATCCAATCAGCCAAAATGCTTGATACAATGGATCCAACACTTTTTGTCATCCCTAGGAGGAAATATTAACTTAAGCATCATAGTCCATATATTTCAAGTATCTTACAAGTCATTGGACTTAAAGATGAATACAAGGAAGAGGATAAGAACAAGCACATGAGATAGGGATAAGAAGCTTGGACATATAAGAAATTGGATATCAACTATATATATAACTAAGCTATTCTTCATGAGTAATTTTAAATTTACATAAATTATATATAAAAATATTATTATTTCAATTAAATCGATAAAAAATTTAAAATGAACCAAAAAAATGATAATAAATCATTTAAATTAAAACATTATCAATATCGTAGTTCATGCATACATTAATAAGGTCCAAAAGAAAAGTTTCATAAACATTTTTTATAATGATTTTTAATAACAATAATGATTCATTTTTAGAGATCAATTTGACTAATTTAAATACTAATATTACATCAATTTATTTGATGAATATAACTTCATCCATATCTTCGTATTGTCACCCTTCTCTCATCACTTCTCTGGTTCTTCTCCTTTTTCTATTTCTATTTATTTGTTTTTCTTACCCTTTTCTCTTTTATTTATCTCTCTTGCTCTCCCATATGGAACCCTAAATCCTCCTACATCCAACATCATCACATTGATATTTCTAGATGTTCTGCTCTAACAACGTACAAAGACACCTTTTCCTCTGCCACCGCCTTTACTTGAGAGACCATTGTCAAGTACATGGTCACCTGTTGTTATTGCTACGTACATCTTTGCTAAGTATAGTGCCAACTTTGTGCTCTCCTATTTACACCTTTAGTGACAAACATAGTGGTGAGATTGATGATCATACCGAGTACAAGAAACTATTAGTGTATATTTGATTTCCCGTTGAAATCACGTTTAATGAATTTCTTTTCACTTTTCAAGACAGGAAAGTAAAAACAAGCGTCTTTGTTACTTTAAAATGAAAGCTAATAACATTCAACTTAAATGTTATTCAATCACGTTATTAATTGTCATAACTAAATGGTGTTATAAGAAGTGGTCTTATCTTATGTGACTTCCATGCAAACTATGCGTTGGGGGCATGTCAGTCTAAGGTTCATGTGTTGGGGGCAAAATTGCTCAAGCTAAGACTATGTTTTGCCACTAATGACAGACTCAGTGGACAAAATTACTGTCACAACTCACAAGAGAAATTAATGTAGACATTAACAAGTTTTTCACTTTTAATTTTAAATAAAATTTTCATTAAAATATGATCACAATACGAAGATAAGATTATTGATTTTTATAAATAATAATTTAAAATTCATATCAAAAAAAGTTCTAATTAATTATAGTATAAATTAAAATTATTTACACTAATAATGTATGAAAATTAATCTCAATCAAAAATTCACAAGGCATTTCTAAATATAAATTAAACTTATTATTATTTTTTCCATATCCTAAACTTGACAATTTTTAGTTAAATAACTCTTAAAAAAACTATTTAACAGATAGATAAGTACGAATCATGTTTAATTTTTTTTGTGAATATTATGTTTAATGTTTGTATACGATGACATTAGTGAAAAAACACTTTTTAATTACATCAGAAATTTACATTAATTAGTCCTGAAAAATCTTTGATTTGGCAGATGTTCATAATTTATTGGATAAAAGTTAATTAAAAAATGTAAAGATGTCACATGTATTTGGCAGAAATTAGATGTGCCTTTAATACAGTTTTCTTCAGTGACATTTGTACTACAACTTTCCTAGGATGAAGCATTTTCCTTCGATTATTGGCTGTAATGATTAACTAATTAAAATAATTTGTGTTAGTATTAATTAATGATCAATTTTAATTAATGTCCTTAGAACAATAATTAAAAAATTAAAAAGAGAAATTTTTGTATTGAAATACATAAAATTGTATTATTCATTATTTTTTTTAAGTTTTCATATGATCTTTCAATAAATAATTTTTTCTTAGTTCTTTGCCAATATCCTAATTAAGAATAATGGTTTAGAAAAACCCTTAATGAATCCTATATCCATACAAATATTGATGTAGGATTAATTTTTCACACTCTCTTGTCATTTAGCGAAACGTGATACAAAAGTGAGAAAAACCAAATCAAAAGTAGAAGACATATAAACGCAAGACAAGCTACTTTTCAAGCAAGACAAATGTAGGGCATGAAGTGGTAGAAAACGAACACTCTCTGGTTGGCTCTGTTCAGTTGGGAATTTCTACAATAAATAAATATTTAAGAGAAGAGTAAAATCCCATGCAGTAACATCTAATGTTTAGGTTATTTAATTTATTGAAAAATAAAATAAAATTGTGGATTGTATATATGAATGTTTGTTGCGTCATGCATTCATAATCATACACTGTCCAAAATAATAGATAACCGGATCAGGAGCAAGGTTGAGGTTGGTAACATATAGAGACAAGTGCATGAAAATAATAAACAAATATTAGTAAATTGTGTTATAGGAATACGAGAAGAGCTGAAGAGGGATATAGAAAGAAACAAAGAAGAAGAATATTAGTAACATAGGAGACAATGGAACAAGTGAGTGGGGGAAGAATCCAATGATAAAGACAATTCTATGTGTCTCTGCGCTAGCTATATATAGATAAGTAACTATATTTCATTAATTCACATCAAGTGGAAGAAACTAGGAAGGACCATTACAAAGCACAAATCGCTTGCAAACAACATAGTGCCAAATAGTACAACAAAAACAACAGCATGTGTATGGCGGGTAGCACCAAGCCCTCAAATTGTGGAATGAATTATGAAATGCATGGGGCATCCCCAAATTATTTCAGTGACTGATTTTGCAACTGAGCTATTGAATAAGTAGTTGAATCATTCTATTAAATTAATGTAAATTGTTTATTCAATCACTCGTTGACATAGTTTCTAAAACCAGTCTTTGACTGACAAATTTTTCATAAATTTCTGTATATTCTTAGTCACTGAATCAATCACTATTAAATAATGAACAAGATTACAATGACTAGAAAAAATTAACCACTAAATCAATTGCTAATTCATATAGCGACTGATTTGCGATCACTATTTTCCTATTTTCTTGTAATGGGAGGTTTAAGTTGGATTTATAAAAAAAAGAAATAAAAAATTAATTTTAACCTCATTTTTATCGGATTTTATCAAGTTAAAAAAACTCACCGAAACATCTCACCAATTTTTTAATTTTAAATTATTTATATATTTCTAATAAAGCATATATAAAGTTATTAATTATACTTTTAAATAATGGAGTAATTTAATATATAAATTAGTAAATGATAACGAACTTAAAAAATATTTAAGAATTAAATTATATGTTTAGTAAAATGTATAGTTTTAACTATTATTTAATTGTTATTATAATTTTAATTATTTAAATATTACAATAATTTTAAAAAGTACAAAAATAATTATACTTAATAATTATATATCATATCTATATAGAATTATATATAAAATATAAAATTATATCATTAATAATTACACATACATCACGAGTGGATTTAGGAACATGGTAAGGAAGGAAAAACTCAAATCAGACCCTAATCAAGATGTTTTCCTATCAAAAACCATGGTCAAGCCAGAGTACACATAGATTCATATTTAATTGACATGCCTAATAACAAACAGGTTGTTGTGAAAATTATAATTCATAACTACTTCTTTAATCATGATTATATTCAAGAGAATGTTTTAATTTAGATTTTCACATGAAAGAACACCCATTATCTCTCTAAGCAACATAAACCTATCACCTTTTTAAGGTTTGGTTAAGACATCAATAACTTGTTATTTTATCATATAGTAAACCAACTCAATCATTTTTTTTATAGTGAATGAAAGTACAAAAGCAAAGCTAGAAACACTAAAAAAACTAGTACAAACTAATACAAGTAGTATAAACTCTTAAGACGTTCAATATATAATCAAATGCTACATAAAAAATATCTCTTTAGGTTGTGTTTAGTATAGAGAAGAAAAATAGGATAGGTGGAAATAAAAAAGAGAGAGTGAAAATAAATAAAAAATAAAATGATAAGTAAATGTGTTTGGTTAAAGAAATGAGTAGAAATAGATAAAAAATAATATAGTAGGTCCGTCACATTTTAAATTTATTTATCTTATACCTATAATTGTATCAAATTTTTTCTCTTAATTCTTAATTTTAGTTTCTTCATGTATAAACATAACATTAATTTTAAAAATAAAATAATATTTAACAAGATATTTTAGTTAATTTTTATTTTTTTTATTAGTTGAAAATTTTATTTAATTGTTAAGTAAATAAGTTGTTTTAATAATTTTTAGTGTTTTTTGAAATACTAATTTCTAACTTTTTTATATTTTCTTACATTTTTATTTTCAATATATTTATTCAATTTTTTAGTTACTATTTTTAAATGAATTATGATTTATTATTTTTCTGTCACTTTAATTATTAATTTTATCAAATACTTATAATTTAATAAATTAATTTTTCAACTTCAAATTACCAACTTTTAATTAACTTTTTAACTTCTAGCCAGAAAAAAACAAATTTGACCAATGCATCCACAAAACTTGCCCCTCGATAAACATAAGTCCAAATTAACAAGTTATTCTTTTATCTATGAGTATTGTGTATGGATTTCACCAAATTCTAACAAGGATGAAGTTGGCAGCATCCTTTGATCAACAAATTAATAGTGGTCATAAAATCAAAATAAATTTTGATCTTGCAAAAATCCTTTACTCCAAGCCAATTGGAAATCCATGCATAATGCCCCATAATTCAATTGCTAGGATGGAAACACGACCCTAATTTCACAGCAAAACCAAACAAGAATGCACCCCTCTCATCCTTAAGCACCCCCACTCGATGAACTTATTCTGGCATTAATCAAAAGATGCAGTGATCGCATGCACCAAATTAAAACCTTAAAAACCACATTCGATGTTGTCCAAACAATTGTATTAAATATAACTTCATAACAACAACGTCAGCAAATATCGTACATGAGAGAAGCAAAAAGCATTCTCCATTCTACACCATGAATCACTCATTCACTAACTATGAATGAATTATTATAATTTTTTAATATTTGTTTTTGGTATTTATAGATAAATAATAATAAAATTCCAATTCTAAAAAAAGACAATATAAAAAATATAAAAAAAATCATTTAAATTTTGTGGTTGTAAAAAAAGGATAAATTTCTGTTGACACCAAAAACTAATATATATCTTGAGAGAGATAGAGAAGAAAATATTAATATGATAAGCAAACTATACTAGCATTCCTTAAATTTAAGACTTATTACACCACACCTTCTCTTTTATTTATCCCTACACAAACATCTCCTAATTTTAACAACTTTGTTAATACATCACATGCATTGCACATGCTTCTTTTAATGAAATTGTAGGACACTTATGCCCTCGCCTTCCTGGAACACCCATGTACCATTAAAATGATTGGCAGCACCAGGTTTTTTACCGAAAATAAATATGAAAATATTAAAAGTAATTTTTTTGGCAACTCTCTCTCTCTATCATTCAGTTTTTCTTTTCTTCTTTCTCTTTTGGTTTTCACTTTCAGATCTGAAATCCGTCGATCTCCGACACAGCCTTCATGCTCCAGCCTTCTGTCAGAACTCAAAATCACTTCTTGCAACATTAACACACTCAGGCACCCAGATAGAACCGAAAACAATAACAGAACCCATAAGCCTCAAAATCCCCAACTACATATGCCAACACAATCTCTGTCAAATAACAACATCTGTAATGACAACAACAAAAAAATAGTATAATTAATAGTGCAAAGAGAAAAGAAATAGAGGAAAAAAAGAGAAAAATCATTAATTGTCAGGAACCTCCGTGAAGCGGCGCTGCCGCGATTGTTATAAAATTTCTTCCTCTGAAGGTTGGTGGTGGATTCGGTTGGTGGCGGTTTGGGTCGTTGTTGGTTGGTTGTGATGTTGGCGGCGCCGATCGAGTGGCCCGCCGATGGTTTGTTGCGGTTTAGGAGGCGGCGTTGGTGTTTGGTGGAACGGTGGTTATGGAGGTGAGGTAGATAGGTTTGGGTGGTTTACGGTGAAAGAGAAAGGAGATGGGCGTGCTTCAGGAGGATAGAAAGTTTTTTTTTTCCTCTTTACTATCTGCACCCCAACTTTACTATCAGCACCCAACATCTTTTTTTTGAAGCACACCCCCTTTTAAGAAGGGTTATTTTGACCTTTCAATAAAAGCCTAACACCGTTAGTTAACAGAAACCCTTAGGGAGTGCAAAAAAAAAAAACATTTTAGCATAGACAATGTGAGTGTAATAAGTCATAAATTCAATAAAGATGAATGTAATTTGCTTTAATATGATTGATGATATATAATATAATAAGAGAAAGGTACGAAGAAATTAAAGGTGATTATGAGATATTTTTTTGAAAAATCAGCAATCTTGAGAAAATGATTCATGTACCATGAACAATTTTGGTAGTAAAAAAGAAATTAATGAAAGAGGACAATGTTCTAGGCAGTGCAATAGAAACTCAAACTATTTACTAAATAATGATTAACGACAGGCGGCGGCGCCGCTGCCTAACAAGTCTAAGATATTTGTCGTTTCAGTCTCTCTCTCTCTCTGCATTTTGGTTTGGGGTCCGAAACGACTGCGTTGCTGTCTTGTTTTGGTTCCAACACAAGCAAAATGGCCTTACTAACCCGCAGCCCTGTCGTTTTCATTGTCTCCCACACACCAGACACACTCTCGCTCCCTGACAATTCTTGCTCCTCACACGTTACAGCCTTTTTCCCCCTTTCTTTTTTATACCCGCACTGCCAAATATTTCAAAGGGAATCGTAGAAAAATTTGCACATAGTAGAGGATTCAAATGTTTACACCACCCAAAATTATGCTAAGGAATAACAATAGAATAGGAATGATATATGAACATTTATGTTTTTTTTTTTATATTATCTATAAAGTTTATATTTTTTTCCTTTTTATTAAGTGTTATTAGCATATTGAGTGTCCATCTATAATTTTTTATAACAATAATAAATTGACAATAGGAAAAGGCTAAGAAAATGAATGGTTGCTTTTTGAAACGGAATAAATGTGGATTACGGCCCCAAGACTTGGAGTGTAACGTTTAATGGAATTGAATGGGTGAATGTGAATATTAATAATGGATAAATAGTCAAAGGCTGATTCTTTAAAGATAATATTTTAAATATGTAAATAATGTGATAAAATAATTTTTCAGATAATTTAATGATAATTTTGTTTCTAAATTTTATATAAAAACTGTCTCACAAGTTTAATAGAATAATTAATTTATCACACATTTAAAAATTAAATTTATATATATTTTTATCTTTTAAAAATTAATTTATCACCGCATCATATCTTCATTCTTCATAAAAGGAAATTGATTATTTACACAATAGTAATATTATGAGCATGACGTATTAGTGTTATGGACAGAAGCAATGAAGCATTGATTGATACTAGTAATGGACAATGGAGAGTCCCAGATGAATAGATTTGTACATTGCGATTAAAGCCGAGATTTAAGGAATAGGGTTACCCCACTACTCTAGCTCATTCTTTCTGAGTTCTGAAATGTTGGTCCATTGCGGATAGTAAAAGCAAAATAGAGAAGCCATTTTCGTGTGGAAGACGTGAAAATGCAATTGGTCTTTTGCCCAATCAACGAAGCCCCCCGGGACTTTCTTTTTGCTGTTGGGTCTTTATCAAGCCCAATTCTACTATCATGAATAAACTGACAAATGAACCACATCATGCTTTAGGTAATTGCCTAATTGGTATTTTGGTAACAAGGCATTCCTTGTCAGTTGTTTCTATCTGCTGAAGATTTTGTCTCCTCTAATGAGATGTCACTATTTCTATTTTATGCGTACTGAGATGTCACTATAAATATAGAGTGAGAGAGACACACAAAATTAACTGTTACTTTCTCATTTTTTAGTAGAAAGATAATGTTACATTGTTAATAAAACATACTGATATGCTTATTTTAAAAAACAACTAGGCATGTATATAAATTCAAGTTCTTATGAATCACATTAATAGTTTTAAATTTAAGTATTTTTTCAATATATTATTAAATTTAAACAATAATAATAATAATGATAATAATAATAATAATAATAATAATAATAATAATAAACCACATTTTTTAAAGAAAATATGCCTAACAAAAAAATGTAAGGGTGCAAGGATGAGGACAAACACAATACGGATAGTTATATACCTATCTTTGTTCCGTTCCCGTTTTTAAAATAAGTAATATCCATGTCTGTACCTAAACTCAATCAAAGCGATTATTCATGTTAAAGTTGGGTAAATATTGGGTTCAAGTGAACACACACATGAATAATATTGGGTAAATATTGAGTATTGAAGTCAGTCAAGATAACGCATCATTGATTGAAATGCATGGATTAGTATGTATTTTTTTTATTAAAAAAAGAACATTCATAAACTGTAAATTTCATATTTTAAAATTATATAAAAAATCCCAAAAGATTCTCAACACAAATTAACATAATTTTCAAGTTCTTTCTTCAATTTTAAAACCATATATTAACATAATTTTGAAGTAAGAGCAAATTACCCTTTTAGATTGGTTGAATAAATTGTGAATTGTTATAAACTTTTTAGTATTTATTTTATCCTCATAGACAAAAAACAATAATGAAAAAATTATATTTTATTCATCATCATTCATCAAAACAAAGCATGAACCAATAATTTGTCTGTTCGAATGAAACTAGATTTGGATTTCTTAGATTGTGAGTTTTATCGATGAATAAAAATATAATTGAAAAAGATACTCTAATAAAAATAGCTAGCTAGATTTCTCAATAAAAAGTAGTTATTACTAAAATTTGGTTAATATTTTTTATCAATATCATGATAAAAAAATAAAAACAAATCATGAACAAATTATCCTATTGGATACTATATATCTAGTATTTCGCTTTTAAGCCATTGTATCAGTTATTATGTTTCTAATATCGACAAGCCTATCAATCGTAGCTCCTTCAATATTAGTGTTATTTAACTCAACTAACCAACAAATAGAAGAGACAATTGTTATACCCAAGTGTTAGTAATTTTTAGTTAATAGTTAGTTGGGTATTTTCTTTTCTGTTGTTACGAAACGAGTTATCTCACAAGATTAGACACACTGATTACTTGATGCACCTAGAATCTGATATATGAGCACCCATTGTATCCATCCATCAATGAATTAAAGTGTTCCTTTTTGCAATATGATATTTCAATTCACTTGCAGGTTAGCTCTGTTTCTTTTTCTTCTTTATAGAGATCTTAATATATAGTATTTGATCTCTTCTAGGAAGAGCTTAGTTTGTTGTGTGCTCTGCCTGATCGTGGCAAGAAACTTACTTTGATAGTGGTAGAGGTGGTGATCCTTCTTAGAACCCCTCCAATCAACTATTTCATACATCCAAATGAAGGACCTTTCACAGTGTCCATTACTCCAACTCTAGATGGAACAAATTATCATGCATGGGCAAGGTTAATGCGAAGAGTGTTGATTGCTAGGAACAAGTTTAGATTCATCGATGGAAGTTTTCAATTTCCATTGGAAGATGACCCTATCTATCAGGCATGGAAAAGCTGTAACAGTCGAGTCATTCTTGGTTCATGAATTTAGTGTTAGAATCAATCAATGGCTGAGAGCATTGTATTTCTTGAAAACCTGGTTGATGTATAGAGAGATCTCAAAGAAAGATTTTCTCAAGGGGTCTTGATACAAATTTTAGAGCTTCAACAAGAAATTTATGGTTTGAAGAATGGAACACTCAATGTGACCGAATATTTCGAAAATTTCAAAACATATTTAATTAAAAAAATTAAATCTAACCAACAATAATTTATATTTTTAAAAATCTTGAAAAAATAAAAATCTTCTATCTATCATTTACCGAAATCTCATTAAAATAACTTTTATTTCTAAATTATAATTTTATCATTTTCAAAATCTAAAAAATGAATTACGTACATTAATTTTAATTAAAGTGGTTGATATAAATACTTTTAATTTTTTTTCATAACTCGTGTTTGAAATAACTACGAAAATTAGATTATTATTTTAATAATCAATTATAGTTAGAATTAATTTTAATAGGTTTGTTCAAAAGTGATTTAGAACAACTAAACAAATGTACGAGGAGTTGCACCATTTCCTATGTATAAATTGATTTGTGAATTGATCTTATGTGGCACTTCAATATTTTTTTACATGTGAAAGAATGTTTAATATTTTACTAAATAAAATAAGTTTTGATAACTACTTTACCTTTAAACAATATATTTTTAAATTTAAGGACACAATAGTTCCCTACCCCTATTTTTTAGATATTACAACTGAAACTCGTTAATATGACATCATTTTTTTTATGTGGAAAGAAAATAAGGGCAACTACAATCTAATGTAAACAATCCCAACAACATCCGCTAACAGTAAGGAGTGAAGTTGTTGAGGAGGAGTATCCCATTGAACAAAGTTGTCTTCATGAGATGTGGCAAAAGTGAAGTCTCCATGGTTTAGACCTGTAGTCCTTGTTAATTAATAATAACAATATGAGGATGATACTTGGTATCTGCATCACAAATCAGATGAAGGGCTACCTTGGAATGTGATTCGAAAACAACATCACAGTGTCCCAATCTCCATATCAACTGCAATCCTTGATGAATGGTTGTGAGCTCGACGAAGAGGTTCGTAGCATATCCATAGAAACCTATATGATCCAATCTCCAACGTTGTTCATAATAAGCCCTCCAAAGCCACAAGGTCCTGGTTCCCTATTGAGCTGCCATCCACATTCAGCTTCAGAGTTGCGATAGTGGGTTGCTTCCAAACAACTTCTCTGGGTGGCGCAGGGGTTGTTAAGGTAGTTGTTGCAGAGATAATCTCCTTTGAGAAATTGAATCTGGTTGGTTGTGTTCCAGCATATGCACATGGACAACACGACATGGTTGCTTCTTAGCTGATAAAGAATATAGCTCTTGTCATTGCACCAGAAGTTGACGTTGGAGTCTAGGTGGAAATTCTTCCAGATAACCAAAGCTTGAGGACAGTCTCTGATTAAGTGAGGAAAGTCTTCTTTTGTGTAGCCATACCTGTAACAAGAACAAATAGCAGAAAAATGTCTCTTAAAGCAGAAAAGGTTAGTATGAAGGTTGCCATGCATGGAAAGCCAAAGGAAAATTTTTATGTTTTCTGGTATGTTGGACTTCTAGACGCACGACCACTCTCCTAGAGAGGCACTATGAACGTTAGGCTCATGGGTTAACCACTGAAAGGCAGATCTGTTTATCCTCCGTATGGCTATCTAGAATGATGTTCAAAAGTTTATGTTTTATAGCAGCAGGCAACGGTGTTCGAAAAGCTCCCAATGCCATGTTTTATCCCACCAAATATCGTTGATTCTAAGATGGATGTTCATTTCATGCACCTCCTCTAGATGCTGACAAAGTAGGTCCCCATGAAACCACTTCTCATAGAACAAAGACACCTCTCCTCGCCCCAGTCTAAACTTGAATCCATCTTCTAGCTGATCATAAGCTTTCATCAGTGAACGTCATATGTAGGAAGAACCTTGCTTAACATGGCCATTCATATATTTATCTGTAAGCATTTTGACCCACAACATCTCTGGATGGTGCATCAAAGACCAAACATGTTTCCCTAGTGATTTCGTCCCACCCTACCTAATGCGTAGAAGGTTTATCCCAAATAAAGTTCCTAACAGCTTCATCAATGCGATTACATATTCCCTCAGGAATCCACAAGTTCTGCATAGTATATGTAGGAATAGCATATAAAGGTTGAAAACCATTTGGCCGACAAGCCTTATAAGGACTCATAGCAAACACCGCATGTTTGACTTTAGTCTTTGAGATAGGTTTAATGTGGTCTTCAAGCATGTCTCTGCTGATAGGGGAAATATTATCTAGCTTCAAGCATTGGGGACAACAAGGCTCATTCGTGCTGAACAAACTCTTAAAGAAGGACTCAGCTTCAATCTATAAAAGTTGTGGGTTTGTGCACCAGGTGCCATCAATAAAGAGACTAGTCACCTTATTCCTCCGTCGCCTAATAAGAATTTGGGTATGAGAAAACTTGGTATTTTTATAGTTTCACCTAATTCTCTTTGGATTTCTGGAACCAAAGGATCTCTTATTGAGCTAACACCTCATTATATTGCTGTTGGAGGGTTTTTTCAAGCTAGCTGTACCATATCAGAACTAACATTTACATCAAGAATCATTTGTAACCCTTTAATTCTGGCCTCTAACTCCTTCTTCCTTCTGAAAATATTGCCTAAGGTCTCTCTGTTAAAGATAAGTGCTTTCTCTCTTCTGAAAACATTTTAGCATTCTCAAATACTGTATGAGTTTCCATAAGTATAAGAATAGAAGGTCTGTGTGCTTTAACTAATTGACGAACATGGTAACTAAGGAGTGCAGATACCCACCCCCTCACGTGACCATAGCTTGCTACCATTAATTGTAGTAGCTTTGTCTCCTAAGGGTAATTCATATCTGATGTTGGAGATTGGGTGTAGTTTTATGGTAGACTTGGCACCATCCCCATGGCCATGGGGCACAGAGGCCGTCAAACACAGTCTCATGGTTTTGATGTGGTTGGCTGTCTCCCTTTCATCACTTTGTCCTTGAATGATATCCCACCATCACCTCCACCCTCAGGAGCTTCATTACCCGAGCCATTACCATTCATACCACCATTAGAAAACGTGAAACTGTGCGCTGTAGCCATTGTAGTTAGACGAATTATACATTTCAAATATAGACTTCATTTACATAAAATAAATGTTGTTTAAATTTGACTCGCTTATTTAAATGAATGTTACGGAAAGCTTGAAATTCATTTGTTAGAAAAGATAAATTGTGAGATTAACTTATTTATCTCATTTAACTCGATTGTTTTTATTTTTAGATTTTTAAAATTATTTTTTAACTTTATCAATTTAGTATTTTATAAGAAGTTTAATGCTAAATGATAATCTATTAATTGAAATATGTACTCATAATTTTTTTTATATATTAGATTATGAAAATGTAATATTGTAGAATATTTTAATAGATTATCTTAATTGAAATTTAACATGAGAGTGAAATTAAATTCATCTATGGATTCATTATTCTTTTAAAGAGGTCCATCCATCATTTACATTATTAGTATTTTTTATAAAACGTATTAAATAATTTCAATGGTTAAGAAAGTTAAAAAAAGGAAAAATATAAATAAAATGAATAACATAATAAAAATGATAAATAATATATTCTTGAAAATATTATAAAAAATACCATTACTTTTCAACAATAGCTATACAGTTGTAACACCATGAAATTTTAATAACTGAAAATATATGTTTGATGTGTTTCTTTTGTTATTTGATTATTTGATTAGTTTATATTAATTGAAGTGTTATGTAAATTATCCTTGTACAATTGTTTGATGTGGATGTTAGGTCCGAAGTTTGTTTGATCTATGTTTGAAATGTGTGATTTTAATTTTTATCTAAAACCTGTTTTGGTAAAACTATTATCTAGAACTCATTAATCGTTGGATCTCCTTCAAATTTTGAATGTAAGAGTTCACAACACACTTATTCATGGTTTGACAGTTCGAATTTACAAAATATAAATTTCTTGCTATAAATAAAATGAATAACATAATAAAAATGATAAATAATATATTCTTAAAAATATTGTAAAAAATACCATTACTTTTCAACAACGGTTATATATACATACAACTTAAATTTAATTGTTATAAATATAATAAAGCGATGAGTGTTAGGAACACATTCTTTAATATGTTTCTTCAAACATTCTCCCTAATGAATTAAAAATTACAAAATCAAGAGAGAAAGTCATTAACCATAACTTAGAACTCACCAAATTTTATCATTTTTTATAAATTTCTATCAATAATAAAGAATGTGTTTGAATGAGTCTTTTTTTTTTTTACAAAAGCAAACTCATATCATATCATTATTAACAAATGAATCAATGGTATCAAATGATAAATGGATGGACTAGCATTTGCAATAGCAATCCTTGCAAGAATATGGGTAACTATATTAGCTTGTTGCCTAATGAACTTAATATTAAAGTTCAAAAAATGAGAAAGAACATCTATGCAATTCTTTAAGATAAATAAGTGTGTTAGAAAGTGATCCTAACATTTCTCATCTACTTAATTATAGATAAAAAAAAGTTTAAAAAATGAAAAATGATGAAATGAAAGTTTAGACAAATTAGGTGCTTGGAGAGATTTGAAGGTGATTAATAATCATTATAAGGTTAAATGTCCATTTTGGTTCATTATGTTTTAGTGTTGTTCATTTTGGTACATTAAGTTTTAAAATTTTCATTTGGTCCTTTACGTTTTTTGAAAGTTTCATTTTGATTCTTTATATTTTCAAAAGTTTCATTTTGATATATTAAGTTTTAAAAATTTTATTTTGGTCATTTATATTTTTGAAAGTTTCATTTTGGTTATTTCTTTTAATTTTCGTTAGCAAATGTCAATGTGTTGTTAACTTTAAATTTTGAAATAATTAATTTAAAATAATGACGACTAAAAATTGTCACTATCTTTCAAAATGCATTCAACTATATACTTTCCTAACTTTCTTCATCTTCTACATAGTTCATAACCATCACAACATAAGCAACACAACCACAATCCACTCATATCTACAATCTCATCATAACTACAACTACAACTGTCATCGTCAAACAAATCAGATTTGTAACATCCATCGACTAAACAATACAATTGTGTCACAAAACCATCGTGTTACCCTATAGCCACACCACAATCAACACAATCATGAGAAACTTCAAATTTAACGTTGCACTGATAATTTTGGATTGTTTCAATTTTTTGTCTCACTATTTTAAATTAATTATTTAAAAATAAAAAAATAAAAGATTAAAAAAAATTTCAAAAACATAAAATGACCAAAATAAAACTTTAAAATTTAGTGTACTAAAATAAAACTTTTAAAAATATATAAAATTAAAATAAATTTTTTAAATTTAATATATCAAAATAAAAAACACTAGAATGTAATAAAAACAAGATACATTTAACCTTACTATAATGCAATGTTATTGAAACCGATTCGGACCGGCCGGTTCGACCGGTCCAACCAGGAATAGGAGGAGGAATTGGGTCGAGTTGCCTAACGAACCGGTCATATAGTTGGCCCGAATAAAATCGGACGGTTTTGGGAAAAATCGGAAATCCAATCGAGTTTTAGGACTCGGACTGGGTTGATGAAGAAAAAAAAAAAAATTACAGACAAAATGCAAAACAATAAAAGCTTCAAGCCCAGAAAATCGTCGCTTCCTCCATTCATTGAACTATGAGCAATGCATGTTAAATAGTAAAGAAATACCAATGGAAGAAAAAATAGTTACTATGGAAAGAAGTTACTCTTGAAACTTGAAAGAAGAGTTAATCAAAGCAAAAGGAGGAGCAGGACGAAAATGTTGATGCAGAGAAGCCGAGAAAAGTAGCTTTATATATAGATGGGATTAGGGTTTTTGGTATTTGGGCCCATATCCATAAATACATTTGTTTCTTGCACTCCTTTTTTTACTTACTATACTCCTTCTGATTATTTTTATATTAAAAATTGAACTTTTATTTTAATTTAAGTAATTATTATTTAAATTCTTTTTTTTATTACTATGCTTTATTTACATTATCAATTTTAATACTCCAATTATTATTTTAAATTTTTTAATATACTTTTCTTAATTAAATAATATTATTTATATCATATAATTTTAAATTTTTTAATATAAATCAGACCAAAATTAAATCAATTACTGATTCATTGACTTACTAACCTAATATATACTTAAAATACTGATTTATATTATCAATTTTAATACCTGTATGATGTTTGTCCTTATCCAAGTCCAACTCATAATGTTTGTCCTTATCCAAGTCCAACTCATCCTCCCACGCTTTCTTTGTTCAATGTTTTGTTTCCCTCCCTAATCCAATCTAACAAGACTCTTATCGCCAAACTGAACCATTATCATTCATAACATCCATTTTCCTCGCAGCTGCAAGCAAGTCTTTGATTTTCCATGGCTATGCCTAAGATTCTTCAAAGGGGTCGTCGATTCTTCAATCCTCCACCGCAACTTGTTACCGCTTTCTCAGGTTCTGCTGCTTCTCACGCATTTCCCTCTCATGGGGTTGAATCTCCTCATGTTCGGTAATTCTTCCGGTAACTCGTTTCCTTGTGTTTTCTATGTATTGGTGGTCTACGCGGAAATTGTTTCACGAATGATCCTCTGATTGGAAGATCAATTTTTTGAGATAATTGCTTGGAGTGAATTGGAATGAGTTTGCTCTTCTCTGGGTTCATTGTTGAAAGTGAAACTAATTGATTGATTATTGTTTTCTGTTTAATTGAATTCTTATTCAGCTGAACTTGAATGTTGTTTTGTTTGGATGGTGAACGCATGCATAGTTCATTCCAGAAGTTGAATTGATGATTTATTTAGGTGCTGCTGAACAGGGATAGTGAGGATGCACACAGGAAATTTTAGCTTATATTAGTCTATACTAAGTTATGCTGTAATTTGAAGATTTTTGTAGGTAGAAGTAGGATGGGTTGGTTATTTTGTGAATTTTCGCTAGGTTTGGAGTAAAACCACTCAGATGATGAACTATATGTGTGATCATCTTTTTCTGCATGTTTATGAGTGATGCATGTTGATATATGTGTGGTATTTGGTCACTAGGTAACATATAAATTGATGGGTAGATGGGGACAAGTTGTATCTTTATGCATGACTTATGTTTGGGAATGATAATGGTATAATGGAATATATACTGCAGAAGGAAATGTTAATGTTGATAAATTAGTGTTTGGGAGAAGTGTAAATGTGTATGTATATTGTATGCACTGCAGAAAGACTCTAATATAATTATGTATTGTTCAGTTTTACACTTTTACTCCTTGTTGATTTAATTAATTATGAAAGTTTGTTAAATTTTTTTAAGGAAGTAATGGCCATTACTTTAAACAATGTTCTTTACTTTCCCAATCTTGAATGCACCAGGGAAATTACAAACACAAGAGCATTTAAGAATGAATTTGACAAATACCATGTAAAGGGTTTATCTCGACGCCTGAACTGGACTTCAAGGTCAAATGCCAATAGTCAAGCATCCTGCTATGTGGTAAATCGTCATTTTGCATCTGATTGCAATGATATATGCTCAAAGGAGTTCTCAAGTAAGGTGCAGTTGATCTTAAGTATACGACTTTTCCTGTTTGTTATGTATTTTAACTTGAATATGTTGTTAAGCAAGGAAGATAATGCATGCTTAACTTAATACATAATTATAGCTGTCATGTTGAGCCTATAATTTACATTTCATGAAAAACGCAAGTCTATTATTTGTCATTTTGATTTCATACATTCAACACTAATGAAAGTAATATGATGTTTTGGTAATTTTGTCTAGTTGAGCATTTCATTTCTTCTTGAACATTTTTTATTCTGATGATCTCATTCTTGGAGAATTTATGGCTAACAATACATAAAATGCTTCAGCTTCTTACAAGTATTCCAGACTATGTAAAGATAGTGGAGGTTGGTGCAAGGGATGGATTGCAAAATGAGAAGGCCATTATTCCTACTGATGTAAAAGTTGAGTTAATAAAACTACTAGTTTCTTCTGGGTTGTCAGTTGTTGAGGCGACAAGTTTTGTCTCACCAAAATGGGTACCCCAGGTAAGAGTATATTTATTCTTTATAGAAATAATCAATCATTGGCGATTTTCCCATTAATATTGTCATATTCTGGCACATTCTTTTGACCATATTTACATTCTATTTATTGCATCTTATATGGCCTGTTATTTGACAATTTAATGTATCCAGAGATATTTGATTAATCTTCTTGCATTTCTCTGATAATTTTGTTCTTTGCCGGGGGGGGGGGGGGGGGTGGGGTGATAAGAAAAATGATTCAGCCTTTTTTTTGCTTGTCATATGAAGCGTTCTACAATTTTTCTGTGTAAGGTTGTTGGAAAATGAGTGATCATGAAGGTCCAGCATGAGTTAATAGCTTAGCTTCTATCAGCTTAAGGAGGGCAGTAATATGTTTTTGAATAAATTTATGACTACAAATTATAAAGTAGGGAAAATAAGTGTCTCTCTTTTGTTAATGAGTGTTGTCCAAGTACTGGGTATTTGTTAATGAGTGATTTTTCAATGAAAATGTGTTTTTTCAGTTTCTGTATGTTTAAGTTCATGTTTCAGCATTGGTTCTTCAACATCTCAGAGAATGGCAATAAAATTCACATTTTTAGTTACAATGAGCTATTGATTAGCTGGTCCATGAATAGTAAAATGTGCACTTGTAGATAGCAGAGACTTGATGTTGGGTTATATGGCCTGCTTCATACTTGCAAAAGAAACTTTACTGGGTATTGTTGTCATCGTTATACTCGAATATAATCATGATGTGCATGTTTGAACTTTTAGTAATTACTGACTTGTTTTTGGAAAGGTTGGAGAAATTGTCAATTTTGATTCAAAAAAGATTGACCAACTGCACATTCATTCAAACTGATTATTTTAGCTACATAGTTGACTAATTATAGGACAAGGAAAAATGTTGATTCTCCAAACATTTTGCATTCATACAAGGAAATATCTTACAAAGTCACATTTTCTCTAATATTTTGAATTGCCCGATTCACCATTCAAATTGCACAATTCAATACAATATGACAAGCTAGCATTTTGTATGAGTATCATGTGGTAAATAGCAGATAGCTTAGAGTTGTGTGGCACATGCATGAATTGTTACAATTCCATATCACTAATATAAATTGCTTGATTTAGCAATTTGTTTGTTTTTTTTTTCTTTTCTTTTTTCCTTTTCTTGTACCAATTCTCAAATAATAAAATGAAGAGTCAGATAAGCTTAGATGATTAAATTGAAAAGGAACTGAAGGAGTGCTAAACCACCCTATTTGATTATCACAGTGCTCTGTTTTTCATCCTTATGGATTAGGGTTTCACTTTCACATATTCACTCTCTCACTCATAGTCTTATGACTCTATGCAACCTATATGGTTGTTCCATTGCTTTGCTTTCATTGTTTTGAAAAAAGAAGTTTCATATGGTCACTCGCTTACTCTGTGCACCTGGGAGATACACTTAATTGTGACTTATGAGTTCACTTGGTTATTTATGTATTACGGGCGTTTCTATTATTTAGCTTGCATACAAGTTAATATCAAGACTCAGTTGTGACTTATGATTTGTCTTGTGAGATTTATGGTTAAGTTGTTTGCAATTCCTGGTTTAAAATGATTACATTGTGATTTATGATTCACAATTCATTGTGTTTTTGAATCAAGCCATTTTTATATAATTCATTTCAAGGTATTTTATGTTGTGTTTCTGAATCTTATGGTTCTATAAAATTTATGATTCACAATTCAAAAATTAGTTAGGCAATTCATGATTTGAATCACAATTACTTGATGTTTTCCACTTCAATTCTTCACATGGTCTATGGCCTACAGTTCAAGTGTTGGTCATGATTTCTGTTGTGCTTTCAAAATTGTGTTTCAACTGTACACTTTTTTTTACTCAATATTTAATGAGAATGGGATCCCCTGACCAACTGTTTTTCCATATTTTTAACTGAATCCAGTTGGCAGATGCAAAGGATGTACTGGCAGCAATTCAAAATGTTGAAGGTGCTAAGTTTCCTGTCTTGACTCCAAACCTTAAAGTAAGAATTATATTGAATGGTAAAAATATGATTTTTTAAGAATTTGTGGATGGACATGGTTATCTGAGCCCTTTCTTCCAGGGTTTTGAGGCAGCTGTTGCTGCTGGAGCTAAAGAAGTGGCTGTTTTTCCTGCAGCTTCTGAATCATTCTCAAAAGCAAATCTGAATTCTGGCATTGACGATAATCTTGCTCGTTGCCGTGATATTGCTTCAGCTGCTAAAAGCCTCTTGATCCCAGTTCGTGGGTAAAACTTTCAGTTCATACTTGTCAATCTCTACAGTAAAGAATGGATAAATTTTTGTGTTTTCTGAAATTTCATGTGTATATACTTCTAGTTTAAACAGAAAGGATTATTGATATATATGGTCAATTTCTTTTATTGGACACATCCTGATTTGAAGACAAGAAGGGACTTAAAATTAAAATTTTAATTATAATCTTGAAGCATCAGTTGTTGGTTATCTATTTTTCCACTATAACCTGGATTTATATGACTGCGTAATGGTTTGGTAATTTAGATCTATTAGTGGAAAAATAACCCTGGAGCTGAAATATATTGGCATGTTGACAGATTCATTTAGCTGTAGGATTTATAATGTTTTAGTGGCCTCAGGTCAAACGATAGGCATTAATTTCTATTTAATTTTGAAATTGAAATAGACGCTGATTTGTTTTGTTTATGACAATATTTGATGGTATTCTCATCATCAGATTGTTATCAACCATAAAATCTCCATATTGAATTTACATTTGATTGGATGAGGTCATAGATTGAAAGATGATTTTGAGTAGAGAGATGGTTTTGCAGATAGTAAAACGTGTCCCAGACTCCTAGTTGTCCTTACTAGAATCTACTATCTTTTCCTTGAAATTATTTGAATAATCTTCAAGCAGTATTTTGTTAACCTTCACTTTAAATTTCAAATTCATAATAGTGAATTCTATATGATCAGTCATGTGACTGATTGCATACTTCAGATATATATCATGTGTTGTCGGATGTCCTCTGGAAGGAAATATTGCTCCAGCAAAAGTTGCATATGTGGCAAAATCGCTTTATGAGATGGGTTGCTCAGAAATTTCATTGGGGGATACAATCGGTGTTGGCACACCTGGTAATGTTTCTTTCATTAGCTGTCTCATGTTTTGCAAAGCCATTTTGGCTTTGGCTGCAGTGCTGGTGTATCTATCTCATTTGTTAAAAGGCTATGGATCTTGTTGATCTGACTGACTCGTTAATTATATAGTAATGTTGTTTCAACTGTGCATGTAGAGGATCCTGATTATTAAAGACAATTCTTTAGTTCCATGAGGTCGTTGTATATGTTTTATAAAAATAGTTCCTTTTTTCTTATTTGAATTGAGATGTGGTATTTTCTAAATGACATATGAGTATCTAAGGAGATTGAGATCTTTGAAGTTTGAACTGATAAAAAGGACTTGTCTCTCTAGAAAAGCCATTATCTTTATTAAATCTTGTTACCTTAATGGAAGTTAATGGTAGTTTCCTATCAGCTTTTGTTATAAACAACACATAACAGAAGATTGACTGATTATTTGTTGTCAAAATATATACAGTAAAGCATTGTTTAATGAGTTCTTGCACATTATCTAATATACTTCACTTTTATGGTCCTATACTGACAGATTTGGTTTATCATATTTTCAGAGTTTTGACTTTATCTTTTACTCATATTTACAGGTACTGTCATTTCGATGCTTGAAGCTGTTCTTGATGTTGTTCCAACTGACATGCTTGCTGTCCACTTTCATGATACTTATGGTCAGGCACTTTCGAATATTTTAATTTCACTTCAGGTAAATAACTTTGTAGGATGCTGTTGGAACTTGGAATAGCCTGTATGCTTAGGACTTTTGTTTTTTTCTGTTTTTATAATCCCCTCACAATCACCTGATTGATTACTTCTAAGCAAGATAATATTGTCTTTGCAATCTAAAATATAACTTTTCCATACTTCATGCATAAACATGGAAATGCATGTACAACTATCTCGTCACAGTCTGGTAGAAAGAACTGAAAATTCACAACTGTTGTGTATGTTTCAGAAACAATTCCTACTTGGTTAAATCTGGTCATTTATTTTATAGATGGGGATCAGCACAGTGGATTCATCTGTTTCTGGTCTTGGAGGTTGTCCATATGCCAAGGGTGCAACTGGGAATGTAGCCACTGAGGATGTCGTTTACATGCTGAATGGAGTTGGAGTGAAAACAAATGTGGACCTTGGAAAGCTTATGCTTGCTGGGGATTTCATCTGCAAGCATTTAGGACGTGCATCTGGTTCAAAAGCAGCAACTGCTTTGAGTAAAGTTACAAGTCATGCCTCCAAACTATGAGTTACTAAAGCTAGTCATGCATCATAGGCACATTGTTTGCCCACTGTAGAATATGCATTTATGTTGGTTCTCCCTGTCCCGTGGGCCCTGCCTATAGAACAGAGAGAGTCAGCAAACACAAATGTAATGCTGTTCACTTCTGCTTGTGTTGAGTCAGTTTAGTCGCTTTGATTATTGAGAGACATCACATGTTGAACATGTACTCCGGAACACACTTGTAAAATTGCATAGAATGTCCAAGTTCAACAATTTGTCATCTTTGACACATTTGCTATAATAAAGTAGTTGAAAAAATCACTATTTTTTCATTTCTGGTTTGACCTTTTCCTTTCCTTCTCCGAGTTTTTTGGATACAGAAGGGGCTGTCATCCAAATTTTATTTTCTTATATCCAAGATTTGGAAGCTTCTAATGAAGCTTAGTTGGCACTTATGTTACAATGGACTGAAGTGAACCTTATACTACCCAATGTACTGTATGAGATCACGTTATAAATGTATATGTTCCTAATTGTGACAGTTGGTTATAGCATGTTGCACCAAAGAATTATCCTTATGCTTTGTTACTGTGGTGCTCGGTAAATTGTTTCTTCCTTTTTGTGAGTCTGCTTTTTACTACTGTGTGGTAAAGTGTTTTATATTACTCCTTCTGTTTATAATACTCTTTTAACTAATTCGTACTTCTTAATTTTTTTTTAATTTAGTTAACCATATTAAATCTGTTAATTAATTATATTATTGTTCCAAAGTTATAATTTTTTTTATCTCTTTATCTACTTAATTATTTTTCATTAACGTTTAGAGAAAAAATAATTAAGTAAAAATATATTTAAAAAATAATTTAAGTAAAATATATTTTAAAAAATAATTAATATATTTAAAATTTTAAAAAACATCTTATAAAATAAGACATACAATTTTTTAAAAAAGGTCTTAGGTATTGAGGGAGTATATTGATATTGATGTCATCTGTACACCTTACTTCTCAAGCACATAAAGAATCTCATTAACACAACTAGAGCTACTCACAAACAAAGTACTAAAATTAGTAACAAACTATAAAATTGAATATCCCATATCCCATATCCCATGTCTGTCTAGAAAAAATCTTAGCCCTCATACCCTACTTTAAGAGAGACGTTTTGTTTTGTGTTGTCTGCTTCCTCCCTTGATTTTCTCTCGAACAAAGATTTGTGCACTATGACAACTGAAAAATTATTAGTAGTTAAGAGTTGTTGATGACATAAGGCAGACAGTTATTGCACTTTTACATTAACTTCAATTTCAATCTATATTGTTTCATTAAAACCACCTTTAAATGCATTGAGGAGTTTGTCTCCTTGGTATGTTTGACTTGGTTAAATATCACCCTCTCAAACGTACATTGTGAAAATTTATTTGGTGAAAGAGAATACTCGATCCAATTGGCAATTAGAAAAAGGAAATTGTCATGGCATTAGAGAAATTTAAGGATTGTGGTACAATTATTTTTTGGGGCTCATAATTGAATGAGTTTAAACATTTTAGGAAAATATATTTATCAGAAGTAGAAAAGATGGCCAAAATAGTTTATCAACAAGATTACCAAAATCAATAAATTTGATTCATAAAATTAGAAATATTTATTTCATAAAAGGGAAAAATATAACAATTTTAATGTTATGCATTCATATTTTAGTTCATATTTAGAGTTATCAAAATTGATTGAAATTGATGACCCAATCTAATAGTTTAATAGGTTGGATTAGGTCAGACTATCAAATTAGAAACCCAAAAATAATTGAACTAATTTGATCTAACACAATAAACTTATTTGAATCCATTTGATATGATATTTTTTATTATATTTTTTCTTTTAAAATTCATATAATTTTAGACAAAAAATAGGGTCAATTTAGCTCGATTTGATAACTCAACAAACTCATAAAAAATTGGGCTAAAGTAGTTCGATTCACTTTTCACCTTTTGACTCACTAAGTTAGGTCAAATTGGTCTATTTTGACGAACTCTAGTTATATTAAATCTCTTAACACCTCTTATGAGAGAACGATGTTACATCCCTTAAAACTTGAATCACCATTTTCTAGTGTGATCGCAGGCTTTGGCTAGGCTAAAATCTTTCTGGGTCTTGCTTTATAATCTTTTTACCAAAACATAAAAGGCTCATAGATTGCAATTGTAATTCACAAGTGATTTTTCTTTTAAACTAACTATCCCAAACTCGTATACAGCAGTCACATAAATACAATTATTGTATTATTTTGGTCAAAATAATATTATTTTAGTGTAACAAATGGACAGTATATGTCCGTATATCAAACTGTTTGTAGTACTACCTTCTTTTTAAATGGTCAGAGTCCACAGATCCGATCTAAGGAAAACTAGGAACTTTCCTTAATGAATTCATGGTAACTTTAATTTCACCATCATTATCATTATAATTTTGTTAACCATTATTTTTAGGACATTAATAAAAATTTTAAAAAATATTTATTGTGTAAAATATAAAAAAAAACATAAAAATATATGAAAAACATAATATTACGTATCTTAATAAAAAAAGTTTATTCTTTAATTTTTAACTAATATCTTAAAAATACTGATTAGCATTTACCTAATCATTATATTGATGCTTTTCCATTCAGTAAACCTTGATATCACAAATTAAGCAGTTGTACCTAATTCTCCCCCGTTTTCCATATTTTATTAGATGAAGCTTGTAAGGAATAAATTTCTTCTGCATATATTATATAGGTGTCCAAGCACTTTCCTGTCTCCAGCAACAAATCCAGCATGCAAATGCCATATGGAGAAATTAAAGATATCATTACTAAATTTGTGATATAGACAATGGACCCTCCTTTCCTCTCTCTGTGCCAGTGCATTGGGTAAAAATGGCTAGTCTAAATTTTCTCTATCCTAGTTCCACTACTAGTACTACTAGCATTGCAAATCTTTACTCTAGTGTGTCCTAGTTGTCCTGAAATGAGTCTGTTTTTTACCCAACTTGCCCTATAAAAATGAGAGTGAAATTGAGCTCTAGATTCAAATGAAAAAATCTCTTGTCCTCTCCATAACTGCCATTAATGCGCTGCTTCCATTTCATTAAAGATACTCAAATGAGTCTCTCTGAACGTGGAACTTTACTTTAAATGCCAGCCTTGTCGTGTGCATTTATGCTTACTGTGACATTCTGTTGCCCGGAAAATGACTTGACATGCTCGTGAGGTGATCTAATAATATATTGAATTGCTGAGAGATTTGTGTTTTTCTTTCTTCTTTTTATTTTTATTTTTCATGCACACTACTCGTTAGCAACGGTTAACAAAATTGTCATTTTTTTCAAGTTTAAGACATGACAACAAGGCGAGACACTAATGAGAATTGTCTCTCTAATCCTTGATCTCGACTCTCCAACATATTCTGGTACCCGTCTCTAATGTTTGAGGATTGAAATTTATTATTCCTTCCCCATACCTGTTAGGTATCGAGTATTTCTATTCCCATTTTATCCTCGATTCAGATTTGTAAAATAATTTTTTTTTAAAAAAATTATATTAAAATTATCTGATTTAAAAAAAAAATAAAGTGATTATTACACAAACATTTCAAATATTGTTCTTGTCTTATGCATTCATTTTAGGATATGATCCAGGTCCTATGTGGCTATATGTGCCAATGTTATGTAACGTATATAATTCTAGATTTTTCGAACGAGGGTACGTTTAAAACGATGATGTGTTAATTAATTTAAATCACAATTATTGATTGAAAATTCTATAACATCAATTTTATTATTTCAACAACTTGACAGCATGCATAGATTTTATATTCATAATTTAAGACTCTAGATTTTAAAATGCGTACATGTATTTAATTTATCATAATTTCAATAATTATTTTTTTTAATGAACAATATGTTATATATTTTTATTTTTATTTTAATATTGTATAAAAAAGATAACTATATTTAACATTTGAAAATATTAAAAAAGTAATCAATATTTTGGTTTTATTTTTTATTTATTTGGTATTATCGGATTTAGAACCTTAAACTCTCAAGTGGTACTCTAAGGTGTTTTTACAAGCTATACTATTTTGATCTAGTTATAGAGACAATCCTTTAATAAGATTTTGTCACATTTAAAACTTATCATTCCTTCTAAGAATGTATTTTTACGGAAATTAAACATAGATTATCATTTATAAACTTAATGTGTGTTGTAAATTACACTGATTGAATTTAATATTTTTTTAAACTACTACGTACTATGGAAGATTAGGAAAGGACTAATTTGACGTGGCGATGGCGTATAGTCGATTAAAATAATTACCGCTCTCAACAATTTGCTGCCAGAAATTGACAGCGGATTTATTTTAAGTGTGCATTAAATGTCAAATTTGGCTGTTTGTGAAGTCTCCATAATTCTGATGCAATTGGAGCCAAAGAGAAATTGTTCACACTGCGCAAAAACAGTTTGAATGATGAAAGACAAAATATCCACTCTCAAAATAATTGTATGCTCTGTACCCAAAAAAATTATTGTATCTTCTACAATATGGCAAGAAGCCAAGAAGGATGTCCTTAAAATGAAAACCCTATCACTATTAATTATTGCACTTATTGATGATTAATTTAAGGTTAAACTCAGATTAAAATGTTTTAAACATTAAATACAAAGGAAAATTGTTTTAGATTATGGATAGCTAATGAAATTAATGATGAAACTTAAACAAATTGAACATGATTAATGAATATATAACCAAATAAAAATTAAGGACTAGTTGAGCCGTAAATATTCATATATGTATGCATTAATTAAATTTATAATTAAGCATGAATTTTATTGTTTCTCTTCCAGTAAGTGGATTATGGTTGGCATAGGTAGAATAAAAAAAAAATATGAAACTTACGTGGGGCCTGGCTCATAATCACGAAAGAGAAATTAAGATGGCTGGACGGCTGTGGACATTTGATTCTTGCTCTGCTTCATGATGAAAAGTGTTATTGTAGGTTGAAATTTTTTATGCAGATCCGTGGCTCAGCATTCATCTCATCACACGGTCGATTTCACAAGAATCACTGTATATAGGACATTAGGACACCTTTAATTTTTTTAACTTTATCGATGAAATTATATGTTGACTAATTTTTGGACCCCAATAATACACATATATTATCTACATGTTGCCACAAACCTGAGTACTTTGTGAAATTAAGGTTTAATTTTTAGCTGCAGGTAAACTCTATGGTGGTACGTACTAAACCAGCTAGTAGAACTGTACATATTCTGGTCATGTAGATCGGTGTATAATTAAGATAAATGTAGTGGTTCAAACAGTAAAGTTTTGTTAGTGTATTTATAAATAAATAAAAATAGCTAAGACAAGAAAAGAGGATCAAACTTTGCTGACACCAGTGAAATGGGCATTTTGGCAAATGGGGTCAAAATTTTAAAATAAACTTGCTAGCGTTATTCCACATAGAAAAATCAAAGTAATAAAAACAAAGACAAACATATAAACTCATGAATAATTGTAATAACGAAAATGTTTTGTTTTTCTTCTTCTTTCTTTTGGAAGAAATTAATTATTTTCGTTCCAGTACAGAAAATTGAATCAAATTAAAAAGGGTTTTGATTACAATGCAATAAATGTACGTAAATAAAGTTACTATCACAATATTCATTACTAAATAATGTATTATTATTGTCATTTACATGCGGGCTAGCCAAGCCATACACACTTTCTTCTGTAAGCCAGTAAGACCTTAGCTAAATATAGAAAACCTGATGATGTCTGATATGAGAATCCTGAAGCATGCAAACAAATTAACACATCCATCATCATGGCATTACCTTACCCTTACCTAACCAAAAGCACTTCAGTATTCGCTCCAACAACAAGGCACAGAAAAACAATAGTTTTCATATATCTGAAAACTCATCATCATCATCATCATCCTATATACGATATCTTCAAAAATAGTTTTAACTATATTCTCTCATCATCACAATATAATCTCAAACCTAAGAATTTTTCATATACATCTGTACTGAACTTAATTTCCGGGGAGGAAAAGACTTATAAAGCACCAAAAATGCTTTCAAAATGTAATAATAATATAAAGAAAAAGAAAGGAGAAAAAGAGAAAATTAAGAAAACTAGGATTTGATTTGAGGACACGAAACATTGTGGATATGTCTCTTCAGGTAACTTATCTGTTGTGTAGAGGATTAGGTCCTGTGTACACTTTCCTTTTGTCTGCACCAAAAACTTGGTCTCCATCTTTTTGTGCATTGTTTCCTTGAAGGCCAGCACCATGGAAGTTATTAGAGGGTTTGAATTTGAACTCATCATCAGAAGAAGAACCACCTTTGACTCTGTCAAATCTGGTTTTTCTTGCTGCTGCTTGACATGGGGTGGTGCTCAATAACAAGAGCAGAAGAAAGAGGATAACACAACTCATTTTTTGTTGGTTGTTTCTCTTTACACAAATCATCGCATAGGGGGAATGTGGTGCTACTACACTACACACTTGTGCTTTTGGTTTTTTTTATGTGTGGAAGAGAGATGAAAATGAAACTAATTAACAACCTTTTGGTTGTGGTTATGTTATCAAGAAAAGAAAAAGAAGCCTTTTTGGTTTTGTGTAGTAGGAGCCTAGGAGTTTGAAGAGTAGGAAAGTCAATGCAAGGAGAGAGCCAACTTAACAGTTAACATGCATAGAACTTGCTGCCAGTCTCCTTAGTATATAGAAAAATGTTTGGTACAGATTTTTCAGAGCCAAGTTTTTTGTTTTTGCTGAGAAAGAAAGTGAGAAACACTAAAACTCTAGTCCCTAGGCAAAGACAAACACAACACCACAGCACAGCTCAGCGAGAGAAACTAATACAACTAATAGCGAGAGAGCGAGAGAGATACTTGGCTTGGTGGTGTTGAGTGCTGAGTAAAAGAGGGAATGAGTAAGAGAAGAATGAAAGACGGAGAGAGATATGGGTTTTGAGTTTCTTAATCTGAGACTCATGTGAGATGAATCATTTTGTTAATCTACTTTTTCAAGAGATCAGCTAAATATTTTTTTTTATTCACACTTGTTCCTATCGGCTGATTTTTCACTATTATGTGTGAAACGTACTCCTATTATAAGACATTTGGATATCAATCATATAGATTAATAAAAATAATTAATTCAATTGATTTTATTGAATTTTTTTAAAATATTATCAATGTACTAATTTTAATTTTATTAATAATCATTAATTTGTTATGAATGGATGATATAAAAACATTAAGGATATATTTGGTAGAAGAGAAATTTTTTCATATTTGGAAATCATGATTCACGTATTTCGTATTAAACCGTCCTCTAAACTTTAGAGTATTTCGTATTGTGCACAATTATCAATAAAAATTACAAATAATTACAATATTTAATAAAGATAGCTAATAAAAAGAAAAGATTAGATATCCCATAGAAATTCTAAAATATCTTATAAAAAAGAACATCAATTACTTCCAAAATATGTCTTATAATAATGACAGAGTAAGTATTAAATAAAAAGTGAATTGATAAAAAAAAATATGATTTCTAATAAATTTTAATAAAAATAGAATATTTAAAAAAAGAATATGATTTATAGTAGAGTGTATTTATAAATAGGGTGTGATAAAATTAATAAATACTCTTGTTTCTTTAACATGTTAAATATGAATTCCTACATCTAAAAAAGAACCTCTATTAAACGAGATTAACTCTTCAAAATTCAAATAAATCTCAATGTATCAATAAATTAATTTTTAACTTTTGGCCAAAAAGATATATACCATAGATTGACCAAAAACAGTAGAGTGTATTCGTAACATTTTCCCTACTTCTTTCCATTTTTTCCTTTGATATATTCTCTTATGCTGGTGCTCACTCTATTGAGAATGTCTTTTGGCCTCTATTCACACTTCTGAAAGAAGATATACCCAAAAAGGAAAAGATACGAGCCTTTACTCAGTAGCGTGCGATATCTTGATTGAAAATTGATCTTGCTCACGCACTGTTACATACTATATTGTTTACTTTTTGGCTTTGTTTTTTAAAAGTGAAAAATCTCTACTTATTTTGAATTGTTTAATTAATCATGTTATTTCTTCTTCTTTTGTTGTTACAAAACACGTTGTGTCACAAAATATAAAAGAGAATATATACATAAAACTGCAAATCCTATTCAAAACATTTTATACCAAATGAATCATTAACTAATCTACTAGCTGTCACTGATGATGGAGAGCTTAGAAATTCAATGATTTAATTCGTTTAACCAAGATGCAGCCTATCATTATAAACATGTAAATCACGAGCATTTAACTAATTTTTCAAGACTACTTTCCTCTTTAATTTTTCCTATAAAATAATATTGTAAAGGATGATGCTAATTAAACATAGAAATCTTATGTTAATTATACTAATTTTCCTAGACTACTATGTTAATTGTAGTTTGCGTTTATTTGACTATTTTGAGTCTATATGCCTACTCTTTGGACCATTAATTATATTTTCTGCTTTAGAAACGTTTGAAGGATTAATTATATAGCAAATGTATGTAGACTTAGCAAAGTTAGTGTAAGAACAATGTAGTTTTTTTAGAAAATCCTGTTTGAATAAACTAATTCTTTGAGGTTATAGTTAGAAAAATACAAAGAAAAAATAATTCAATATATGCGCTAAAACACAAAATAAATATGCATTTAAATTAACTTATTTGATTTTTATCAATTTCTTTTTTTGCAGCTAATAGAATTTTCTTTCTAGATAAAACTTAGATCAGGTATTTAATGTTGGAAAAACATTTACATTTTATAATTTAATTTACAAACGTTTGAACCATTAGATTAAATAAATAAAGACTAAGAATTAAGAATCACTCTTTTAAAGTTACTTGAAGAAACTTAATCCCTCTGCATATAAATATATGTGTGTTAGTATAATCATGGAGAAACTCATGAATTAAATTTGGTACCTGTCTACTTTTATATTCCCATTGCTTAAGTGGTGATTATGCTATATTAAGTAGGGGAGCTTACAAGTTTGGGTAATTCGTGAAAAAAATAGTTTAGATTCTAATATTGTTTTGGTTGAGCTTGGCTTAATTTGTTCAAACTTAATGACTTTTAATGTCGTAAATATGATTATCCAATTCGTTGATGTAATATTTATTAATTATTATTTATATATTTTTTGCATTTATTTATTCAAATGATTATTTACAAAAAAATTAGAAATTATTATTTATATACTTTTTGCTTTTATTTATTTATTTATTATTATTTACAATCGTTTAGAAAATTTTAAAAAATATTTATGTTTCTTGGACTCGACCTAGTTAACTCATTATTGATTGGGTTCATTCAGTTCAGGTTTGATAGAAAATATACACAAATCTCACTCAAATCCAAATTGAAGTATTTTGATCAAGTTGAATAATGGGTTTCACAAAGAATGAGTTTTCAAACCCTTGATTGTCCTTTTAATTTTAATAAATGTTTCTTGTGAGTTTTTGAAATATGTTTTAAACTAACTTGTCCAAGATTTTTTTTAATGAAAAATCCATTTTTCATCTTCCTTGGGGAGTAATCACGTCACATGTTGATTATTTAGCTCCTCAAACTCAATATTATACAAAATTAATATTTCTCTTAGTGGTAAAAATAAATAATAGTCATATCTTTCTTTTTTACAATGTAAGATTTTTTTATAAAAGAAACATAATATCTATTATTACACAATTAACTTATGTTTAACAAATTATGTTTAAGCCTTTTAACAAATAATTTTCAATAGAAGGTAAAAAGAATTTACTAACATTACTTATTCCCACACTCTTTCCTCATTAATTGACTTTAAATGCAATAGGCCCGCCTTCAAGTGATTTCAAGTCTAAGAACATAGACATTTCTTCCATCACAATGAGCACTTAAAGGGATATACAACAAGAATTATTTCCTTTTTGGTTAGTTCCATTGGTGTTTCAAGACCTTTGTCCTTTCTTGTGAAAGCATGCCAAAACTATAATCTAGGCATTGAATAAAAAGAACAAGGCCTTCAAGGGGGATTATACATTTGATAGGTTTTCACAGGAGGTGTTAATAGGTGTAGGGGTATCTTGTATCGAAAGTCTTCCTACTGGTGAAGTTCAGGAGACGTGTCATGTGGTCGTAAATAGGTGGAGCATGACAGTACAAGGTGCTAGAGCATGCTAGTAGCAATGACTAGGCAAGGCTAGGACAACCACAATTAAGATCTAAAGGCCACTCTTGGATATGCTTGTGGATTGAAAATAACTTTCGCTTAAGGGGGAGACTAATATGTGGAAGAGACTCACACTTGAAGGAGATATTGTTGGAGTATAAATGTGAGGTGAAGTCCCACATTAGTTGGAAATGAGAAAGTTGTACACCATATAAGTGAGGAGAAGACCTATAAATCCGAGCTTTAAAATTTTGGGTTGAATTGTGATGTCAAGATCACTTATGTGGTTTGCTCAAGACCCATTGGTGAAGATCTTCCTGATGTTAACGCCCCTTGGAATTTCCAACGATTAGCATTAGAGCCAATAGTTCGACATGGTAAATGACCCAAACGATTATAATGCTTGATCCAGGTGTAAGGATCCCTTGTATAGAAAGTCTTCTTGGTAATAAAGACTAGGCGACGTGCCCTATGGCCATGAAGAGGTGGAGCATGGTGGTGCAAGTGGGGTATTTGAACTCATGACCTCTCTCCCATTCATCCCCCCTTCATCACTACGTTGTTATAACCCCCTCAAACCTAAAAATATGATGAATGATATTTCACAATCATTGTCATGATTGTTGTCACAACTGCTAGAGCTGGATGATCCATTCATCTCTTAGTTTTGATGGAAACAAATATATAAATTTATGATGACTAGTGGTTTATGTATAAGTGAACTAAACTTATGTAACGCCCCGTACGCGTTCGGTTTGTTAACATTATTATTATATCCATTTACGCAGCAATTTTCAAAATAAACAATTTGATTTGGAAGCAAAACAAAAATATGACGTCATTATAACATCAGTTGTACATTATACATGGTGAAGTATCAAAATATACATCATCTGTACACAAGTGTACATATAATCCCCTCAAGGTACAAAACCACAAAAGAATGGAGCCAACATGCTCTCAAACTCTATGCCTAAGGTCCCTACAAGACCTATCCCTGCTCGGGCCTCTTGCCCTAGGATCTCTCAGCAGCTCCCTGAATATCACCTACAAAACATAACCCCCAACAGGGGTGAGATAACAATCTCAGTAAACTCAGGGTCCTTGGAGGTCTTTCCTCCCCCTGGTTCACTTTCATGCATATAATATCAAAATTGGCATTTCAACTAGCCATCACACTCTCAAGCCATAACAACACACATACATATGTCTCAAGGGTTTATCAGTACCCTTTTCATAACATACATCATCATCATTTAGCCATCACAGCCCTCAACAGTTCACAACACATTAAAACACAATCACATGTACATGGCATATATCTATATACATCATTTACCAATTCCTGAGGAAGCTACATCCACCTATGTCACATCTCACATCAGGACTCCCTACCATTAGCCTGAGGAAGCTACATCCACCTATGTGGGCACATCTCACATCAGGACTCCCTATCATTAGCCTGAGGAAGCTACATCCACCTATGTGGGCACATCTCACATCAGGACTCCCTATCATTA
>CM023959.1:27084271-27103830 GCA_013407115.1 Glycine latifolia | reverse complement strand
AGCTACATCCACCTATGTGGGCACATTTCTCATCAGGACTCCCTATCCTTAGCCTGAGGAAGCTACATCCACCTATGTGGGCACATTTCTCATCAGGACTTACTCAAACACATATACATACCCTCTATTCTATTCTATTCTACTGGTCAGAGGAATCTCCTCAATCAACACACATAACCTCAATCTATGTATATCAAGTACATGGTTTCAATCCAAACAGTAACACACAATTTCAATATACATGCATTAACTCATACAATGACCATTCCTCCCTCAGGAGTATGGTGGAACACAATCAAGGGGAACACTCCCAAGAACAAAGAGCTTACATGCTCTCAGCACTGTACCAGCTCTCCCGGATCCGTGGTCACCACCACCAGTGATGTCTGTATCACGCCCTACACAAGGCATACAACAATTAATCAATAACGATCTTCAACCGTTAGAATGAAAGGAAACTCTATTCCTTTCCATAACAGCCTCTCTGTTCTCTATCTTAAGGTTATCAGACCTCATCACCTCAAAGGCGCTCCACAGACCCTCAACAGGATCTATCTCGGCCTATCTAACGTACTAGAGTCTCCCAAAGACTCTGCACAAGCCAATTCTATCAGTTCAATTGCCTTCATCCAGGCCAAATATCAACATTTATCAAGTTTATCAGAACGGCTATTTCAACACATATTCACCGTTTATTTAGCCTTCTGAACATCTTTTGTAAAGGTATCTAGGCTCAAACTCATCATTATATCATCAATCTTCCTACTCATACAGATGTCAGAGTCAAAACTAAACTTTATCAATACTCATGATTCAAAGCTCAAACCTCATCAGAACAACCTTCTGAGCATACTTGTCAATAGAATCCAAGCCTAATTTCGACTCCAAGTCGCTCATTTATTCAAAATTCATCAAAACTCATCAAGAATTATCTTTCAGAAATAACCGGTTAAAGCTCGAGTTTCTTACCTCTAAACAGTCGAGGAAGGTTAGAGGATAGCTTTTCCAAGCTTGAATGCCTCTGAAATGACTCCTTTCTTCTAAAAATCCAAGCTCTGAGGATATTCCCTAGAGAACTGGATTTCTCCGATTGGTTATCTTTTCGAGAGATTGAAACTAGGATCTAGCTCATCTCGAGGTTCTAATCACTTTCCTAGTTGGGTAGAAGGTGTTTAGATGAAGTATGGAGAAGATATGAAGCTTCCCATGCTTGTCAATGGCAGAAATGGCTCAAGGAAGAAGAAAATCTGAGTTTTGGCCCAAAAATTCGTAAAAATGGCCTTTTATAGTGGTCCAGGTCGCGTTCTGGCGCTGATCGCGCCACTATGGCGCTATCCGCGCCAAATTCCAGCGAAAACAGGCTTTCTGGGGCACTTATGGCGCTAACCGCGCCACCTTGGCGCTAATCGCGCCAAAATCCAGCACCTCTGGTGCTACTCGCGCCAGAAAATCCATCACAAAATCCGTCGCTAACTCCGTCGCAAAATCCGTCGCTAACGCTTTTTCTGACGGGATTTAGCAAATTTTACACTTTCTTTCTTTTTCTTCTCTTTGTTTAACCTTAGTTATTATAACTTATCAGTTGAAACAAACATGGTAAGATCTTCCTAGTCTTAAGTGGTCATTATTATCGTCCACTCTCATTCATTAGAACTTATTTTATACTAAATCATTTTCAGCATTCAGATGCCCTTAATACTAAAAATGAATCTGATATAAAGAAAATATTTTGTGAAATGATATTATCTTTTCTTTTATAAACGTGTAAAGTTTTGGGTATCCACGTTGACACTTTAATATAATAATATTATGATTAAGAGGTAATTGTATTTATAACAAATCCGGGTTCGCGTTTCCTAAGTCAGCGCTAATGAGGCATCTAGATTCGTGTGACCGGGATGCCACTTCGGGGAGGAAATAGGACCTTTATGGGACAGTTCTGACGTGGAGGTAGGAATCCGAACGAGGTCGGATAAGGTCGGACGAGGTCGGAGAAGGGCAGAACCTTGGACTTTGTGAAGTGCCAAGGTAGGAACCCGAATGAGGTCAGAGAAGGGTGGAACCTTGGACTTTCTGAAGCGCCAAGGTAGGGACCCAAACGGGGTCGGATGAGGTCGGACAAGAGCAAAGCCTTGTGTTTATAAAGTGCCGAGGATGGGTTCAGCACTATGCAATCAATTACATAAGCGTTTGCAAGCGACTAAAAATAGTTAACACTTATGCTAATACCACGAACCTGCACGAGGTTGTCCGGGTTACTAGTACCGTGTTGCCCAAGGTAGGCTTTTGGTAAGTGATCTGAACCCGGCAACGAATGCGTATGTTGACTAAGCTATGTTTTGACATCTGGCAGTATTGGTGCGTGTGTCACGCGCCAGGGTCATTTAAATATACCACTTCTCTCCATTTTGACGAAACACTATCGTCTTCTTCCTCTCTCCGTTCCTGCAGTTCCAGTGAGAGAAACTTTATAGTCACTCACTCCCAACCAAACCCCTTTGCATGCAACTGGAAAATTGAGAGGAACCACCCTATAGCTAAATTCCAACCTTTGTTCCTGTTGAAACCTTTAAACAGAGAGTTCGTCTCTCCCAGGACCTTCGAGTTTCGACTTCGAAGAAGAAGAAGGCTTCTGAGGACGCTTAAGCTTGGAAAAAGATGTTTCCTAGCCTTCTTGAACATTTTTGAGGTAAGATACTTACATCTTCCCGGTTAGCCTGAGTCTGTGTTTTTAGAGGTTTAGAGACCGTGTGGGCCTGAGCGGGACGGCTTGCATGCAACAGTCAGTGACCGTCCTAGACGATTTGCATGCAACTAGTTTTAATAGCTTTGCCTTCTTGCATGCTTTTACAGAGCGTGATACAAGGGACGTAGGCGATCGCGACCTCGAGGCCGGGAAGAACCGGCGTAACTCATAGAGCATGTAAGCTCTCTGTTCTTGGGAGTTTTTCCTTGACCGTGTTTCACCACACTTCGAGGAGTGATGGTCCTGATATGTAATGATGCATGTGATATTGAACTTGTATGTTACTGCTTTTGGTTGAAACATGTATATAATGTTATGTTGTGTGTTTGATGAGCTTCTCTGGCTAGTAGAATGAGACTAAATATGGACTTCCCTTAGAGCCAAAGTCATGTGGAACAACTCTAAGTGGTCAATTTGTATATATAAAAACCCTAAGAGAGTGTGCCTTTATAAGGATGATCCTATCTTGGAAGAGTCATATACGTTCGAGTAGACTCCTGAGAGAATGTGCCATTCAGTGGATGATCTTCCTCAGGCAGTGTTGCAGAAGCCCTGGGTGAATGTGCCCTTAAGTGGATGATCTTCCCCAGACAAAGATATACGGAGACTGTGCCCTTGAGTGGATGATCTTCTCCCGCTATATCTGTGTTGTTATATACATGTGACGTAATTATGACAGTCGGGATGACTAGCTGTATGACCGGATTATGTGATACCAGGTTTGATGCTATGCATTGTGAAAGACGAACCTGGGGAGGAGAAGCCTTCAAGGACCCGGAGTTTACTGAGATTTATATCTCACCCCGGTTGGGGGATTATATGTTTTGCAGGTGATGAGCCGGGAGAGGACGACGGATCCCGAGGCAGGAGGCCTGGGTAGTGAGACAGTCCGAGGGATTCCGGACAAGAGCTCGAGCCGGACATGGATTTTGAATGAACCTTAGTGTTATTTTGAGAGCGTGCTGGCTCATTATTTTGTTATGTATATTTATATGCGTTTTGAACCCGGCCCTGTGGGGAGAATGTACTCGACACATATTATTGTAATTCCCTGAACGATTACCATACATAATGTACAAGTAATATTTGTGGACGTATTATGACGTCATACTTACAATTACTTCCTAATTACTTTTGTTAATTAATTGCTGCGCTTAACGACCATGATTGAATGTTAACAACCGGATGCATACGGGGTGTTACAAAACGAGTGATGTTTGAAATTAGAATATGAAGGATATATTTAGAAAGAATTTATTCACGATCATTCTTGCTGAAGAGAACATGTCACACATGTTATGACTAAGCTAATTCCATGTCTTCCTAACTGGCACTAGAAGAACAAGATAGATAATAGTCAAAAAGTGAACGCACAAGATCCCACAATGATTGGGTCATCCTTCTCCTATAAAAGCACATCAAAGTTTCGCTCAAGACTAACAAACTATATACATACATTGAGAACAAGTGAGAAAGAATTAAAGAGAAATACTATTGAATGGCACATAGTGCTTATTGAGTCTATTTCTTTGCGTAGCAAAGTAATTGTATTGAGGATTATTTTATTGTAAACGCACTTATTGAGTGATAGAATCTATGATTCTACAAGTTATTTGTTTGTGAAAATCAGAAGTGACTTAGTGACAAAATAATACTTGGGTGTTCTTAAATGCAGGAAGAGTCTAAGGGTTGTGTTAGTAGTGACCTAGAAAATACTTGTAAAGTTAGGAGTGACACGTCAGAATACTTGTTGTAATCAAACATTGATTAGTGGTACCCTTTATAAAATTGTAAAAAAGAATTGGATGTAGTTCAAGTTGAGTGAATCAGTATAAACTGAGTGTTTCTACTACTATCCTTTAATTTTTTGGGTATTTCTTAAGGCTTATTATTGACACAACTTTTATATTAAATTGTATTTTGAATCACTATTTTATTAAACACTAGCGAATGTCCATAACACCTTTGTGAAAACCTAAATTCTGCAACTGGACAACAATTCTCTAAGAACTTGTTTTGCCTATAAAATCATTTTCATTACAAAAATATTTCTAAGTTTATCTAACACACTATTCAATTTCTCATGCTAGCATAATTTATTGTATTTCAACAACTATCACCATGATTACTATTATTGTAACCACCATGATTGTCATTGTTTGCACTACTAACAGTGGTGCCAGCGAGGACAACAAGGGAGATGAGAATAACAATCATAATGATAGTGACTAAAATTATGGTAGTGGTGATAATGTGTTAAAATCATGACCCTTGTTGTCATTGTCACCAATCATGATAGTGGTGACAGCGCAACACCAACGACTACAACAATGACCATGGTGGCAGTAACAATGGAGGTCATGGTGGTGAATACAGTGATAATCATGGTTCAAGAAGAAGACATCATATTTGAGATATTTTAGGATGTATAATTTTGATATTTTAAATATTAGATTTTTATTAGTGAATTTTTTGGCAATTTATTAGTTAGATGAAATTTTAATTTGAGTTTTTAAATTTAAATTTAAGCCTTCTATTTTAATTTAATCGTTAAAATTAATCATTCTTTCTCACATATGAAAGACATTCTTATAATAGTGGTTCTCTCTCTATATATATTTATTTATTTTTATTTTTTGAAAAGTCATCTCTATATAAACAAAAAGTATCTTATGAGAGTAAAAAGAAATAAATAGTTTGCAAAGATTCAAAAGTAACTTTCCTTAGCAATGTTATTGATGACCCATATTAAAATTACACGTAAATCTTACGATGGCATGATTTAAGCTTCTTGATTTGGTTCCAAATGTTAATTTTTTGCTTTGTTTTGGGGTTTTCCAATTTTGGCGTGTTGTTAAAAGGAGGAAAACATGTACTTCATCCACCGGAAAAATAGAATTAGAGTTACGTCTTTGATTATATTTGGGAGAAGCCTTTTCATATTCTCATCTTTGGTAGAAATTTCAGCAGACAAACGTGGGTCAGCAACAGCAATGGTAGGAAAGTTAATTTCTTAATTTGACTTCCTTGACACGGGATTCACCATGATTATACCTTTAGCGGGTAAGAAATTCCTTTAATTCATGTACAAGTGTCAACAATGGTTGGATGAATTTTTTTATATTTTCAAAATTTAAGACTAGTTGTCTACCAAAAGAAAAAGATTAGTCTCTAGCTATGTATAAGTATCACTGAGTTATCACTTTTTTCCTAAAATTTCCGAATAGCTTTATTTTGCATTTTTTTTTCTTTTCTGGAAGATTTTAAAATTATTTCCTTAATTATTGCAATTAATTAAGGTATAGATATTTGACTCTTTAGTAAGATTTTAAAATATCTCTACAAACTTTGATCTTTTGAGCTAATTATAAGATTAGTATTTAAGGTTTAAAAACTCTTCAAATTTCTTATTTTCTTATTTTTTTAAAATGAGTTCAATTCTCCCTTCACAAATTCAGCATATGTGGTAAGAGCAACTAAGTCTCACCCATTAACATTATTTATTTCTTATGCTTAAAAATGAGTGTTTTTAGAGGTAAAAGCCTAAAAGGTGAAGGGGTCCACAGCAGCCTCTGGAGAGAGAAAGTAGAAAATGGCATTGCTCATGTTTAAGTTCATGCCTATGGATAAATAAAGTTACCGAGCAACAATCCAACGAAGTCAAATACTTAATTGAGGTTTAAGATTGATTCTTATATACTCCATAGTCCATATAACAATGTGTACTTATGTAACTCAAATAATTGACTACTACTGCATGTTGAATATCGGAGACAACTTTTTTCTTTATTTTAAGGAAGAAGAAAATGAAAAAAAAGAAAAATAATTGAGAACATATATGATTACGTCAAAAAGGAGGAATAAACTTGTGTATTGGATACATTAGTCAATGACATAATCACTCCTACGTAAAGAAAAGTTTATCAGTGCCACAAATTAATTAATTGATGTATATTACATAAGTGCAGACGTGGTATGGACATGATCAAGTAGCCCCAAAACCTAATTATCGGATACAGTATGATATAAAATAATGTACACTGTAATATAGGTTGGACTAAATTATATATCACTCCAATTATAAATTCATTATACAGGTTCCCCAATTTATTAGTTTCACTAGTGAGAGGGAAGAACATATAAAATTATATATCACTCCAATATATTATTTTTTAAAAAATTTTATCACATAAAATAATGGATAAATAATAATAAAATGAAATGGTGATATTTTCTAATTTTTTTATAATTTTATTATTTAAATTTAATCAAGATTTGAAATTTTTAAACTCTTTTTATTTAATTCAATTGTTACTAACATTTAGTTAATATATTTATTATAAAATAATAGTTTATTAGAAAATAATAGGTTAATTATTTGTTATAAGACAACTAAAGTTAATTAATTTAAATTACTTTATCAATAATATCATAAATAAAAATATTTTTAGTTATGATTGAGACAAATATTTTTAGTTTTTTTTATTTAAATTTAATCAAGATTTGGAATATTATATAATTTTTATTTAATTTTATTGTTACGATAATCAATATAATAACATTTAGTTAATATATTTATTAGAAAATAATGGTTTGAATCTTTATTATAAGATAATCAAATTTAAATTACTTTTTCAATAATATCAAACGTAAAGATATTTTTAGTTATGATAGAGATAAAAATTATAATTAATTTATAAAAATGATTTTTGTTGCAAGAAAGTTTTAAATTACTTATTCACTATATTATAATGTAAATTAACTTTAAATTCATTTTTTACCATAGAAACTATAATTATCATTTACGGAAAATAATTATTCAGTAGGTCATCATGAATGACCAATACAGGGAGCAAGTTTTTTTTTTTAAAACATTTAACACAGTTACATATCAAATAATCAACAATATTTATTTTTATTAAATATATTATTTGTTCTTTAATTTTCATCATATATAATAATAGGTAAATAAAAGTAAAATGAAATTATGACATTTAAAAAAATAACTTTTCTATAATTTTATTATTTAAATTTAATCAAGATTTAAAATTTTTAAACTCTTTTTATTTAATTCAATTGTTACGATAACCAGCATAATAACATTTGGTTAATATATTTATTAAAAAAAATAGTTTGATTCTTTATTATAAGAAAACTAATTTAAACTACTTTATCAATAATATCACAAATAAAAATATTTTTAGTCATAATAAATATAAAAATTAAAATTAATTTATAAAAATGTAACGAAACATAACGAAGCGTAGCGAAGCAACCGTGCGTACACACGGATTATTTACTAGTTTATCTAAAAAATAAATTTAACCTTGCATGGTAGAAGTATATAGAGATTCATATTGTTAAAAAATTAAGGTGAAACGGTGGAAGAGACGAAAAAGGAAAGAGGATGACAAAGCTGATAATTGAAAAGAAGAAGAAGAAAATAGGAGGAGCTTGATGTGGGGCACGTATTAAAGAGGTGGGGTGAATTTCAGAATGCATGTAGTGGGTACTTTCTTACTGGATATGATTATGTTCTTGCTCACTTTAATTAGAAGAAGATCAGAACATGAAAGTTTTATAGAACAGTTTGTTGATCATTTTTGCACACCTCAACGAAAGTATATATATATATATATATATATATATATATATATATATAAAGTCACCAATTAAACTACACATGTCGACATGAGGCACCTAAAAGCATGTATTTAGAGGAAGAAATTTCAAATCCACGTGTATATAAAAACATAATTTTTAGAACAGTCCTTATAAATTTCTTTTTATTTTATTTTTGTCTTTATTATTTTGTTTTAGTTCTTGTGAAATGTTTTTGTTTTTGTTTTTCTCCTTGTAATTTTAGTTAATAATAAAAAATCTGTAGTATGTTACAGAATATGTGTTTAGTATTTCTTGTGTTATTAAAGGAGCAGTTTAATTTTGATATATAATTTGTATAAATATTTTTACATAATCATATAATTAAAAATTATTTTTAAAATAATTATTATAAAAGTGAATAATTTAATTCTACCCGACAGTTTATGATTAGGTGAAGTATAAAACACATTTACATTCTCAAGACATTCTAAATATAATTAAATTCAGATATCCATACTAGATTCATATATACAAAATAAAAGCTTAAAAAAAGAAAGAAAATCAAAAGAACTTGCATAACAACGCTGCTCTATCTTCATCTCTCTTTTTTGTTTTCTTTTCCTGGATTGAGATTTTTTAATATGTTTTAATGTTTAAGAAATTTATAACTATATATAAAGGAAATAAGATGCTTTGGTGTACATAATTTTATACCAATTTTATCCTTATAACTACACTCATCATAAGTTATTATTTTATTTGTATAACTATCTTTATAAATTATTCACTAACTTCTATTATCTTTTTTGTTACTTAAAAAAATGAAAAAACAATTAGACACTTCGTGTTTGTTTTCTCTTAGTTAAATTGTAAAATAAACTAATAAATAATTGAAATCTAAATAAAATAAACAGTTGAAATACCTCAATTTCTTTTTAAATGACTTAACTATAAAAGTTTTCATAAAATTTAACACTAATTCAAATAAAATTAAAATATAAATATTAATTTATTTACCAAAGAAGTAAAGTTAGGAGGAATTGATGCTCCATTCCTTGAATAAAATAAACGAAGCATACATGCTTTCTTCTGTCTCTTTCCAGCGAAAAGGACACATGTATAAGTCTAATTCGCCCAACTTATTTGTCATATGATTTCCAATATATAGACCATATAATTGAAAATCCAACCTATAATTAGATTTTTGGATTTTATTGTCTCTCTAAAAAAAAAGGTTTGGGATTTTATTTGGTCTATGAAGGTGGGTCATCTACAGTCTCCTGAATTGTAGGCCTATCTGAGCATTTAAAAGATATTTTTTCCCCTAAGATCCGGTATACAATTTTTTATGAGATAATTTTATTTGAGTTCAATATATATATAATCATATGATAAAATTAACTTTATAATAGATTTTTTCATTTATAAGACTTGAGACAAAATTCTTATTTTTATGTAACAAAATAAAATTTTAACATAACCTCAAAGAATACTAATTAACCATCGATCGATGTCTATACGGCAGAGGGAAAAGGTGACCATGCCCGAGGAAGAGAATGGGACCATAGTCATTCTCAATTTTTTTTAAGCCTACCTAAATCACTAGAAAAATAATTTTGTGACCTCCTAAAATATATAGAATATTATTTTATGATTTTATTCTATTTTCCATATATTATTTTCTTATTTAGTATAATTTTTCATGATTCAAATCCTAATTAATTATTAGTTATGAAATAAATCATGTTAGAAAAGGAATATACATCTTATATGTATTCACGGTCTCAAACAAAAATTAATTCCTGATTTTGGCAAAAATAACTTTATACTAATACAATAATTAGAAAAAAAGATAATTCTTTATTTATAAAATAAACAAATATTACTTTTATTATATCATATCTTTTTTGTTCCACCAAGAAGTTGTTACTCAAAGTAGTCTTAGATTCGATTTCCTTAAGTCAACATCAACATCAATCACACCTTTAACTTAAGTTAATTGGGATCGGTGATAGATAAACCTAATGATAAATCAAAAATAAGACAAAAGAGAGAAAAAAAAAGCTAAAATAAAAGAATGGTAAAAGGAAGAAGGAAGAAAAGATGAGGAAAAAGACTAAAACAAGGGAACAAGAACGACTAGAACATAAAACTACTAATGAGTTTAACCCTTCATCAAGCTTATAGCTTTTCTCCACTCCGTCCTAAGAGATACTGTCCGTCAATCTATATCTCACTCCATTAGGTATTGTTTCACAACCTTTCCCAAGATAAGTTTCGGTCAATTTCTACCTCTCTTTGTGAGTAAGATCTCAAATTCAAGTTTTGTAGATAAAAAAGTGTGATTGAGAGATAAAAATTTTCTAAAGTTGATGAGTCAGATTTTTTGATGAAAATTAATAATCAATAAAAACTAGTGGATACTGTTTACCTATATCATGTTACTATAATACCTTTTTATTTTGTTCCTGGCCAGTGGCAGAGCCAAAAATTTTATTGAGAGAGGGCGAACATAAAAAAAAACTATATAATAAATAAAAGTACTCCAAAGACAATACAAATCTAATATACAAAAAGAGGCAAACTGCAAATCACAGACAGACAAATTGCAAACAGGGTGGGTTGATGAACAAGCTGACAAAGTCTAGTGAGTCTTACTAAAATAATTCACAATTTAAAATCAAACTCAAAACAATAATATGAAGATAAGAGATAAAGAAGACACAATCAATTTTAGCGTGAAAAATCCAAGTGGATAAAAAATCACAACGTCCAAATTGGATAATCAATCCAATGGACAATAGTGTTGTCAAAACGGGCCCAACCCGTGGGTCAGCCCGTTTTGGCCCGCAAAATTAGTGGGTTGGGTTACAAGAAAGCTGGCTCACCAAGGCCTCGGGTCATTTTGACCTGGCTCACTTAACCCGCAACCCACCCAGGTTGAACCCGGGTGAGTCGGGTTGGCTCGTGGGTTGCACAAAAAAAAAGATAATGGAAAAAATGAAGATGATAAAAATGAAATTGATTTGTCAAATCATGATTCTAATACTCTTCCTAGACAAGTTAATATTGATGATTAACATGAGAATTTGACATTTGAGGAGTTAGATTGGTGTTTTACTATTTTAATATTGTTAAACATATTTATATTTGTTTGAGTTTCATGTACATTTAGTTTGAGGTTAAGTTTAATGCAGTTTGTAATATTTAAATTTACTTAAATTGGTTTAATTTGCATTTTTCTACACTTATTTTGTGATTTTTAATGTTTTTTTGATTTTTTTTTTTAAAATTTAAAGTGAGCCAACCCGCGAGCCAGCTCACGGGCCAACTCGGATAACTCACCAACCCGGGGTGGGTTGAGCCGGGTTGGCAAAAAACTGACCCACCACTAAAGTGAGCCAACCCGGCCCGGCTCACTTTTTAGCCAACCCGTGGTGGGCCAACCCGGATGGGCCGGGTTGACCCGTTTTGACAGCTCTAATGGACAACTCCACTATGATAATAAATAAGTACCCTTCAATCCCAAAGAAGAGTTAATAATCAGACTTGTCAAACGCTTTTATATGATCTCATAGCAATCCTCTCAATGATGCAAACATAAATTCTCTAAAGCTATAATATTATTTGGGATGGAATGCATACTATAAACACAAAAATATATTTCTATTTATACCAATTTAAGCATATGATTTTAACCAATTTTTGAATGCAATCCTAAAAATATTCTATCATATCATGTAATACAATCTTAAAGATATTTTATATTATGCAATACAATATTAAAAATATTTTATATTATGCAATACAATCTTAAAAATATTCTATCCTATTTTTGAATGCAATATCAAAAAATATTTTATCTTATTATGTAATATAATCTTAAATATTTCTATTATATTATGTAATGTAATCTCAAAAATATTTTATCTTTTTTTAATGTAATATTAAAAAAATTATATCCTATTATATTATGTCATATAACATTTTTTTATTATCAAATTATTTTTTTAATTTTTAATATATATATATATATATATATATATATATATATAATAAAATTTATATTAATAAAATTTTAGGGACAGTGACCCACCCTAGTCCCATGTCTCCGCTCTGTTCCTGGGGGCAGTGCACAAGTTGTTTTGATTCTTAAGGAGAGGTTCCATCATACATTCCGGAACACTGTGCATTGAAGGAGGTATATAAAAGATAATGTAAATTAATAAAATAATATGAGAGATGAATTTTAGACAAAATTGACGAAAAACCACGTAACCCCATTGTCCGGAGGCTCCACGCTATGCGCAGGTAAGGGAGAGAGATATTGTACGTAACCTTATCCTTGCATATGCAAAAATGTTGTTTCTGGATTCGAACCCATGATCAATAGGTCACCAAGACACAACTTTACCGCTGTGCTAGGACTCGCCCTCGAATTTCAGACAAAATTGACACGAAAAAGAAAACCATTTGACTTCTAAAACCTTCATTTTTTTTTATGTGATTTGAACTCAAAAATACCAAAATCCGAGCTCTCTACGGCTGTGCAACATTCGGCACCGTGGCGTGAAATGAAAGCTAGGAGTTGGTTATTTCGTAGTGAGTGAGAGAATAAAAGTTACTCCGTCCTTTTATAGTTTCCTCCGTCCTAAATTCACTCTTCTGAACCTTTTTCATATGTGTTTCATTTGCAATGGTGTTTTTGGATCTTCCCAAGGAATGAACCAGTTCATAGCCTGAGTGTCTACCATAACAAATTTTCTATGCAATGAAGTCAGAATTTTGTAACATTGGCCAATTGAATTTAGATATAATTTAAATATATTTTGATAATTTTTTTTCTTTTTTCAATAAAAAATCAAGCAATGCCATTTAAATGATTTAATGTATCAAAAAAATTTGTAGATTTTCCCCCTAAAATATGATCGACTGCATGTTTCTTTCTCCACTTTCATCATCACCTTATACAAGCTTCTATTAGAAGTTGATATGAGATCCCATCATGTTAATTATGTGTGTGCGTGTACGTGGAAGAGATCAGATAAAGAGAGACACAAAAATATATAAGTGACTTCCTGTGTAGGAAATGGAGAGTAGCTAGAAAATGGTAATATAGAATGAGGTTTTGAGACTTCGTCTGTGAAAATCAAAGGTAGAATATCATTATATATGATATGCTACCTACATTTCATAGAAGAGTGGAATCATAATGCATGCCAAAGTAAATAAATAAATAAAATAGAGCTCCATGCTGCTAATTTTTATTTGTCAAATCCTAATTAATTATATTCCTGACTTCAATTCTATTCTCTACTGTATGCTTTGCATTATATTGTTGCTCTCTATAATTATTTTAACAAAAAAATAATATTGTTGCTCTCTAAAATATTCAAACCTTGCAGTAAAAAAAAATAATTCAAACCAAGCATTATATTTCATAGACAACTGGTTTTGTGCGTATAGAAAAGTTTGAGAAGTACATTCTCCTTTTTCCCCTAATTTGAAGAAACGTCAAGTGATTAAGCAACATAGTTTTTCAGTGTTGGTGTTTAATTTTGGGGTGGAGTTGGTATCTATTTTGGTTCTGTTTTTTAATTAACGTTTTAGACCCACCAACACCTCATTTTGGGTGCTAGCTAAGAAGGGGGGGTTGATGAGCTAAAAGATGGGGATTGGGAAATGTTATTGAGTGGCATCTGCTTTGAATTGAAAGAAGCAAAGATGAAATGCATAGATGGGGAATGTCGTTATGAGTACAAACGTTATGATTAGAGAAAAGAATTCTTTGCTCCGCAAGCAACTAGAATTTCCCACTTTTTGGTGTTACATTTTTACTTTTTAGCTCTGTTGCACCTAGCTCTTCAGTCAAAGCCATGGCCCTTTGCCCCTCATACCATCATTGGGACATAACTGCTACATGAAACTTCTCATTATGCACTAAAAAAATGCCCAACTTTGGTCTTTGTTAATCAGTAATCATGCTTAAATAGCCCTTATTGCCTCCCTGCCCTTTTATACAAATCACTACATTAATATGGCTAGCTACCACATTAATTTATCTTACTAAAATGATGAAAATTCATGTCTAAAAATTCACACCGACTAAAGTATAGTTTAGATTTATTGCTTAATTGGTTGGAATTACATAACTGATTGAGCTACAAATTTACAACCATTTATAAGATTGCTAATTCAAGGTTACGTATGTATTATGTAAACCTTTTATTAACCGGAAGTCTTGAACAACTGCATTTTGATTAAGAGTAAATTATATTGACAACTCCTTGAAGTTTTTTGAAATTACTCATAAGTCTCCTGCTTTTCTTAAGGTTAACACAACAACCTCGCTAATAAAGGTATCCTAGATAATATTTTTCAAACAATTAAAGAGAACTAATGTAATGTATAAGAGATATCAATGTGATGTTTTAAAAACAATTAAGAGGATTAATGTAGGTGTAAAAATATTAGGAATATGGAAAGAAATTTTTGTATAATTTACTCTTTGATTAATGCAGCTTCTCTAACGGTTCTTGGATTAATGCATTGTATTTGTGCAGATAAGCCAGGGAGCCTTTTCACCCCTTCTTTTTCCCCTAAGAATTCATTTTCCCAGTTTTCAAGGTCTATAATTTAAGTAGAGTTGTACACCTGATTCTGTTTTATGAGAATAAAATTGCTTACAAGATTATACACGTAATCATTTTACTGTTTCCTCTTCTTGCATAACGCAGCAACCACTAACATATGGAACAACATGAATGATTGAGGCCAAGATGGTATGATCGATGAGAATCGTCATAAAACTTATATTAATGAAAACTAGTTAGGTTTAAGGTGGTCAAATCAACTATGATTATAGCCAACCTGTCTGTGATTTTTTCCAATTCCACTTTTCCCTCCGGGTTTCTTTTTGCTCTTTTGATTTGTCTTGCTGAATCATTATTAAGATTTTTAAACATGGTTTGCTCTCATCAATTAGGTTGAAGTCATGCATGTTATATAACAGACATTTTTACGGACAGAAAATTAGTGTATACTATGCGCATCTGATTTTATATATGCTTTTGGAGAATGACAAAGGAACTTGAGGGTTATTATTAGCCTCATCAAGAAATCATGTATAACATTCCACGCAGGATTAAATAAAGGTTTTTTTGGTAGGAATGGAATTAAAATGAAAACGTTAAATTAAAATATAAATTGTTAACCTCTCTCTCTCTCTCTATATATATATATATATTTATTCGTGAGAATTAAAAACAGTATTAGAAAATTTACAATAATTCACTATGTTAACCTATATTTAGACGTGTATAATTCATTTTATCAACATTATTCTTTTCTTTTAGTATAATGATCTTCCTTCAGTTAGAAAATGGCTGCAAATATGGGCTTCTCAGTGGCCATCTTGGCCTGCAATTCTCGAGGATGGAAACTGTAGTAGTTTTTGCAAAAAACGGGTTTTTGTCATATTTAAGGAGGAGGAGCCCAAAAGAACGTTGGGTTGGTTTAGAATTTTAGCCTGGGATCCAACTCAGAAACTCAGATGTCTCTTGACCAAAAATAAAATAAATCAACAATGATTTTACCCTTATTTGCATTCATAAATGATACCATTTTTTTTTAATAAAACCCTTGTATATTTTAGTTACCATCTATCTTTATTAGCTATTTCAAATTCAAGGTAGGATGCTTGGCATTCTGATAATAGAATAAACTTTAAAAATCTTTTAAACTTGTGGAGAAACTTTTTCTGCTTGCGATATAAAATATTACATAAAATGATAACTATTGTATCCATAATTTGTTGGAAATTGGTTGATAGTGGAGTCAAATTTCAATTTTGTTCTTTCCAGTATACTTTACCTTATCAATTTGTATTTTTAACATTGAGGAAAGTTAGTGATACTAACATTTTTCTTTTCATATGGTTAACTAAAATTTGTTAAATCATTAATTTGAATGAATTTCACTTTTAAATTAGGAAAAAAAAGTCTTCAAATGATAAGTAAACTTAAATTTTTAACTAGTTACATATAGAATATTAGGAGAGTGTTAAAAAAAATATTATTAGCGTTCTTTTTAGTAATTCGCATTCAACCACGTTTAAAAGGAGATCTTTCTCCTTTCACTCAACACTCGTTGACATATGCTAAATGTAAAAAGCAAAAGTAATGCAAGTGTCAAGATATTTTTTCTATTAGGTCCTACAACTATTTTATAACATAAAAGGAAAAGAAAACAGGATTGCATGATTGCATTTCATTATTTTTGTAAGGTCGAATCCTTAACAGTTTTTCTATTGCAGATTCCTCATTAAAAGTGGAATAGACAATTATTCCACCACATATGTATTACATTTTCTTTTTCGTAATAGCTAATTATTATTGAAAGACAAGGATGAAGAAGCGACGTTAGACTAGGTTTTGCTAGGTCTTGATCTAAACTTGGTTAAAAATATATGATTTGAGATCAATTTTTTATATTGGTCATAGACCCTTATTAAGAACTTGAGGCTGGTCTTCATAGAAACTTGATTTGGTTTTCAAGCATGTTTAATGGTTTAGTTTGTGATAATTTTACACTAAAGCAAAGATAAAAATATGTAAGTCGGACTTTAACATAAGATTCATGATAGCTTATTTAAAAAATATATTTTGCAATAAAACATTTAAATAAGACATAAAAATTTATTTTTCAATAAATTTAATTATAAGTTTTAACTTGATTTTTTATATGGATCAACATGATTATCATTTAAAAAGGTAAATAAATAAAAAAATTTAATATATTATAACAAATTTAATATTATAATAATAATACTAATAATAAATATTTATTTTAATTTTTTATAAGTTAGTCGGTTAAGGTTAAAAAAACTTTCTTAATGACTTAGGGCGTGATCTAGTTATCTAAATAGACTTTCCTAAAAGTCTTCGCTTAATCTTTTTTCTAACAAGACTTGGTCTGATTTAGGTCACATTAGACGTAGGTCATAGGTGTCTCTCGAATAATGTAATATATTTTTGTCTCTAAGGGAGACTCATAAATTCATAGCAGCTTAATAATAATGGGCACATTACACTAATTCGTGTGGGTGAAGGGGTGGGGTGGAGGAGTCAGAAGTCCATCTTTTAAATCAGGCATTGTTTGATTCAGCAAAGAGAGAAAATGAGTAATTCTGGGAAGACAAAAAATTGCGTATTATTGTTTTTTTTTTTTGGAACTATCCAACCAAAAAGGAAAGAAAGAATGTATATGTGCAGTATTGAAGGCTTATCGAGCATTGGTTGAAAGTCCTTGATAAAATTAAAATTGGTAATGCCTTATCTTGGAATATGGCAGCAAATATAATTAAAAGCACACACAAAAATAGTTAAGCATATGATTCCAAATTGATATGTACAATGCAAGTAAAAGAGTATTAAGAAATAAAATGATTTGAACATGATTTATAGATAATTTTAATTAAAGGCTCGATTTTTGAATGGTGCGTATAAAAAATATTTTTGGAGAATATTGTCTCCTTAAATGAATCTCAATACTTTTAGGATTAATCATTGACATTCCACTCATGAATATCCAAATTCATTAAAAAATAAATTAAGGACTAACTAATTGAATTTAATCAAAATAACTTATAAATTAGCCAATATAATTTATATAATATAATTTTTTGACACTATTTTGTATAAGTCAGCATGTGATGGCATCATGTATCGATCTACTTTGTATATGAATAATTTATACCAAGAAATCTAGTGAAGTCTTTATTTTTATTTTGAAATTACATTTTTTTCATCCATAAGATTTTAATTTAAAATCTTATTTAAAATATCCAAATACAATTATACTTGGACCAACGTGTAGGTATTTATTTTAACAATTTTAGTACATTGACTTTAAACTAAAAAACAAAATACAATATTTTGTATAAAGTTGAAAAAGCAATGTCTAGAAATATATTATAAAAAAATCAACAATATCAACTCTTGCAATGTTTTACAATATCATTTAATTATAAATTATCATAATAATAAATTTATTAATTTTATAATAATTATTTAAAATTTATTTCAAAAATGATTTTTATTAGTTAATAATATAATTTTTTTACAATGATACATGTTTATTAAACTATTAAACTCTAGAAGATTTTATCACGCACTATTTTTTTCTTAAACTTATTTCCTATAATTTTCTAGATGGAATGGAACATGGAAGTTTTCCCTTGAACTTCTAACAGGGCCGATCCTGGTCTTTTGTGAGCTCTGGACACACAATAAATATGGGTCATTTATATATAAGAATAGTAAAAACTTAAAAATATATTTATAGTTACTTAAATTTGGGCTATTATTTTTTTCTCTAAATTTATAATTGTTTTTTAATCCTTAATTTCAAAAAATGTATTTTCTAGTTCCTCCTACGGTAAACTTTTTTTTGTCACAAATAGCACATCCAAATCCCCAAAAATCAACCATAAGAGATTAAAAAGAACATTTTTAAAAATTTAGAGACTAAAAAGATAATTTTAAATTTAGGAGAAAAAAAAACCTAAATTTGAAGGACCAAAAATATATTTAAATTAGGATAAAATATAAACATATGTTACATAAAAAAAGACATGTAATTTAATTGAAATGATATATTTTATTACATAAAAATATTTTTTCTACTAAAAGCCACACAAATACGAAATATTACATGCAAATGGACCTTTAACTTTTTGGAGGAAATTAAAATTATTTTAATTTTAATGCTTGAATAATTTGAAATTAGTAACTGAAAAACTTTTGCAAAAGTGGACAAAATTAAACTATTATTAAAGGGATTAAAACTTTTTTCCCCTCACATTAAATTTGGGTCACTTCAATCATGGGCCTAGTGCCATCACTACTCAAAATAAGCTGACTTTTACTTCCTGCACCCGCAAGTTGCTTCTTACACTTTTCGAAATATTATTTTATCTTCGGATTAGTTATTCCGAAAGCCAAAAAAAAAAAAGTTCCAGAATGTATTTTTTATTCTTGATTGCACATTCTAGAAAGCAAAACGGTAGTGCAGAAAGCAATAGCCAAACTAGTCTCAGGGCCGGGCCTGACTTATTCGGATTTCGGATAGCACAACATGCACCATGGAATGAATAAAAATAAGGGTTGTACTAAATACACTATAGGTTTTTCTTATACACTATAATAGA
>CM023959.1:27067504-27079271 GCA_013407115.1 Glycine latifolia | reverse complement strand
TTTTATATAGTGTATAAGAAAAATCTATAGTGCATTTAGTACAGCCCTAAAAATAAAAGAAGCACGCCGAGCGAAGATTCTAGAACCCCCTTTTATAAACAAAAATAATATAAAATCAAAAAATTAAAATAGAACCTACATAAACCCTTTGTAAAACCCTAACAAGGGACTTCAAATTTCTCAACAAGAGGCTCTCTGTCGGTGTTCTCTCCCTTCCCTTTGGTGTCGTGTCTTCCAAATGGCGAAGCGTTTGATTCCACTGTTCAATCGGGTTTTGGTGGAGAAAATCGTGCCTCCATCGAAGACCACCGCTGGCATTTTGTTACCCGAGAAATCCACCAAGGTTTACTCTCCCAGTCCAATTCATTCATACCCTTTTCAATTCCTCCTTTTGGGTCTTCTATTTTCATCTCAAAATTTCATCTTCGCTTGATTTGTTCATATTTTACTTATTCCATTCTCACTCCTTTTTTTAGGGGTATTTTAGTTGTCCAATTTTCTGTGTATGATACTGTGATATGATATCGTACCCAGATGGGTACTAATTAAGCTGATGCATGCTGTCCAATTCTGTTTTTTTTTTTTTTTTTAATTTTGTTCCTATGGTTCTTTGTATTGTAGAGTAGTTGTCTTAGTGTATTTACAATAACAATTAAATTTGAAGATTTTGAGTTTGAGTTTTCTTTGTTCAAAGTCTTTTCCAATTTAGTGCTTCTGTTTCTTTAGATTGATAAGTGACAATTTATCACTGCAAATCATACATTTGAGTTTCATTCTTGATTTGTTGAAATGCATTTGCTGAGTTGATGTATTTTTACATGTTTTGCTTTAGCTGAATTCCGGCAAAGTTATTGCTGTTGGCCCTGGCTTGCACAGTAAGGATGGGAAGCTAATTCCTGTGGCTGTAAAGGAAGGTGACACTGTTCTTTTGCCTGAATATGGTGGAACTGAGGTGAAGCTTGATAACAAAGAGTATGTCTACGTTTTTTCTTGTGATATTTTTTATTTATTAGTTTAGTTTTTACCCTCGTACAATTTCTTCAACTTAATCCTAAAGTTTAATATGTAGATATAAATGTTTGAATGGCCTAGAATTATTCTTGACGTGCTACATTTTTCTAAATACATTTTCTTGTTACAAAGTTGATCCCTTCAGGTCTAAATTTGTAAATGTTATTGGAGACTGTTTTCTTTGTGAATCATTAATACAAGATAGACCTTATTGAAGAAGGAGATGTTGTGCTTGATATTGTTTGTACATTATTTAGAATTGCTTTGTTTGATGATTCATTTATTTATGTGTGTGCGTGTGTGTGTGTGTGTATATATATATATATATATATATATATATATATATATATATTCTTTTTTTAAATCTGATGTTTCTTTTGTCTATGCCTAGATATAGTGCTTTATTTTAGTTTATCCATAGTTTCTTAGTTCTATACTTCTAATGATGTAAAGCATTAGTATATAATTAAGAATTTTATTCAATAAATTTTATTGATTTTTGTTACTAGATTCCCAGTTGCCTAATATTCAGGGTTTAACTAAATTTGAAGTTCCATGTGGTGTTAAGAATGTATAATTTGAACCAGACAGATGTTGAAAAGTACATATCTTTTTCTCAATGTTAGGATAATAGGTATCATGGCTTACAAATGATATTGTTATGATTGTTAATATAGGACCTGTTACCCCCCAATCCCCAAATGAGAAAAAAAAGAAGACAAGAAGTCACAATCCGAAATTAGTTTTAAGGGAAGAGGATAGGGAGTGTCTTGATTTTTTATCTGTTAACTTGCCATTCTCAAACCCTCTGAAATTGTGGGATTTGCGCTTGGCAAAGTTAACAGACGTATTATCAAGATCAAGGTTTGAGGGATGCTGGTTCTGGAAATATTTTATTGATATTAAACTACTTAGCCCCCAATTAATTTCTCTCCTTTTCTTGTGCCATGTATTTGAATTATATTGGCCGGATTTAGTTGGTTCATCCTAGTTGCAATAGCTGTTATCTATTTCTCAAGTCTTGGCTAATTAAATGCTTTTTGTGTAGGTATCATCTGTTTAGAGACGATGATATACTGGGGACATTGCATGATTGATGTCAATCATCCGCGGAAATTTACATGCTAGGTGTTCTACTACATTTGAGGAGTTTCTTTCTGTTCTGATTTTTATGTATGATGTCTAAATCAACATTTTGGTGTGGACCAAAATACTTGAACTTTTTTTCGGCTTAGCATGAACGTTATTTTCTGCAACAACTGGAAAAACTATTTTGTTGCTCATGAAATTTATTGCCTTAACATTTTGTAGTTCTGTTTTTTCTGGCTTGGTTAAGAGTATTTATTGTTGTCACGTTTCCTGTTGCATACTCGTGGATTCCAAATATTTTTTAAATGTGATAATTGTTTTTTAAAATTCTTTTTGACTTTTTTTTTTGATTGTACGTATCATGCAAGTTCGAGCACTATCAAGAAGAAAGCAGTTTTGTTGACAACGTTAAGAATTTAAAAACAACATTGAATGCACGTTAAATTAAAATTGTTGCTGCATCCGTGTTGGATAATGTCGAGAAATTAAAACTGCATCCGTGTTAGCAAATACTATTGAAGAATATAATTAAGTTACATATGGTTCATAATGTTGATTTGTTGTAATAATTTCGTTTTGGTTGATTATATATTTTTGTTCACGTTATTACTTTCTTTCTACCTATACACGCCGGTCTTAACTCATTATTTTATCTCTTGTGATTTTGTAAATTTCACTTTTGAAAGTTGATTACCATACACTTAAACGAATTTATAGCATCTTTGCACTGGCATCTCATTGCTTTGGATGTGCATCATTCTGAACGCTAGCAATAATTGCTTTTACGTCAATTCAGCTATTGGATGTGAATTCTTGTAAAGACGTGGCCTTTGGATGCCGAACCAAACACAGGCTTAATCAAATTGCATATTATTTTTATGCTGCTTTGAGTAGTTATTTTGTTTGGAAACTAAATCAAACTAAATTGCAAACACTGCTACATGTATAGTTTGATTTACATTTATATATTGGTTCGTGTTAGTTTGGTCATGTGCTAATGCTTTCTTTAATAATATATTTTGCCTTCTCCAATTTTTTATTTATATATTGGCTCTACTTTTCAATGAATACGATTGAAGTGGATTTTCTACCCAATACAAAAACTTTATCGTGTTTCTTTGGTTTCTGTCATTTTCTGGCCGGAGGGGGGTGTGTGTTTTTTGTTGGGGGGGGGGAGGGGGGGGGGGGTTTGGTGTTGTTCTAAGCATTATTATACACTTGTATATTAACTTGTAAAAATGATCAGTGTAAGTTCAATTCAATTCAGATTAAATTAGTGTATAAACATGCTCTTGGATTACAAATTAGTTGGATTCATTTCATTTCAGTGGCTTATAAATGGCTAATCCTAATGCTTACTTTCAACCCCCTGTTCCTTTAACTCACTATTCGAAAGAAAACAAAATATAGAAACTTAGAAAGCACTAAGATAAAAATTAAAGGCGATCCAACAGTAGTAATGAGTTTCTGTGAGGATTTTAGAAAAAAGTATATTTATTGTGGTGAAAGGAATTAGGAACATCTGCGTAATGGCTTTCCTTCTAGAAATGCTTTAAGTAGCACGAGTGATCTCTGTGGTTGAGTGAAGGGAGCTTCATGAGATGCTCCTCTTATGGTGGCATATGATAACATGTCCCCGTATACTTGTGTCCATGCTCCTACCAAATCATGGTTAAATTTCATTAATCAATTTATTAGAATATATATATGGCTAAGATAAAATTTTGGTTCTTTATCTATACTGTAGGTTTCATTTGATTTCTTAAGTCGGATGACACATGGCAAATGGTAAAAGATGTCATGTTAGTCAAAATTAATATCATCAATATAAAAAACTGACATGACAGAAAGATTATAAAGGTTTAAAGTGAAATTTTTTAAACATAAACGACCAAAAACCTAAAATGTAAATAGGAAACCAAAGTTTTATATATTCCAACCCTATTTTATACGATGATCACGTAAAAATTATAATTTATTACCTCATCTCCAAATCAAAAACTGTGAAACTAATTTTTTGAAAAAGTCGAGTAGTAGTTAAGGAGAAACTCCTCTCCTTTCATGTGTTTTTCTATTCATATAGAAAAATTGAACCCCTTACATATGTTTAAAAGATCCAAACTACTTGTCACTTGTGTTGGAGCATATTTAAAACTCCATATATCTCTACACGGCACCTTATACCCATTTTTTTTAAGAATATATTTATGGACTAGCTTGTGGTCGGAGCATATTTACCCCCTTGTTGTTGGAGCATTTTTGTAGAAAATGTAGGTTATAACTATAAATTTAGTTTACTAATTATAAAAAGTTTAATTACATGAATGTATTAACAAACTCATTTTATCATTTTTGCTAACGATTCTAACAAAATTTCTTTTAGGACATATAACAATTATTTTTACTCTCAAAAAATATTAGGGTGTTATATTATTTTATATTATCTTGATGATTATGAAAAAACAAATTTTGGATAATTTAAAGATTTCTAAATGCATCATTTAAACAAATGAAATTTTCTTAAATATCAAACATCATATTGTAATGCAATGAAGCCTATAAAAAAATAATATTAACTAAACTGTAATTTTTGGTCCCCCTACAATTTCAAATTCTTGATTTTGATCATTCTAAATTAAGACATTTAGTTTTCTTATTTTTTAGAAATTTGATAATTTCCTTATGTAGGATGTTGACATGACACTTATGTGCCAAGAGGTTAAAAAGTAAACTCATAACCTTTTGTTTAAAGACAAAATAATAAACCACTAAAAGATTTGCTTTCCTTAATAAATTTTATAAACACTATTTTAAATGTATTATTAGTCAAGAGTTTTATTTTTTTTCAAATTATTATAATTTATAAATTAAAATAAAATATTTAATATTTAAATATATTTAACATTTAATAAACATGTATTTACTTTTATTATAAAATTTATTTTAATATAAATTAATAAATTATTATATATAATTTTTTTACTTAATTATAAGTTTAAAATTTATTTTATGTAATTTATACAAATTACGTAAATTTAAAATAATATTCAAATAATCTAAAAATCTAAATTTAAAATTTATTACTTATAATTAAAATAAAATTTTGTATTATTTATATATAAAAATAAATTTACATATTTTTTTATAAACTAAATGAAATAATTGATATAAAAATTGATATATTAATTTATGTAATTTTCTTGATTTATATAATTTGTATTAAAAATTATTTACTAAATAATTTTTATAGTTAAAATGAAAATATTAAAAATGTAAGTTTCCTAAAAAATTAAATATTAAAATTTTATTAAATTATATAATTATAGTAAAAATAATTTATATATTAAAATAAATTTACTAATTTGAATAATTTACATATTAATTGATGTAATTATATTGATTTATATAAATAGAGTATATGTATGTTAAAATTAATTTACAAAATAATTTATGTAAATAATTTCTATATTAATTTATGAAATTTAATTATGAATTGGTAAAATAAAAATAAAAATATTTATATATTAAATTAATTTATAATTCATAAATTTTATAATTAAAAAAAGACTAATTATACATATAAAATAGTGTTTATAAAGTTAAATAAATAAAATAAATGTCTTAGTGATTTATCATCTTATCTTTGAATCTTTGAATAAAAGATTATGAGTTTAACTCCTACTAAGATATATTTTTTTCATTTTATTTAACCTCTTACCATATAAGCGTCATGTAGAAAATCTACGTAAATGTTAGCATCAATAGGTTGACTTTGGATAATCAACTAATGGGAGGATCAAAATTCCTTATTTTGAAAAAATTGAAGAACTAAATGTCTTGATTTAGAAATAGGAAACCAAAATCATAGATTTGAAATGATAGGAAGATCAAAATTACAATTTAACTAAATAATATTATAATGCAAATGAAATATTAATTAATTTTTAAATTATATAGAATTTTGTAGTTTTCAACCAATGGTTAAGATTGATATAAAATGTTATTCAAGATGTTCTATGTTTATATAATGCATTCTAGGTATTAACCTGCTTTCCCTCAAACCATGCTCTATAGGCTACTGTTGTATTCAGTCCAAGTTCCTTTGCTAATCGGTTCACCAGATATCGCGATCCCAGTAATGGGATAACTGAATCTTGATCTCCACTGCCCAGAGAAAAATGACTTAAGCTTGCTTAAAAAATGTTATGCCTTAATGAATCATGGTAGGTAGGTAAATATGTAATGTACATGGAGTTAGGTAAGTAAATGTAGATGGTTGAATAAATTCGCTGACCTGTATACTAGAACCCTGATGCTGGAATTAACAAGTGACCCTAAAATAGAAATTGTTGCTATCTCTAGATTCCGATGGTCATAATGGAGAACACTGTAACACGAGCTACATAGTCTTAATTGAAGGCATATATATAAAGGTGTCATACTATGGAAGCATTTAGGGAGTAGAAAAATGATGAACTTGCTAAAGAATGATAGACTAGGAAATTAATTTAAAGATTGATGAATAAGGACCCTAAAATAAGATGGAAAAACATATATAGAAGTTTGATTAATCTATTCATTTGATTCCCGCAGCTGTTCTTCTCATTTTAAATTTTAGTCCCTATATAATACTAAAATGGAAAGTTTTAGTCCTTACACATACATAAAAGATAAGTTTCATGATCAGTCTCCATCATTAATGTTAGAAACCTGTTCAGGATTCAAACTTACAATTTTCATATATAAGACTAAAACTAAAACTTAAAACAGGACCATATCAATAATTTAACCACTAAGTTTTATATATCTGCATTTCTAAATCTAAATGCACTCATTTGTGTCATCTTTGAAGCAATAAATAAGACTTAAAGTCTGTTTGGATACAATGCTTAAAATGTTTTTGAGAGAAGGTTAAAAATGTTTTTGAGAACTTTTCTACTGAAAAAAACTCTCAAAAGCACTTGTGACTTGTATCCAAACAGGCCCTTAATCTCCTGCAAGTTGACCATTTGGAGACTCCAACAAGGTTAGCATGGAGAGCCTCTTGCACATCTTTCCTGTTTAAGTATGTGATTGCTTTATCATTCTCACAAAGATCTATCTTCCGTGTCTCTTGCTACATCATAGAAAAAGGCAAATAAAAGAAAATGAATAGAAGAACAACCGTGAGAAAAAACAATTAAACTAAGCTTATCAGTTGATTCAGCACATAGGACTGTTAATTTGTTGATGACAAACACACATCAAGAGTGACATCATATTCGTCTAAGCTCAGTAAACACCAGATTAGTTATATTTTCACAAACGTCACTAAGATTCCCATATATCATTTGTCTCCTAATTGTGGAATAGTTGCAGACTCTGGTGAAGAGATCGTAAGTAGAATCTGAAATCAGTCCTGAGAACATAGGAATTCAGCTTTGGAGTTCAAATCAGTATCAAATTCCATAAGAGGATTCCCTATCTGCAAATATCAACATATATATGAAGACATTATACTTATCAAACAATCCAAATGATTTCTTATGTTATAATTGTTGAAAATTTCCCTCCTGCACTTACTGCTATCCCCTTGAGTTTGAAGTTGGCCTTGGTTTGGACAATAAGTTGTGCAAGTTGTGGAGCATAGTGACCTGCAAAATAGGTTTGTATTACCTTATTGCAATTTCAAAATGAATATATTATGGTTTAATTACTCATTTAGTCCCTATAGTTATACAAACTTGACCTATTTTTAATCTCTTTATCCCTGTGAGTTTACATGGTAGAGACTAAAAGAGATTAAAAATGGTGTGTAAGGACTAAGTTTAAAAATGACAGAATAGGAACTAAAAAAGATTAAAAATGATATGTGCAAGGACTAAAATAGATGGTTTTTAAGTATAAAGACTAAAAAGTAAAGTTTGCATAAATATATAGATTAAATGATTAATTAAATCATATATTATTAATTTATTTCAATTATTTTTTTCTACCAGCATAACTCTCCCCTGTAATGAAGAAGTCGTTATTTGAGTACTCAGGGAATTCAGTGAACCAGCGCTGCAGGAAAACAAGATTATCCCTAGCTGTTATTTCATCTGTCACTAATGTATAGAAAGATGTATTGCTAGAGTAGGAAAATCCAACACCAGCTGGTGATTCCAAGTATAGCAAATTTGCCACTGAAAAACAAAATGAAAAATCAATAAGCAATTTTGGTTTCAAGAAAGGAGCATGTTTGATATTTTGACCCCTTACAGAAACAAAGTATTGGATTTACAAAGTTGTTGGATTGTTGGTTCACCTTTGTTCCAACTATAATGATTTTTCACAAGAACATTGTTGTCACCCGGTTTGAAAGGGCCATGCTCAACTAAAGCTCCAACTCCAATAGATGAACAACCAGGACCTTCATATATAAAAAGAAAGCACCTTTATTGCTTTGATTAGTTTAAATAGTTTAAACCTATGCCAAAATAAATAAATGAACAATTTCATGTATATACCTCCCTTCAACCATAGGACTACTGGCTTGGAAGTAGGGTGTTTTCCAGCTTCCACAAAGTAATAAAACAAAGCTCTCTGATTTTGGTCATCCACCACGGTAATGTAACCAGAATACTGCTGAAATTTGACATGTGGCTGCCCCGGAGAATTGCTTATTTTATCAGCTTCAGGAATTGAATTCACCCCATAAGTGTTTGTGCAAGAATAATAATTAATGTTGCAATCATAGTAAATGAATGAGGTAACATGGCCAATTGGTCATACGCAGATGTTGTTGGTTTAATTGGGGGGATTAAGGTGAAATGCAAAGGATTATAACAAACAAGGATCAAGTCATTAATTGTCCTATTGATATAATAACGTTTATGTTTGTAGTCCACGCCTTAAACAAATGGTGGCGATTACACCTATGTGGAATTAGTTGTTAATCGGCCAGGCTTGAGAATTTGGGTTACATATGGTTCTCCTGTTGTCTTTTATGTTTGACTTAGAAGAATAAATTTTTTTAAGCAAATTAGTGCAATTTAAATTAAAAATTTGAATTGAATTTTAATATTGTGTAATTATAAATTGTCATGTGATACGATTTTTACTTTTATAAAAATTGTTTTAAAAATCTCACATAATTACCTAAGTTACTTTTCAATTAATTCATAATATAAAATTATTTATATTATCAAAGTTTAAGTTAAATTAATTTGTAAATCCCTAGCACCGAGCGTGTAAGTAAACTCTCGTGAGGTTGTTCAAGCTCAAAAGTCTTCTAGATATGTAATTATGTTAAATACTTAAAGAAAAAGTCTTGTTACTCATAATAATCATATCTGACTCAAAGAAAATTATTTCATATGTTATTTAGACCAACAAAAAACCTACAAACCATTCAACTATTTGATAATTTTTAGTTAGATCAAAATGTGAACCTAGTTAAAAAATAAATGCAACTCTAGGAATTTAATTGAAAAAGATGGTTTACAAACTTAAGTAAAAATTATAAAATAATTTAGGAATCTGTAATTTAATTTAACCAAAATTAAACTAAAAAAAAATGTAAAACTGGTCCTCAAATTATTCATTTTGTATGATAGACATATGGAGTACGTGTGAGGTTGTGTAGGTGGGTAATACATTTTTGGAATGAGTTGGTTTAGGCCCATTTAGTTAGGGAGTTAATATTATTCCCAACAATGCTATTACTATTAGCTCCTACTATAAAAATTAAAAAGACCTTTTTACCCTTCCCTCTTCTGTTCTCCTTCTTCACATCCAACCCATCACCTCCGTCAAGATCTAAACTCACGCAGCCATCATCACCACCGACAACCTCCGCATCGCGCGACCTCCATACCCCTTCTCCTCCGTGTCAGGTATAATGACCAAGCCTAAAAAATTTAAATTTACAATATTCTATCACAAAAAGCGTTAGTGACGGATAGTTCCTGGCGTGAATAGCGCCAGAATGCACCAGAAGGTCAATTTTCATTGGAATCTGGCGTGGTTAACGTCAGAGTGGCGCGATTAGCGCCAGGACGTGGGCTGGGACATTATAAAAGGCCATTTGAGCGTTTTCTGGCCCAAAGTTTCGTTCTCCTTCTTCCTTGCCTCTGCTTCTACCATTGATGAGTGTAGAAAGTTTCATAACTACCCAACCGTTGACCAAAACCCTTCACTTCCTACATGAAAGTTGAAGGGAATTACTCAATGAGTTAGATTCCAACCTCTATTTTTCTTGAAAACTATCAAACAGAGATATCGTTTTCTCTAGGGAACTTCACAAAGTTTGATTTTTGAGGGAAAAGAAGGTGTTTTAAGGACATGTAAGCTTGGAGAAGTTGTCCTCTAGCCTTCCTTGTCGATTTAGAGGTAAGAAACTCAAGTTTTACTGATTGTTTAAGAATTTGTTCTTGAGGTGAATAGTAACCCATTTGAGTTAGAGCTGAAATTAGGCTTGGGTTCTTTGGAAAAGTATGCTTAAGAGGTTGTTGTGATAAAGGTTTAGCCTTGCAATATAATTTTTATGGACTTTGAAATTTGGCTTTGAAGAATGTATGAGTAGGAAGAATGGTGGTTAGATTGATGATATTATGATAGGTATGAGCCTAGGTGCTTTTACAATATGTGCTCATGAGACTATATAAACGGTGAAAATGTGTTGAAGTAACCGTTTTAGCCACATTGATAATCATTGAGATTTGACATAGATAGAGTATTGAACTCTTTGAATTGACTGATGCAGAGTCTTAGGGAGACTCTAGGGCCTTGGTTAGGCCGAGATAGATCCTGTTGGGGGTCTGTAAGTCACTGATTAAGTGACTAGTTTTTATAACTTAGAAAAAGAAGTCTAAATGGAAAAGAATAGCGTCTCTTTTCATTCTAACGGTTGAGGATCGTTATTGATTGTTTGTATGCCTTTATGTAGGGCGTGATACAAAGGTTATTGATAGTTGTGACCACGAGGCCGGGAGAACCGGTGTAGCACTTAGAGCAGGTAAGCTCTTTGTTCTTGGGAGTGTTTCCCATTGACTGTGTTCCACCATACTCCAAGGGAGTGATGATTATTGTATATCATGATACATGTGTATTGAAATTGTGTGTTACTGCTTTTATTGAGAACATGTATGTGATGTACACTACGATAATATGTTGTGTGATTGATGAGATTCTCTAACCAGTAGAATAGACTAGTTATGGACTTCCTTTAGAAATGTGCCCTTAAGTGGATGATCTTCTATTGGTAGTGCCATGTACGTTTGAGAGAATGTGCCCTTCAATGGATGATCTTTCTCAGACATTAATATAAGTCCTGAGGAAATGTGCCCTTCAGTGGATGATCTTTTTCAGGCATTGACATAAAGTCCTGAGGAAATGTGTCATTCAGTGGATGATCTTCTTCAGGCAATGATATGTGTGAATAAGTTCTGAGAGAATGTACTTGTCGCGAATGATCTTCTCTTGGAATAGCCATATATGTGTGAATTAGATATTATGTTATCTATATATTCTGTTGTGAATAAGTCCTGAGAGAATGTAACCGTCGCGGATAATCTTCTTCAGGCAATGTTATATATATGTATGAGTAAAGTCATGAGAGAATGTGTCCTTCAGTGTATGATCTTCTTCAGGCGATGATATATATATATATATATATATATATATATATATATATATATATATATAT
>CM023959.1:27002138-27067494 GCA_013407115.1 Glycine latifolia | reverse complement strand
GCTATATCGGTGTTGCATTCCTGATGTTGGTAGCGCCCAACAGAATGACACTTGTGTTGTGTATACATGTGATGTATTTTATGAGAGCCATGATGGCTAGATGGTGTGATGACAATTTTGATGCTATATGTCATGGAAGTGAACCAGGGGGAGGAGAGACCTCCAAGAACCCTGAGTTTATTGAGATTTTTATCTCACCCCGTGTGTGGGGATTATGTTTTGAAGGTGATGCTCAGTGAGAGATTGATGGATCCCAGGGTAAGAGGCCCGAGTAGGGACTTGGTTCTGTGTGAACCCTAGACATATTATTTTGAGAGCATGTTAGCTTAGTGTTTTGGTTATGCCCGTATTTTGTACCCCTGAGGGGAAGATGCACAGTTGATGTACATTGTGTATATGTTGAATATCTTGAGAGATATTGATGTATGTTAAGAGGACAAGGTATTTGATACCTTTTTGCTTTATACAACCATTGTTGAGATACATTTATTGAGATATATGTATATGACTAATTGGTCCTCTAGTTGGATATTGTTGAGAGATCACCACACATAATGTAAATATGATATTGTTATTGACGTATGATGACGTTATTTTGTTAATTACTTCCGAATTAATTAGCTTTGATTAATTGCTGCGCTTAACGATCATAAATGAATGTTAATGAACCGGATGCATACGGGGCGTTACATCGGGAGCCACTACCACTCACCAAATACCATAACCACCGCACACAGCCCTATCCTAGCCAGATCTGAACCCAACGCCACTCCCGGCTCCAGCCCCACGACCACTGCAAAACCACCCTTGCACCTCCGTCCTCACAACCACCATGTCCAAACACCAAAATTTAAAAATGCGGGTGAAGCTAATAACAAGGGTTTTGCTACATATACTATATAAATTTCTAATACACTATATGTGAACAGTGTGCAAACGAAAATGTCATTTGCGATTTGAAGGTTACGGATTCCATAACCTTCATACGAATTACGAATTACCGAATCCTTAATTTCAAATAATTTAAAATAATGATGCATGCAGGTCTCAAACCTGTGACCTTTATGTTATTAACGCGACGCTCTAACCAACTGAGCTAATAAGTCAATTATGATAAAAAAAATAATTAATATTGTTACATATAACACTAAATTTTTTAATGTATATTTAATATACATAATAAATTATGTTAAGAATATTAAAGTAATAGCATGAGAAATAACTCAATAATCAAAATAAAATTCAAATTAAATTAATTATATATAACTCATTAATTGATAAAATTAAAATAAAAGAGAATCCTATTTGATAGGATCATAACTAACAATTATCCTAAATGATAAAATGAACATAATATCCCTAATTAATAAAATAAGAATCTGAAATAAGAAAAGATAAAGAAATTAGATAAACTAAATAATTAAAGATTTAGATATGTGTATTAAATATACATTAAAAAATTTAGTGTTATATGTATCAACATTAATTGTATTTTAGTATGATTGACTTATTAGTTCAGTTGATTGGAGCGTTGTGTTAATAACATGAATGTCATATGTTCAAGATCTGCATATGCCATTATTTTAAATTATTTGAAGAAATATATTTTAACTTTAAAAAAAAAAAACTTACTTACGGATTGGGCAATCCGTATGAAAAAAAAATTCGTAAGGTTCTTACGAATTTGGCAATCCGTATGAAGGTTACAGAATTCATAACCTTCAAATCACGAAGGATATTTTCGTCCACACACTGTTTACATATAGTGTATTAGAAATTTATATAGTGTATGTAGCAAAACCCTAATAACAATGCTGTTGTGACTAATAGCAACCCCTTCAGTTATACAATGACAATTTGTTAGAATAGTCCATCCATTTCAGGTTGCAATTAAGTAAGCGAACCCATGATCCATATTTTTTTCTAATAAAAATATAGAACAACATCAAATGATTTTGTTTTAAATTCACCCAAGAAAAAGGTTGGGATTTTCAAAATTGTTATAAACTGCATGACTGAGATCTACTTAAGTTGTTTTCGAGTAGATTATTGCCTTCTAATATCCCATACAATAAATGAAACTTCTGACAAACCTAAAGAAGTCATACGCATAAACTTGTCTACACACACATTCAAGGCCTTCAACAGATACTTTGGTGCAAACAAGATGATAAACTTTAGAGAGAGCAAATATTCATAAAAAGAATAAGAAGAAGAAGAAGAAGAAGAAGAAGAAAGAACAAGCAAAGATTAGAAAACATATTCATATGGATTTTTCACTGTCCACTGGTTCAAAACTTCATGCTTGAAATAATTTGTAGATTTCATTTTCTTTTTAAAACAAGCATGGCTGAAGTATGTCTTTTGTGACCCCATAGCGTTAGTCCAAGTTATATTAGATTTGGACAGTTAAATAAGGTTTTAATTTGAATTTTGTACAGAAAAAATAAAACAATTTTATATTGTTATCAAACTACAAATCATCATGAATGATAAATTTTTTTGACATTTACAATCATTACCTTTAAGTCATACAAACATTGATTTCCAATTGATCTTCAGTGTAGAAGCTGCCGCATTGATGGTGCATGACCATTAAACCCTGTGTAAATTGTTTTAAATTTATGGATTTTTTTTTCAGAGCCTACTTTCAGCAAACACGGTACAATCGGTTAGATTTAGTATGTTTTGGTTATTGTAAATTTCAATCCTTGTACTTTCCTTCATCCTGTGAACCTTTAGCACATTGTTCGGAAAGAAAGTAAAGCATAGAATTGTGGAGAGCAGAACATAACAATCATAAGATGATCCAATAGCAATAATCAGTTTCTGTGTGGATTTTGAAAGCATTTCTACTTATTGCGGCAAATAACAACGCCTGGTGTTAATTAAATCTGTTCATATTTTATACAACACCAGGTAGTGGCTTTCCTTCCAGAAATGCTTTAAGTAGCACCAGTGATCTCTGTGGTTGAGAAAAGGGAGCTTCATGAGATGCACCTCTTATAGTGGCATATGATAAGATGTTCCCATATACCTGTGTCCATCCTGCCACCTGAAATTTTATATAACAAATCAAGGTTGAGTTAAATGGCAGTGCATAGAGGCATTGAATTTTTCAAAGATATATTGCATTCCAAGTATTAACATTAACCTGTTTTCCCTCAAACCAGGTTCTATAGGCCACTGTTGTATCAAGTTCAATTTCCTTGGCTAATCCATTCACTAGAGATCGTGAACCTATTAATGGAATCACTGAATCTTGATCTCCACTGCATAGAGAAATGATTTTGCTTGCTTCAAAAGTGCTCTTCACTGATGTATTGAGTTAGCTAAATGTCAGTGATTTAACAATTTCAATTACCTGTATACTAGAACCTTGATGCCAGACTTAACAAGTGACCCTAGAATAGGAATTGTTGGTATTTCTAGATTCTGATAGTCATAATGCAGAACTCTGTGACATAAGGAAGATATCATTAGCAGGAGAAGTAAGTCTCGGAAATAAAAGGCGACCAATTGTGCTTGAGAAATGAGAATGCAGAGCAGGGAAATTAGATTGAAGATTGGTGGGCAAAGGACCCAAAATAAGATGGAATATACATATATATTAGTTTTATGTATTTTGTCAAAATCAACTTTCTTGTGTTGCTTAATGATCATGCAAATTATTTACCATATTTAGGAAAACTGAAGAAAAGATATATAATGGAAATGTTTGTCTTTTAAGTAACAAAATAATGGAGTCTAATTGATATATAATAAAAATCTCACACCTTAATTACTTTTCCTAATTTGGTGAACATGAATATCTGTCTCTAAAAGACTCAAGAATGTGTCAACTTTGAAGCAACAAAACTTACGAGCTGCAAGTTGACCATTTGGTGACTCCAACAAGATTAGCATGTAGAGCTTCTTGGACTTGTTTTCTGTTCAAGTATGTGGTCGTTTTATCACCAATACAAACATCTATCTTCTGTGTCTCTTTCTGAACCAGAGATGAAATCAATTAAGCAAAAGAAATGTGAGAATAATATTGAGAGTGAGAATTAACAAGCCAATGCAGAAAGTAGATGAAACTCACCAGTTGATTCAGCACATAAGCCTGTTGATTTACTGATGACAAACAAACATCGAGAGTGACATCATATTCATCTACAAAGTTGCTAATCTCAGTATTCAATAGCTTATTTGCTTTTACACAAACGCCTCTAAGATTCCCATTTTGGATTTGTCTCCTAATTGAGGAAAAGTTGCAGACTCTAGTTAAGACTTCGTATGTTGAATCTGATATCAGTCCGTGAGACCAAAAGTACTCAGATCTGGAGTTGAAATCAGTATTAAACTCAAGAAGTGGATTCCCTATCTGCAAATGTCACATATATATGATCCTGTTATATTTTTCAAACACATCAAATGGTTTTTTTATATTTAAATTGTTCAGATTTTCCCTTCTCTACTCACTGCTATCCCTTTGAGATTGAAGTTGGTCTTGGTTTGAACAATAAGTTGTGCAAGCTGTGGAACATAGTGACCTACAAACGAGAGTGAAATGTGCATTATTTTATTACAGTTTCAAAGTGAATATATTATATATAGTTCATTTATATCTGATTCTTACCTCCATAGCTCTCCCCTGTAATGAAGAAGTCGCTGTTTGAGTACTCGGGGAATTTAGTGAACCAACGCTGTAGGAAAACAAGATTATCCCTAGCTGTACAAAACCAAGATCATAGTCAGCTTCTTGAGAAAATGTCTTATAGACTTAATAAAATCTCAAGCATGTATGAAAACTATGATTCTTCCCTTTCTAATTAAATGCCCTTCTACACAAAATAAAGTGAAAAAGAACCTGTAATTTCATCTGTCACTAAGGCATAGAAAGATTTATTGCTGGAGTAAGAGAATCCAACACCAGCTGGTGACTCCAAGTATAGCAAATTTGCCACTGTGATACAAGGATGAAATAAGTAAGCAGTTTTTTTTTTTTTTAGAGAGCATATTTGATCTTTTGATCCTCAATAAAAAAAAAACATTGGATTTAAGGTTCACCTTTGTTCCAACTATAATCATTTTGCTCAAGAACATTGTTGTCACTTGGTCTGAAAGGACCATGCTCTGCAAAAGCTCCAACTCCAATCGACGAACAACCGGGCCCTTCAAAAATCAAAACCAAGAAAGCATCTTAATGGATTTGTTGAGTCTTAAAAGGCTTAAGCCAGATTCTAAAACAAATAAATAACTGAACAAAATGATGTACATGAAATTGATACATAACAAGACATATATACCTCCATTCAACCAGAGGACTAATGGCTTGGAAGCAGGGTCTTCTTCAGCTTCAACAAAGTAGTAAAACAAAGCTCTCTGATGTTGATCATCCACGGTGACATAACCAGAATATTGCTGAAATTTGACCTGTGGCTGGCCCGGCAAATTACTTATTTTATCAGCTTCAGGAAGTGAAATCACCCCCACAAGTGTTTGAGCAAGAACAATGATTATTATTGTTGCAATCATAGTAAATGACCCAGGCAGCATGGTCATGTATGAAAAGTTAATGGTTGGTTTAATTAGGATGATAAATCCTTTGCACTAGTGTTTGTTTGCTTATAAAGATTATGATAAAAACTTGCAAGCATAATAGTCTTCTTTGTTGCCTTTTCTATTTCTTTCATAATTACTCTTCTTAGTGACAGTATATTATTATATATGTAAAATTTAATTTTACAATTAAAGACAAGATTATTAAATATAAAGCACTAAATAATCCACGAAAAGTTGATAAAAAATATTGTCAATATTTTCTTTGGTTAATGTAATAAGTTTACAACAATTACAAGTTCGATCCCCTCTATATATATTACTTTTATTATAAGTTTCTCTTCATTGTTTTTTGCTCAGAGAAGGAACCGGATCATGACATACTTTTGCGGGTCCAAACTTCTTTGTACGTGTTATTTTTTGCAGTTTTTAAAATCCAACACCTTTCACATGATATTTTTCTATGCTTACAATGTCATAATAATCAAGCATAACAATGAATAATATAGGGAAAAAAATCCATAAAGTTCTTGATTAAGTAAAACCATAATATTATTATATGTATGTGTACGTGAAAGTGGAAATTTCGTGTTCATGTGAGGAGAAAAATGGTTGAAATTTGAGGGTTGATTAATTAACCTCTCCGGATATTTCTGGTTCTGGTTGTAAGTGGTGCCGGTTTTTCTTGTTTAATTTCTTATCGTTGACCGCGTGGTTCTGGTTGTAAATTGCTTTACACGTTGTGTCACTTCAATATGTCTTCTTTATTATGACAAATTTTAGTCTTCAATCGTGCTGGTTAATAAATTTCAACGAAGATCATCTCACGTTTGTTCCCATTTCTTTTTATGTTATAAAAAAATATAGAAGTAATAATTTTTAATAAATTCTACACGAATAGTAATGATATAATTGGACCACATTTCGCGATCTTGAATTCGAATGAATTAAAAAGCCAAATAGTATTTGAATAAAAGCAAGAGACAAATCAGCCTTAGAATATTCATTTCATTTGGACGGCTATGCCATGGAAAAGTTAACACATTTAGGTTTAATTACTATTTGCTCTTTATTGTTAATTACAATAATTTTTTTTATTAGTAGAAATCAAACACTATACGCACCTTACTTAACTAAATGAGTTGAATCTCCTTGACAATTACAATAACTTTCTGTTTAATCTCTATAGTTTAAAATATTTTATTTTAATTTTTATAATTGTAATTTTTATTATTAATATGTAAAAATATTTATTATGAATTTTAGTATATAAAATAAACATGTATGGTATAACGAGTGCTAGCATTAGAATTCACATTTTGAACCGCATGATAGCTAGCATTAGAATTTAGAAAACGATTGCATTAAACCGGATGTGATGAGGGATGCAATAATGAGTGCACAATTTGGAAGTTGCTATTCACATTGCAAAAGGCCAAAATTAAGCACCCTTATTTTAAACTCAATTACTCAATCATTTTTGGATCACATGTGATGACTGATGGCAACTTCGACGTTGAAGATGATGCCAAGAAATTGTGGACAAAGTGCTTCTTTCACCAGAAAATCCAAGAAAGAGCTGCACTTTGGAAGTGGCCAGACTCCAGAATCAAATCGTGACTTCAGAATAAAGCATCAAAGACGTTACAACCAAAATTGTTAATTAGTTAACCAGTTTAATATTTATATATTATTAGAGTAAATTATACTAATTATTATTCTTAACATTTCATAAAATTATGAACTGGTCTATCAACTTTTATTTTATTTGACAGAAACTTATCTATAAACTAATCCAATCCAAAATCAACATGTAATATAAGTGATAACAACTTTTGTACTTTATCCAAGTATTTTAGGTTGCTTGACTAATGTATTGGTAAAAAAATATTGTATGTACTCACAATCTTCAATAAAAATTAATTATTGTTTATACTTTGTACTAATAAAAAATTTGTTAAGCAAGTTTCTTTAAATTATCTTTTATAGTCTCCACAATATCATATCATTATAAAAAATCTATAAACAATTTTGTTCTAATGGTAAGAAGCTTTAGAAAACTTCAACAAATTCAAACTTTTATTTATATTTTTATTTTCATTTAATTATGATTTAATGATGGTGTTATTTTGTGTCAAATAAATATTATTTTTATTTTTAAGAAAAAATTTCTTACAAAAGATACAAATCTTATTTTTTAAAAATTCTTTTTATCACGTAAATTTGCTTCACTTAAGAAATCTTTTAAAAAATCCCATTAAAAATGTTCTAATACTATGATAAGAAAAAAAAAACTAATTCAATCCAAACACGACATGTTTGAGAACCACTAATTATGAACATCCCACTAAACCAATAAAGTAGACAAAGGCTAGTTACCACTTGGACAAGTGCATTAGCGCATAATGCAAGAGCTAATAATGAATACTCAGACTTGTTTATTTAGCAATAAAGGGAGCTTTGAGCCACATGCAATTGATTTTGCTGTTGTAATTTTACCTATGTATTTAATTAATATGTAACCAGTTTTATTTATACATTGTTGTACATTTGCTCAATAACTTGGCTCAAGGAAGCGGGTCCTATACTATAACTTGGCTTTAGTCGGTCCAAGTAGTTTCAAGTCTTATTCCTAACGTATGTCTTTATATAAGAAGCGTTAATTTAGCGAGCTATTTTAGGAATCATTTAGCGAAAATTTAGGATGTCACCTGGTTGTTATGATCTATATCTCAATTTGGGACATGATTCGTGTTTGGAGATTAGGCTTAGAGTGTGTTTGGAAGAAAAAATAGAAATGAAAATTAATTTTTTAGTTCTTCAAATTTTTTAGATTTTAATTTTTAGTCTTTTATTTATTTTTGATAATTTTTAATCCTTCATTAATTTTTTGTTAATATTTTTAGTCCCTCTTAATTTTTTGTTCATTTTTAATCCCTTGTTTAATTTTATTACTCAAAATTAGTTTCTATTTGTTCATTTTTAGTCTCTCATTTATTTTATATTTGGGAATAATTTTGAACAATAAAAATAAATGAGAGATTAAAAATGGACAAAAAAATTTAACAAGAATAGACGTGATGACAAAAAATTAATAAAATATTAAAGGTTGTTAAAAAAATTTTGAGAAACTAAAAATTGAAAGCTTAAAAACTTAAAGAACTAAAAACTTAATTAACTCAAAATAATATTAAAGAAAAGTTTGCACTGTTTTAGTAGGACTCACTTTTTATACTCTCCTCTAATTAAAAATATTTTGTTTATATTTTTATTTTCTAAACCAAACATACCATCATTAGTGTTCAAAAAGATTTAGGATATTTGACCCAAGAATTCAACACTATTTTAATAGGTCCCATATTACTTTGACTAGATTTTTATGGTTGTAATCATATTCTAATAGGTCCAATATTATTTTGACTATATTTTTACAGCGTTCCTTTATTTTATTTTTTAAGACTGCATAAACATTTCTAGCTCAATGCGGGAGATATGTGTTTTACCCCAAACAAAAAAATAACTATTTTTTTTTCACATCCCTTAAATGACGAGACACAGATAGAAAGGGAAGAGAGGGACAAATGAGATGAGCCATGTAATAGAAAATGAAGATAACAATGATCAAGATTGGTGCACAACATGAATGTGTTAGAGCTCTGTGCAAGAATGAAACTCAGCTCTTTAAGCTAACTGAAAATTTGCTTTCAAAGACAAGCCTTCAAATGCGAACTTTAACAATGCAAACACACACACAATTTTTTTACATAAACAACTTTCATTATGAATGCTCTTAGTATCATTAGGCTGTTGGCTAAAAAAATGAGTCCTATCTTGTAACGTGCCACCTGGGCCTATTGAGCATTGAACAATGTTAAACTTCATTTTACCCTTTGAACGTGGCATCCCCCCTCACCTGGCTGAAATGGTTATGATGTGAAACCAAAGTACTTTGGAGTAAGGATCTAATATCTTTTGAAGAAGTAAATTCCCCAACTTATCTTTGGGGGAGGGAAGAAGTAAATGCAAACTTATCTTTTGAAGTAAATTCTACTTGTATATTTCACCATTCAGCACGAATGAACTTCTATGCAAATGTGCAAAAAATTGTAGAACGGTGAAAAAAATGGTAAGGTCTGTCAGACAACCGTGTGACCATCCCAGACATATGGAAGTGCCTGAGAACGATCATCTACAGCCCAAGATGGGACCTCCTCCGAAGAGAAGCTCATCAGGCCGTTGATCACGCTCTGATCACACGGTCATGGTTCATCCACCAGACGTAGGTTCCTGTCTCCTTAGAACTCAAGGACACAGAGATACGAGCCTATAGAACAGATCCTGTTCAAGTAAGGTCGTACCCAGAGGTCTTAGCGTTTAGCTATATAAACCCTCTGTTTTACTAAATCTATCCAATGTGGGACTACTAGCGTAACCTGTGTCATGGTTTCTAACACTTAAAGCCACTTCAGTTAATGTAAAAACATTTATAACACTTACTGGATGAAAAGGAACAACTCTGGTGCCTGGTAATGGTACCAATTTCAAGCAAGGGGCCATGTGTTATTCGTGGTGTGGTTTCTCGATTATTTAATCAAATTTACTGCATTCTTAGCAACTATTATGATTATACTTCTTTATGGAGATGCATTCGTTACTTTTTATGGACCAAAAGGCGTTTTGAAATACTAGACTTCTTGTTATATATTTTGTTGGGAATGTCATTAGGCTACGCTTCTACTGGATTGTTAGCTTGCCGGTTTAATTGGATCCGTTTATTGTTATTACCATTATTATCTTTTGATGGGATTTTGCTGAATGAAGTGATTCACCTCCTTCAACCTTTCTTTTTTACTCATCTCCACCTGCTTATAGAAAAGATAAAGATTATTATCCATCATCTTGAAATAAGTTGGTGAATTTTACTATATCAAATTTGTGCTTGAGATTTAAGATTCGGATCTGCAAAATTCAGTTATCCGGGTCCACAACCACAAAAATAATTAGTCATCCCACATATGTGATGCTATTGATGATTCTAAACCTTGGATTCACTATCATTATTAGGATTTGTGTACTAGTAGAAATTTTGAAACAGACTCCTACAAGTTCTCTTTAAGATCTGAGCCTGCAGAAGATAGGTCTCACACAATTAGTATACACACTGCAGAAGTATCTGCCCACTATGCTTTAATAGTTCTCTTGGTATACTTTTATTACAAAGGTTCTTAAGTGTGTGCATCTTGATGCACAGACATTTCTAGTATCAAGATATTCTTTGGAATGTGCCATAGGCCATATAGATGATATTTAGGACTAGCTTATAATCGAAGGAGACAGGGAAATAAATAATTTGATGGAGGTTAATGCATTTTAGTGGTGGAATTAGTGTTGTATTAAAATAAGTTTCTGTTCGAGTAATGAATTATAGTTCATGCAAGCATGAAGTGTAGGAGAGCATCTTATCTAGAGTTTATGACTGGGGGCTGAGTGGAGCTTTTCATGCTTGACAAGATTTTGCTATTGCCATTCTAAATATTTTGTAAGGTGCATTTCTTTTAGCGATAGTAGCAATAGCAATTCATCATGTCTCTATAGCAGGTGCGAACCATTTTCAATTATCATAATCATATAGGAGCTTCTGATTCCTGACATTACATTGTCAATACAGATTAAAAAATGCTCATTGTTCAAAAGTTGTAAGCATAGATAGCGTAGCACTATTCATCAAATCTTTTTGCTGAACTTTTTCTTCATTTATCACAATTTAATTTATCTAGGCTCTTGCTATTTACATACTTCTTTTTCTAAGTACACCATCATACCCCCCCCCCCCCCCTCTTTTTCAATTTTCCCTTTTTTACCCTTTTTTTTAAAATAACTTCCCCTTTTTTTTTCCGTGAATTTTTTTTTGGAATTACATATATCTATTCCAGAAGTATATCTTCAGAACTATGAATCGTAGTTCAAGAGATACATTTCTGGAATATGTATATTTTTCAATAAAATATCACTTAATTATTAAGATGGTTGATGAGAAATAAAAAGAAAAGATGATAAATGCTTATCTTATATCCATGGTAATTAGTCTTCTTTTCATCTTATCATTGGTGTTTTTTAAATTTTATTTGAAATCTTATTTTCATCTTATCTTTATTATTCTTTAAACCTTAATTTTAAACTATATTCATCATATATTCATTATATAATACTGCATTTTCATCATAATTATACAATAGTTTGTGTTTTCCTTCATGTGACAATGTGTTTCAAGGTACGTTCATCACTAACTTCTTGTGGCACTGAATTGTTGATGTAGACTTGGATTAGAAAATGAATGAACACACTTAAAGGAAAGAAACCATCTTCAAAAATTTTGCTTTGTAATTAAGGTGTACAACATATGAAGTTAGCAATGAACATATCTTGAAACACAATGTCACATGAAGAAAAACACAAAATATTGTATAATAATGATAAAAATGCAATATTATAATTATATAATGAATATATGGTGAAGATAGTTTAAAATTAGGATTTAAAAAACACTAAAGATAGGATGAAAATAAGACTCTCAAACGTGGATAAAGATAAGAGTTTCTTATTATTTTTTAATTTATCGTCAACCTTCTTAATTTTTAAGTGATATTTATTGAAAAATACATAACTATTCTGGAAGTATATTTTCAAAACTATGAATCATAATTTTAAAGATACATTTCCAGAATTGATATATATAATTTTGGAAAGACATTTTCAAAAAGCAAAAGGAATATATTCCTTTAAGAAAAGGGCATTAAGAGGTAGAAAGGGGATATGGGGTGTACTTAAAAAAAGGAAGTGTAACTAACAACAGCCTTTATCTATTATCAATAGGCGCAAGGATTTATGTTGGTCGAATTTGATTGGGCCTAAAAGTTGTAGGCCCATAGAGATTGGTCTAATGATAGGTCGAAAAACATGCCCCTGACTGAAATTTTAAAAATACAAAAAAGTAAAGACTTAATTATATATTTGATCCCTCAATTATAATTTAAAGTTTAATTGGATCCTTTAATTATTGAAATATTCAATTAGGTTCCTTAATTTTTAGAACACAACAATTGTACCCTTTTTGTCAATTTTGTTAACTTAGTTGACGAAAATTGATATTTTAACATATGTTATAAACACAACCGATGTAAAAAGGTGTTATTTTTTAAAAACTGTTGCCATTGCAATCGCATTAAAAGTCTTTGTTTGCATCAGCCAACACTTATGCACCAAGAACACCTCAAAATCAATTTGTTTTTGCAAATACCTTCAAATTTTTAAACGAAAAATAATGTTCTTGAATGAGTGTTGTTTGGAATTAAACATTCAACAAAAATCATCAACCAATTTCACGAAAAATAATCTCAATAGAAAAAATCAAACACCACATAAGTTGAGTTTTTCACCATGATAGAGGACAATGGCACGATCAAGAGCTTGCCAATGATGGAGAAGTACTCCATGAGATCGATGACATCACCACCAGAGTTAGAAAATGTGTCGACATTAGACAGATATGTGTTGTTGTGTGCTTACAAATTTTAGTGTTAAACGATCATGGTGTGCACGTTTAGGTTCGTGGAGGAGCGATCATTGCGCGATTGGGACAGATCTGGGTTCTCGTTGAGGCTGGTGGCACGGCGGTGGAGCAAGGGTTAGAGAAAAGAGAAAAGAAAGAAAGGGAAGATAGTCATTGTTAATCAATGTTAAAAAATTGATGGAAAGGATATGATAGTTCTGTTTTAAACAATTAAGAGATTTGATTGAACATTTTAATAATTAAAAGACTCAAATGAACTTTAAATTATACTTAAGAGACTAAATATATAATTATGTCAAAAGTAAAATCTTAATATAGTGTTTTGGAAATATTTATTTTGCATAAATATAAATATTATATATGTAAACTATTTTCTTTTTTGAATTTTCATGTAACATGTAATAATTTCTAGAGTTAATAAATAGATAATAGATCAATGTGGTACTTTTTCTCATATGGCAATGGCATTTATCGCTAACCATTGAATTTTTCATGCTTTAGAGAGTGGTTTCCCTTGAAGAAATGCATTAAACAAAACAAAAGATCTCTCTGGTTGAGTAGCTGGAGTGCCATGTGAAGCTCCTCTTACGGTGGCATATGTGAGGTGATTGCCATAAACTTGCGTCCATCCTCCAACCTGCATGTAAAAATAACGTAATTGTGAGCAAAGTGATTCACCACTATATCAAACCCAGTAATTAAACAATGTTAGTAAGAGAATGAATATATTGACCTGCTTGTCCACAAACCAGGCAGTGTAAGGCACGGTTGTTTTAGGTCCTAGTGTCTTTGCTAGTCTATCAACCAATCTTCTCGTGCCCATGAATGGAATCACAGAGTCTTGGTCCCCACTATAGATTTCATTCAAATTTATTATCACAATCAACCAACACCGTTTGTGATTAATTACCTCATTATATATGTGAAACATGGATTAATCAATAAAATAAAAAGTTACTTAATTAAGAGACCATTTATATATGAAAAATCTAGTTAGTGTTTTTGGGATATTGGTTTTAAAAAATTTTAAAAAATTATTATAATATATAAAATTATTTTGTCGATAACTTTTTTTATATTTTCTATAATTTTTATAATTTTTTTTAATTTCTTAATTAATACCTTAAAAGACATTTCTTAGCCATACCTTTATGTATTATCACCTGTAAACGATGACTCGAAGACCCGATTTTACAAGGAAGCCGTCAACATTAATTGTTGGTATCTCTCTGTTCAATAGGTCATAATTTGTTTGTACAATCCTGAAATTGGAAGAAGTGTCAGCAGGACCAGGACCATGTATGATTCCTCTACATATCCATTATCTCATAGTGTCTGCCTCCAATTATAAAAGAACTTAATTAATATGTTCTGACACAGTCAAATGTTTTTACATTGTTCATTTTATTATAGCCTGTCATGTACAATAATTATGTAGTATGATTATCTTAAAATTCATATATTTAAGATGATTTTTAATTAATTGATAGTATCAAATTTAAAATATAGTAAAACATAATGGAATAATGAATTAAACACTATAGGAGTATTTACTTGCTGCACAACGATAATTGGTGGTTCCACCAGCCGAGCATGGAGAGCCTTCTGCACATCTTTCCTGTTCAAGTACATCTCTGAATATTTCAAATTACACTCATCAACTTGATGCACGATCCAAATTGAAAAGCAAAATTCCGATTAACAACACTACCCAGATTCAACCAGAATAAAAGATGAACATTTTAATACTAAAGGCATATTTGCATGGCTTGAATATATTTTTAACCCATGAAAATTTGTAGTAGTTTGGTTTGTCCCAATTCTTTTTCTATTGTCCTTTAAAATTATAAAATAAAATGCTATACTTTTAAATTTTAATCCTTATTAAGGGATTGTAGAGACTAAAAAGATACCATTTGATTTAAATGCAGGAACAGAGAATGAAGAAAAATTAAATAAAGAATGAATCAAAATACTATATTTTTCAGAGAAATCTCACCTGGTCAGGTTCTTCGGTTTGAAGCACATTATGGGAGTTCTTAAACTGAAACATCCCAGAATTCAGCATCTCCCAGAGAAAATTGTAAGAAAGACATTTGTCCCCAACAACATAATATGGGTCAATGAAAGTTGTAAAATAATACTCTTCTGATACTTTTTGAGCTGCAACAAGACACAATCTTTGGAAATTTGGCCACTGAAGTATTCTCTTAATACTCTAGACGAGTTACATAGAGAGGTCATGATTTTGTATGCATAATCAGTTATAATTCCATGAGACCAGTAATATTCATCATACATAAACCGCACTTCCCATTTGCTAATGGTGTCCGCATTCCACAACCATCGTAAAAACATTGTTTGATTAACTTGGATGTTTTGTCAATTGTCATCGAAGTCTAAGGAGATCGTCTTAAGTCAATTGGTGTATATAGATTGTTGAGTACTTTTGACTTGTATTATGAGTAATGTTTTCTTTATAAAATAAAAAGGCAAACACATCTTGTTATGTTTATAGTAATTCTCATTTCTCACCTTTGTTTTTTATTTTGGCTTAAATTAATATATCAGATTTTTTATCTTAATAAATTTTTTTAAGTTTATATATGTCTCTAATAATTTTTTTTGTTTTATTTTTAGTTTCTAAAGCGTTATGTAAATTATTTTATTTCACTTTTTAAAATACCATCTAAACAAATTTAGAGACTAAAAGAAAATAAATTTTTTTTATAAGAGATAAAAAATTTAAAAGGTTTATTAAAAATCTAAAACAAAATTTGAAAATTCTATCAAGATATTTATTTGCAATAACTCATGCACCTTGTTAAAGTAATTGAGTTAAATTCCCTTGATTGATACTAGCACTCTTTAAGTTGGAAGGTTAAATATTTAAAGTTAAACATTTTGTTTATATTAACAGTAATAAATATGCAAAAAAAGTAATTATTAATAATAGTCAATAATTATTAAGAAAGGTAATTATTTTTTTGTCCTTCAAAAACAAAATTATTTTTATTAGTCTCTCAAATTTTTGAAAAGTTACTTTTAATTCCTCTTTATTTATTGTGTTTATGATTTCATAATTTGTGATTGACGATTTTAAATTTCCAAAATATTTGACTCATAGGATTGGTGACTTTCTTTTTTTTTATACATATTTTGATAGTTTTAAAGAAAAATAAAATAAAAACATGCACATGATGTTGAATTGTAATTATTTTTTACATATTTTGATGAATTTAAACCGTCACAAATTATTTTTAAAGAAATTAAATTTAAAAAATTCCAACAGTAAGAAATTGTCACAAATTTTTTACACTGTCAGCGAAAAGTAATTTTTTGAACATTTGAGAGACTAATAAAAATATTTTTTTAAAAAAGACTAAAAAAATAATTATTCAAATTTAAAAAACTAAAAATATATTTAAACCTTACAAAAATGAGAGTTTATTTTTAAGTTATATATTCATATTCGAATATTTCATTTATAATAGAAAATTAATTGTTATGGGTAGTCAATATTTATTACGGGTATTTATGAAAGTTTAATTTTTATTTTTAAGTGATAATTCAAAGATTAAGTATTCAAGTTCAAATAATTTATTTATATTACCCATAATAAATATATAATAATAATAATAATAATAATAATAATAATAATTAGGAATAGTCGTCATTTATTACAGATATATCTAAGGATAAATTTTTTATTTTAAGTGATAATTCAAATATTTTATCTATATTACACGTCACAAATACGCACAAGAAAAATGAAAATTAATTAATAAGAGTACATTGGAAGACACATGACAAAATTTTCCTTCAAAGATAGTTACAAATATATAATATATAATATTCTATATAATAAGGAGGGCTCAAATCACATTATTATAACTTTGACTAATTATTACATTATTTGATAATATTAATTGGATAATGATTTCTTAAATTTACCATTGAATTAAAAGTTTCTTTCACTTAGATTATATATACAAAATTTTATATTCATCAAATTATTTGTTATCTCTTTCATACATATTAAAATCAACCATAGTATAAATTTTTTAAAATATACAAAAATATGAATTATTTGATTATTTTCTTGTTGTTATTTAGTTTTGACAAAATTTAACACACACAATCTTGATAATATATAAATATAATTAAACAGTTAGATCCAAAGTTGTGAAAATCGGTTCAGTCATTGACCCAGTCGAGGTAGTGGGTCAATGGTCCAACCAGTAATAGATTAGTAATTGGTCTGGTTTGGTCTGGTTTATATTAAAAATTTTAAAATTATATTATATATAAGTATATAAATAATATTATTTGATTAATAAAAAGCATACTAAAAAATTTAAAATATAAATTGAAGTATTAAATGTGATAACACAAGTAAAGTGTATTAATAAATAAAAAGTGTAAATAACAACTACTTAATTAAAACAAAAATTTAGTTTTTAATAAAAAAAATAGGCCAGAAGGAGTATGGTTGGTAATGAAGGGAGTGCAGAAAGCAAATATATTTATGGATTGGGCCCAAATACGTAAAAACTAATCTCATGTATATAAAAGCTTATCTTCTCCACATTTCAAGCCCAATTTTTCTGCCGTTTATCAGTATGTGCGGGCTTGCATCTTTCTCTCCCGCAATTGGAGGAGTGAAGCTTAGTGAATCTTTCTCTTCCGTTTATCAGTATATAAAAGCTTAATTCTATGTTCATAGCTATATGTAGAAATATATAAGTAACATATTCTTCTTCCGCGTCTATCTATTTTTGTGCTTCTTCAATCTTCAGCTGCCGCAACCTCATTTTGGTGCTTCTTCCAGCTTCCTCTTTTCCAGCTTCTTCAATTTTGGTGGTGCTTCTCTGTTTTGAAAATCGTCTGGTTGGTTTTGACCAAGTCAACAATCCAATTTTAATAACTTTGATTAGATCAATAAAAAGTAGATTCTACATCAAATTATAAAATAATATAATAATTATTTAAGTTATATCAATATAATTTGATTACTACATGTATAAATTATAAAATAATATAATAATTGTTTAAGTTATATCAATATAATTTGATTATTACATGTATATAATATATAATATAAATATAAATTATCTATTCATTTATTATATTCACCTATCTTATTTAAAAAAATATGATTTCATATACGAAAATAAAAATAAACTGACTAATTTGTTTTCAATAATTTTTTATTCTAAAAATAATTAACATAAAAAAAAATTTTACAATTAAAATGTTTGAATATGGGAATTTATTTATTATATTTATAAATTTTAAATTTTAAATGTTAAATAATGATATCGTATAAAAAATAATTTTATTGTTAAAATAAAATAAAATACTTTTTTCAATATTTTACATAAGAAATGTTATAATTTAAGAATTCACTTAAGAAGTCTTCATCATTAATTGATATATTTTATTTTCAACAATTATTTAATGTGTTTTTCAAATGGGATGTGTAGTTGCATTTTATTGTTTAGTGAGTCATTGAATGGGATATATTCTCAAATGTTATTCAATAGAACTTTCAATATTAATTAACATATTTTATTCTGATAAAAAAATTAATATATTTTATTTTCAACGTATTAATGTGTTTCTCAAAAATGGGATGTTTAATATGCATTTTATTGTTTAATGAGTCATATGAAATTAAGTCTTCTTTATTGTAATTGACACTTTGTACTTTTAATATTAAATTTTTTCATGCTAATGAATTTATATAATTAAGAAATCTTCAAAAATTTGTATTTAATCTTTAAAAAAACATTTGACCATGACTTTGCAATTATTTAAACAGTATTATTAAAAATATTTATAGTTATATTTGAAATATGTTATTGTAATGTAATACTTTGTAACGTTAATATTTAAATATTTATTTTTAGAATATGATAGTACTAATAAAAAAAATTACACATATTTTAATATGTTGTTGTAATGTAATATTTTTTAAAACTTTTTTATTCTATAACATGTTTAATCAATTGTATTTTTTTACTTTAGTTTTATATCCAATAAATGTTAACAATTTTTACATATATCGTATACTCATTCTTACTGATTTCTTAGAAACCTAAAGCAACAATTTTGTATTTTAATTTTATTGTTAATCATATAATTAATATTTTTGACAAAGTAATCATATAATTAATTCATGCAACTTCATTCATGCACATATAGCTTTCGTCAAAACTTATTGAACATTCTTTTATAATTTATTTGTTTACTATACATTCTTCTCAAAAGATACCTATATGTTTTGATTTTTTTATCATATTATTTATGTCTATTAAATAATAAATTCTAATTTAACTATCTATTTTAATTTACACTCAAAATGAAAAGTCCTGCATTGCACGAGTAAAGGTATTGGTTAAGACATATAATATTAAAAAGTAAAAATCACCGTTTATTTGATTTTATTATATTACATTAAATGATTTATTTGGTAATAGCAAATACTAAATATATGTACATTTTATTTTTTTTAGGTTTAAATATATTTTTGATTCCTATGAAAACAAATATTTTTATAAATACAAATATCATAAGAAGGGAGTTGAATTGTGATTTTCACAAAAATTAAAACTTTTTCATAAACAAAAAAATTATTATGTGATGAAGTAAGACTAAAGAAAATAGATATCAAACTTTTGCAAAACAAATCAAACGATAGTGTCAAATCTTTGTAAAACAAAGAGAGTTTTTCAAAAGCAAAGATCAAATCCAAACTCTAGGTCAGTTTAAATAGCAAAAGAGAAAATAAAAATAATAAGACGCAAGAATTTTATATTAGTTCTTCTCAACCACTAAGATTACGTCTATTTCTTGGCAAATCACCAAGTTTCACTAACTTCCACAAGTTACAAGTATTTTTCACGGTCACTTCTAGCTCCTTAACTCAAGCTTTACTTTAAGCTTGTTACAATCAGTATTCTTTATCCTACCAAGTCACTGCTGGCTCTAACAAATATCAGAAGATTTGTTAGTTTGATTGTACAATGACTAACACTCTATTGTCTTATAGATGGATAACAAATTCAACACTTAGTCTTTTCTTTTAAGATAGACAAGAATTTACACATAAAGCTTTTTATATAAAGAATTTGAATAAATGAGGACTTTAGTTAATTTCATGTCTTCAAAGCTTCTAGTATTTAATAGGCCTTCTTCGATCAAGTATCAATTGTCTCTAAAAGATACATTTCCTCTCTCAAGTTTGCATTTGAATAATGTGAAAGTTGGAGCATTAAATGCACGTACTTCTTCATGTTGGGAAACCACTCTTCGTTGTTGGTGTGTTGAACACTACAACGAAAAATTATTTCTTTTTGTGTTAGAGTAGGTTTGTGGAATAGAGCTCTACTTTTGATGGCGATTGATGAATTTCAGAACTTAGTTTCATTTATTCTTCATAGAATTCAACAGATCCAAGGAGAATGCCTATGCAAAACAAATCTAAGCCACAAAGTATTAAATGAAGTCTTAAATGCAACTCTAATGCCGTATCAGATTATGATTCCATCTTGCTACTGTCTGAAACATCAGATGCAAACTTCGTGGAACATGTTTTGATAATGTATAAAACGTAACTTTTAACCTTTGTATTTGTTTACATCTAATCAAAATGATTAAGGGTCCTGATTCGTCTTAAAACATAAATGTCTTTTGACCTAAATGATGTCAAACTAATACAAATTTAAAAGATGAAGGTATCAGTCTTACCAGATGTAGATGATATATATTAAAAACATATTATAATACATCATAAGACTTTGAGATAAAGTCTGAGCAAGTAATAGAAAATATCTAATTTTGTTCATTTAAAGGTTTTTACATAAAAGATGTGTTTTAAGTACATAATAAAATGCTTCAAGACATAAATAACCACAAAAACTCCCCATAAATTGATGCTTTCTTTAGACTTTGTTACTCTCCCCCTCAGATGATGTCGAGCTTCAGCTTTAACTATTTCTCCCCCTTTTGTTTGACAACTTCTTCATCAAGCTTCCTGAGAAAATCATTACCAGAGTCATCAAAATCATATTAGAGATGAATAGGGCTACCAAGTGGCATTGGAGGACGAGGAGGTCTCCAACCAGTGATCTTTTTATAAAAGTAATCTCTAATCATGAACCATTTGTGAGCCTTATTCTCAACACGAGCACTATTCTACAAGGCTTGAGCAAGGGCTTCTCTAGTTCTAGCTAGTTCAGCTTCAAGAAAATGAACAAAGGCATAAGAGGGTGGAGGATCATATACTTGGAAAACCATGGAATCAGAAGCAACTTCAACATTAGATTCGGCTTCTTTAATGATAGGATCCACATGGTGAGTGAAGAAGAATCTGAAGAAGGGCATAAACACCACAAAGGAGAAGGTGCGATCAAACACAACATAGAACTCCATTGTCCATTACAAACCATGTTAAAAGAAGTTTATTGAGTGAAGCAAGTATGGTTCAAGGTTTGATAGCATTGCCCAACTTCATGGTGAACTGCATTTGCAGGTGGCTTCTTATAAGGTTCCAAATCATAGCAGCATTCTTTCAGTGTATAAAACATCTTCATGTCATACCAATTCAGATTGTAGAGCTCAGCCTTTTGTTTGAGAGCTTTAAGCTCATGTTTGAAATGACGGTCAGGTCGAGCTTTAAAAAATCTAATTGGTGGAGCATCTTCATCATCTTCAATCAACAATTCCTTGCCTTTGTAGCAATTGGTCTTCTGATACAAAACATGCTTATCAATGGCTATCTGAAATTGAGTCTCTAGAGTAGTTAGGAAAGAGAATTTTGACCCCAAAATGAAAGGCATGTGAGTGTCAAGCTTTCGAATTCTATGAAAAGAAGTTTCCCTTGATCTAATCTCCTCTCTATAGGCAAATAACTTCATTCTTAGCTCAAGGCCATAGTCTGATAGCTCTCAGTCTTGAAAGTTCAAACTTTCTTGAGGTGCTTCCAACTGAATCTCCTCTATTTGAAAAGTATCTCCAGACTTGGTGTGATCCCAAGGAAGAACAACATCGAAGGTACATAAGAGGCCCAGCAATTGTTGTAGATCCAAGGGAGTAGAGAAAGGCATTTCAACAAACTTAACCTCTCTACTTTTTCAGACGCTTGCACCAGGGGGATACACATTTCTATTTGTAGGCGAATGCTCAAAATCAGACTATTTGGATGGGAGAAACAATCTGTCTTGGAGGGAACTCCTTGATCACTAGTTCCCTATCGCCATATACATCAAGTGTGCAATTCTTCTTCAGGAAATGTATCTCAAGATGAATAAGAAAAATGATCAATACCTGAAAAACTTGCCTTCCAAAGCTTATGAGACTGAGTTTTTCCAGCTCCAATTGTTGCATCTTTGGATGAAGAGTGTGAGTCCCAATATTAGTTTTTTTTCCTTTTAGACTCTATTGCAAGTCTACCACTCTAGAACTCTATATCCTTTGAAACCATGATACAGTTTGGTGTGAGGTATGGATGTTCTTGAATATCTGGTTGAGTCTGAACAAGTGGTCTTGAAGGAAAGATCCATTTTGTGGCTTCATGTTCAGTTGGCTTCATCAATCTATGATTGAGCCTGTGGAAGACTTCCGAGACTCGTAAGGTTCTTTAAACATCCTCATATGTTTCCTTTCCTCTAGACACTCTATCATTACCTCTATAGAAACAAATTCTGGACCTCTACATATCTCTTTGCATCTTCATAGGCTATCTTCATTTGCTGTATCAAATTGATCAACAAAAATATTTTCATCAGCATCACATGTCGACTTAGGACTAATGGGAGCAATGCCAGGGTCTATCTTAATGATGTTATCATTTGCTTCCACAAAAAATGCTTCAATGATTGACTGAAGCATGGCCACCTCAGGAGCTTCCCTTTCAACAAGGTTTATATCTTCAAGAACACCGGAAAAGTCTATTTTAGCTTACCTTTGAGTAACATCCAAAGAGAATTTGTGCTGCAAGTTCTGTTGCAAATTGAACTCTCTCCGGTGCTTCCATTTGAGCATTCTTCATCTCTTATTCAAACTGTGCTTGTATTGATTCAACAATAACAACTTCTGACACTGGCTCACCATTTACTTCCATCATAGAAACCTTCTTAAAACTATTACTTTGCTCTTCCTCAATAGACAATGTCTTCAGAGATTTTGAAATGACTTTGTCTATAATTTCTTCAGATAGCTTGCCTATTAAGGTAGCAAGTTTGACATCTTCCTCCATATTTTTCTTGTGCTCCTCTTTAGAAAGTGCTTTAACAGACGCAAGCACTCCTTTTTCCATCTCAAAGGCTTGATTCTTCTCAAGTTGCTCATCTATCTTGGCCTTTTTACGTGCTTCGACCAAGGGTTGCTTCTTAGCCTTAGCAAAGGTTGCACCTTCCTTTCTACTGAAATGGGATAAAGCAGGTTTGGGTTGAGATATAGGGTTAGGTAGTGATTGAGGTGGAAGGGATAAAGAAGGTGAGGGTTAAGGAGTAGGGGTTTTAGGAATCACATCATCAGATTCTTGGTCTTTTGGAGGTGAGGTTGGTTGAGATTTTGAAGGTGAGGAAGGTGTAGGTTAAGGTTGAGGGTGTTTAATTTTGATGGTTGATTGTTTGGAGGTTGGTTTAGGCTCAGACGTAGGGTCAAAAGCCTTCCTCTTTAGGGTGGTCTTAAGGTCTAAAGTTTAGGATTTGAGGGTGGTTATGTCTTAGGATTTTTGGTTGAAATAGAAGGGTTAGGTTCAGATGAAGGTGGAAGCTCTTTTGTTTTGGTGGGAAGTTTGGGTTTGATTTGGTTGGTCTGAGGCTGGGCTTGCTCCCGTTGTGTCTGTAGAGACGTAACTTCATATACAAGATCAACAAGTTGATCCTACGTTCCTATGGTATGACCTACCACAGATTTTGATTCCTCTTTGGATTCCTTCTTGACCTTCTTCTTTATGTGTTTATGGGCATATTCAGGGAATTTGTCAGTAATCTCCATCTTCACAAAGGTCACTCCTTTTAATTGGAAGCTCTGAAAGGTCTTCCATGTCAAACACGTTCACTCTAACATTTTTCTTCAAATTTCGTCATTATCATAATTTTTTTATTAAACTTATTATTATTATTAGATACGAAAGTCTTTGAATTTTTCTAACCACTACTACAAATAAGACCTACAATGACGGTTATTTAGGCCATACGATGACGGTTGTACAAATGTCATTGATATGGGTGTATTGTATAAATAATTCACTCAAATAATAACGCATAGTTATAAATAGCTTTTGAGTCTGAACAACAAACATAGCCACTTACCTTTGTGGATATTCTTGAAATAGATAACTTTGAGTTGCTTTACAGTTGTGAATGGTCATTACGAAGTCGCTTTTTTTTCCCACTCTATACTTTCGAAGAGATGGCAGTGGAGTTCTAACTATCATTCTTCCTTTCCCTTCCCTTCTCAAAATTCAATTCTATTTGAAATTGAAACCCCAAACTCACTCACAAGGCGCAAATTTTATACACGAGGAAGCCAAAGTTGTATATTAGTACGAAAACAAACAAATACCTAACAATGCAATGCCTCTCCTCCCGTCATCCTCTCCCTTGTCCCTCCCGTCTTTTCTTCACCGCCTTCATCGCCTATAACAAAGCCCTTTTGTTTGGATCTGAGAGAATCTCATACGCTTCGCATATTCGCTGAAAGTTCTCCGTAGCAATATCCTTCATCTGGTAATAGAAGAAAACAAAATGAATGAAGAAATTGCAAACGAAAATGAATTACCGAATTAGCACAGAGACAGAGAAAGAAGAATACGTGAGGAGCTTGGTATTTATCGGGATGATAGGCTTGCGCCCATTGACAATACGCTCTGCGAATTTCTTCATCGGAAGCTTCTGGAGATAAGTTCAAGAGTGCGTAGAGTTCTCAGTGGTCTTGTGCTTCGTACGGTTCATCCATTGTGGTGCCTCGTTGTGGAAATTTTGGAACCCCGAGAGGTTAGGGTTTTGCAGAGAATGAGAATTTAGTGTTTGGAAAGGAAAGGGTTCTGCGAATACCTTGTTATTTATTCAGAAATCAAATAAACAAAGACGGGCATTTAAAAAAACCGTCTTCAAAACCGGGTTCAACAATGACGGTTTTTTAATAACCGTCATCTTTATGATAAGCTGTCTTCTAAAGTTCCATTTAATTGCAAAAATGTCACCACGTGACATACAAAGACGGTTATCAAACAACCGTCATCGATTGTGTGTCGTAAAAAGACTTATTTGTAGTAGTGAACTCAATAAATCAAGATGTATTATACTTTTATTTTTTTGAAAACATCAGCATAAAACAATAAAACATATATGGTTCTTCTTCTTATTATATGCATGCATGAAACATCATTTTTTTTTTATTCTTCTTCTACTTCATATTCTTGCCATGTTTATAATGACATTTAGATATATAGAAATACTAAATTTCAACTTTTGAGAGAAAAAGTAAGAAGGAAATGATGTTGTGTTTTCCAAATATATTTTTTTCCTAAATTCATGTAATGGAGAGAGAGATAGAGAATATCAATCTTTTTTGTTTTGTTTATGTTTTTAAATAATACTAATTTATGATAATTACGAAAAAATAATGAAAAGTATAATTTCTCTGAGTTAAATTTACTTCTTTAATTACTATAAAAAATATAAAATTAATTTATTTCTACTATTTTTATCCATATAAATAAGTAGAGAGAATTTTTCCTACCTTTCTCTCTTTATCTTGTCTGTTCCTTTATTTATTTTTTCCTCCCCATTTCTTTGTTAGTTCACTATTAAGCATTATAGAAAGCTCATCCAGGCAATGATTGCGTCTACAAGGCGAACAAAAACTTTGTGCTGTACTTACTATAAAACCATTGTCTTAAAAAAAGAATTCATGTTACAGCAGTACTTAGGCTATGGTTTCATAGAGTTCATGCATGAGTAATTCCAGTTCTATAATAATGTTCCTATTATGAAAGAACCAAGATCGGCACAGTGACTTATAAATGGCCTACTAGTAAAAAGTTTAGCGTGTCTCTTTTTCTTGATAATTATTTTACCAGCAGTTATTGATTCTTTATGTAACTGGGATTAATAGATTCCTGTAGGGAACTAATTGCTCTGTGTTATTCAAGAATAAGGTAACTTATGTACGTTATGATAATAAAGTTGCCTATAAAAAAATAAACGTTATGATAATAAGCATATTATAAATTTATAAATTTATTTAGGACGAGGAACTGAAACGGTCGTAGACTCTTCAAGAGGCAGCTTCAACGACAAGAAAGTACAAGATGGAATCACGGGACATATGATTCTTATGATGACTAATATAGCCTAAGATGCTATTGCACTAGCAGTTATGTGTGACATAACACCACGTAGTACTACCAGGGATGCTGGAAATTGAACATGTTGGTTGATGAAAATTAGAAAATCAATTTGTTGTTCTTGATGGGAGGGGGGGTCACTGGAGGTTCAAATTCCTCAGCCTGAAAAAAAAAGGAAAATGAAATATTAGAGTCATGAAGATCAAACAAATTTGTTGGCTGCATAGTTGGTAGGTGTAATTTTAACTATTGCATAAACTTCTGCTTTCTTGTTTAAATAAGACTATTCTGTGGAGAGATAGCAGCATTGTCTGAAACCAACATGTAGGAATACCAACCTATTCATGTATAAACTATAAAGGATCCAAGGGATCTAATTCAATTGGTTGAATGAGGTGTGTGACTCATTGTAAAACTTCTGATACCTGTTTTTGATTTTTATGGATAAAAAAAAATGTATAAAGGGAAGAATAATACCTTTTTTCCTCCTGATCAGTTGACCCTGAAGTAGTTTTCTTGTAATTTGGGAATGGAACACGTCCTGACTCAATATGCTTAACATCCTGAACAAGGAGTTCGTAGTGCCTCTTCACTTCCTCTGGAGTTTTGCCACCAACAGCATGAGCAACATTGTACCAACGGTCAGGGGTGTCCTTGTCATAAACAGCTAGAGCCTTTTCAAAGGCCTTGTTGTCCTTAACACTCCATGAACCTGAGGCTGAGATTGAACTAGATGCCATTTTCTTTCAGGAATTAAGGAACAGAAAGTGTTGTGTGAAATGGTTCTAAGGTTTCAAACTCAGGAAGAACAAGCAAAGAGACTGAATTGGTTTGGTAGCGAAGAGTGTTATGAAAAGGCTGAAGAGTAGTGTGTAGTGATCAGACACGAGGAAGAGCTGATGTGTTGGAAGGTAGCATTGCCTACTCCTTTTATAAGCACAAATGGAAGGTGTATTAGGTGGGGTAGTGCCAGTTGGCATCAAAATCTTGCTAAAATGAAATAGAATTATTATGATTTGTCTTCTTAGGAACCATGGAATTGAGAAGGCCCAAGAAATTGGGCAGCAGCGACGTTGGAGAATCAGTATCTTCATACAGTAAAAACGAGTGGATGTTTTGGTAAGACTAACCAAGAGCTTTTTAAAACTTTTTTTTTTGTGTTTTCCTCTTACATATCATGAGTGAACATTTTTTTTTCTTAAGTTTGAAGCTTGTATATTTAGGGCCCGCTCGAATAAACAACTTAATTAAAGTCTTATAGAATAAGTAGAAATAGGATTGAGCTATTTTTCTGCAAGTTATAAGCTGTTTTTATAAACTGTCTAGGAAAGTTTATTGAAATAAGCCCAATAAACTACTTTTGTAAACTCTCAAATACTTACACAAGTACTTATGACATAAAGTTAGTCCAAATAAATTGTAAATAAGCTCTTCCAAACGAGACTTTAGAACCTAATTAAAACTCTGTAGAAGTTGCAAACTGTTGTACAATGTAAAATCTGTAAACTATTTGGAAGATATATTGTAATTAGTTTTAGTTTAGCAAATATCAAGTAGTTCAGCAAATATAGACATAAACTTGGGTTGTGGTTCAAAACATAAGAACGTATGCAGAACAACACTCTATCTGATAGGTCAGCTAATGCCTATCTTTATTTTATTCTCTTACTTGGTCTTCGGTGGGTCCAAGCTCAAATCCACTGAATCCAAAGCAGGTACAAAAGGGAAACAAACTATGTGAGATATGTGCATAATTTGGACCACTTGAAAGGAAAAAGAGAGAGTTAGAAGTGGGACCAAGTGTTATCCAACGGCTTGCATGTGAGTTATGCGAGGACTATGTATGTCTGTGCATGATAATTAATGGGTGTAAAAACTTCCACGCATACCACAAACACAAACAACCACAATATATCTTGCTCAGAACAGTTCGATTGCATATGAAAAAGCTCTTGGGTTTTCATGTTGCTTGGTGGTGATCTTGTATCTGTACTTTGTCCTGAACAACATTCCAACACTCCTGCTAGACCACCTGTGTTTGTACAATTATTGATGTTTTTTTCTTTCTTTTTTACTCCGAGGAAAGGTTATTGTTCAATAAGTTATTGTTGAGGCCCCTCTTCCCCTTTACTTAATTGATTCATGGTTTATTACTAAAATTAATTTGATTGATTTTAATTATAGATGCACTAAAAATATGTAAATAAGCAAGTGAACATGTTTTTCATAACAACTACATAAGTTGTAGCTTAAGCATTGTGTTCTTTTTATTTCCTAAGAGGAATAACCTTGGAGCATGGTCATGGTCATGTAGGAAACAGATAAGCATATCATTATTTGTAACATCCATTATAAGTAGTCTGAAAATCATGTAACATGCGAGTGCTCAAATAATTCAAATCATTACAACATTAATAGGAACCTGCATGTGAGGTAGAAATTAAAGAGGAAGCCATTAATTTGATACGGAAATAAATAATAATATTTTATTATTCTTCCATTATTCTTGTGTCAAAAATAGTTTCATCACTTTCATGGATTACATCACCACATCAAATACCAACAAAATACACCACTGCTGTATATTTATGTATAAAATATCTCCCATGATATTTTACTTTGTCTTTTGCTGTTACGTACCTTAGGCCTTAGGCCATTGGAATGAAGCAGAACTAATTAAGAACAAGTTGATGTATAGGGATAATTATCTTTAGCTTCTAAGTTGTCAAGCCTCATCAAAACAGGAACATTTTGGAGTTTTACCCCCTTCTGGATTAGCACGTGGGTTGAGCATAGCTGGCCTTTTTATTTGTTTGGCTTTTATACTTGTTAAGTAAAGAACATCCACGATCATATCTTTTTAACTCATATATGGTTGATCTTGAGCTTGAGAAAGACAATAAGGTGACAGATACAATCATTAGCCTAGTTTCTAAAAATGCTTATAAACTCTGCATGTCAAGATGACCATCCCAGAACCTTATTTTTGAAAGGCTAATTTGTATGCTATGATACAGAAAGATAATCATAATTTTTTTTTTTTGCCACTTATTTGTTGAGTAGGGGAAAACATAAAAATGTAGTTTTTTTATAATAGAGATTAAAAAAAATTATATGATGATAGAGAAGTAAACACTCATATTAGTACATGATATGTTGTATAAGATTCGGTCACTCTGATCCTTAGCTTAACAAAATTCCTACTTTACCTCATGACTTTGTAAAATGATTTATTTTAATTTACTCTACTTCATTTTATAATAAAAAAACTAAAGTGAATGTTATTTTGAAAAGTCAGAGAGTAAGTTGAAAATTATATAAAGTATGAACTTTAACCGTCACTTATAAGTTACAAGCTTAAGGGACTAGATTGAGCCAAAGCATTATGTTTTGCTAAATTTAATTAATTACAGCTAATACTTCTCCCATATTTTACAAAAAGTAATTGTTGCTTTAATTTATTTTTACAACCAACTTTTGCAATATATTTTACCACCCTTATGGCCTATACTCATTATATTTTTCTCTGTTTCTTGTAAGCAATTACAAGATACCATACCATTATACCATACCATTATTTTTCCTGTAGTTGTAATTGTTGTGATTTTCGGAGTATTCTTTTTTTTATATATATAATTACCACTTCTTCTTTTGTTAATTTTTAAGCACAGACTACAGAGAAAATTGAAAAATCACAATCACTCTACACCACAAACTATTCAGTGTGCTACGTGTAATGAATGTGATTAGTAATATTCTACACCACAATCTTGAGCATACTTCATTTAGGTTTATTACTATTTAAATAAATAAATATATATATATATATATATATATATATATATATGTTGATTCCAAACAATAACTAAAATGACTGAATTATAGTGAAAGGCCAAAATGTCAGTTTGAATTTTGGAATTTGGAATAACACTTTATTTTATTTTTATTTTTTTGAGTAAATTTGGAATAACATTAAAAGCATAGAAAAGCACCATCTATTTTAAGGGTCGGTGTAGCGATGCTATGGCTACAGGTATCAATTTAGTTTTAGACTGCCCCCGCCCTATGGAATTGTTTTTGTTTCCAACATCTTGCAAGTAGGCTTAGGGCTTCAGTGTAGTATATTCGCCAGAAGAACCCAAAATTGATGCTTCATATTTAGGAATTGCCTGCAATAATGGTTTATATAGGACATTTGTACTTAACTTTACATAGCTCATAATTCTTTTGAAGATCTTTTCGATACTGTAATGATAAGGATGGTTACCCGTTGAAAAGGATAAGACATTTATGTGTCCCAAGACTTTTACGTGTAATTTTGGGAAATATTTTGATATTTTGTACAACTAAATGTAAGTGTAAATTGATGTATACTTCTCATTCATATATATATAGATAGAGTCGGTTTAGTTTTGATTGAAGTTAATATTCTTTTAAACTAATATGTTGTTATATTATTATAAATTTAGAAATGTTTAGTGGCAGAGTAAGGGTGTTTGCGGGTTGGTTCGAATTGATTTTGATTAAATTTAGGATCCAATTGAATCAAATTTGATCAACTCAGTTCAGTTTGATTTTCAAAAATGATTTTTTGAAATCTAATCCAACTTAACCCAACTCATTCATAAATGGTTTTGTTCGGTTCAGGCCAACAGGTTACTCATTTAAATTTGATCTTTTTTTCTTAGAACTACTATTTTATGTCATGATTCATCCAAATATCCAATATAATTAACACAATAGGATAAATAGTCATTTTCGTCCCTGAAAGTGTAGAGACCTGACAAATTTCTCCCCGAAAGATGAAAATTTAAATTTCAGTCATCGAAAGTGAAAAAAGTGCAACAAATATTCATCTATTAACTTTCGTCTGTTATCGTTAATGAAAGAGCCTACGTGGCACAAAGGGACGAAAATGTCACAAAAATAATTGTCAACATGGCTGCAAAATAGATTGGATCAAAATGTCAGTAAATTTTTATTTGACCAAAATGTCAGTAAGTTTCTATTGGGCAAATTTGTCAGATCCCAAATTTCGTTTCATTTAAAAGTAAAATGTAATTTTTGGTAAATAGTTATTTTCGTCCCTGAATGTGTAGAGCCCTGACAAATTTGTTCTGAGAGATGGAAATTCAAAATTTAGTATATTCATTTACATGCATTGCAAATTTGCTACAACTATTTGTTTGTCTTCTTAGATCATTGGCACATTGTTGGAACATAATAGTATCATAAGATATTTTTGTCCAATGAAAACTTATTGACATTTTGGTCCAATGGAAACTTACTGACATTTTGGTATAATCTATTCAGCAATCATGTTGGTAATCATTTTTGTGACATTTTCGTCCCTAAATGTCACATAGGCATTTTCATTAACGGTAACATATGAATGAATTTATCGCACTTTTTTCACTTTCGATGACTAAAATTTGAATTTTCATATTCTAATGACAAATTTGTCAGTGCTCTACACATTTAGAGATGAAAATGACTATTTATACTAACACAATATTATCAAATGTCTGAAAGTAATAAAATTGATTCATTTAATACCATTAATATAATATTCTAAAATAGACTAATACAAATTAAAACAAAATATTTTTTAACAAGATTTACTATAATAGTCTAAATTACAATTATTTCTTACAAACCAGATTTGTTACAACCAGAATTGCTGAAACAAATGAAGAAAATATGATCCGTTAATATTATAAACATTTGCAGTTTCAATACTTAGAGTCCAATATTAATAGTATTTAAAATCAAACCAAACAACTCTTAATTTTTTTATCAGATTTGATTGGTTCAGTTCGGTTTAGATCGAATCTATAGATCTAAACCTGTGATCCAACCCATACATAAACGATTTTGATCGGTTCAATTCGATTTTGACCCAAATACATAAATAACTCAGCCCAAATTGTCCAGATTGATTTGGGTCAATTCGAGTTCGCAAATGACTCGTACCGTGAACATCCCTAGGCAGGAGTTTGATTTGTGAAAACCTATTATTCACCCAATTCAATCATTATTGTACGAATTGAGTTAAGTTTATGTGATTTTGTTGTCAAATCTATCAATCAGTTACAAATAAATTGGTTTAAATTGAGTGAATTGAGTTTTAATATTTACATTTATTTTAAATTACTTTTTTATTACCAAACATTAAACATTACTAAGTTGAATGTATATTTGTATTTCCAATTATGATATCAGCTATAGCCAAAGAGAATAAAACGTTTGTCAAGCTGATGCTAATGTTATAGTAAAATATCATATAGGCCGTAATTACTATATAACATTTTTTTAGGATAAAAAGAATGTTTTTTGCATAGCATGCCAATAAATAACAGCAGCAACAATAAAAATCTCATCCAAGAAATAATTGGTATATAATATGCTAAACTGATTGCATTACAATAATAAATAAAAGTCTAAATCTTTTCATTTCAATCCTAAGTTCCTAACATGTAGTTCTTGTAATGATAGGCTACACGAAAATTTGACTTCGTGTTTTTTACAGGATGAGAAAAGACGTTTTTGAATGTTTGTTATTTATGATATTTGAGTTGTTGTAATTTAATATATATAGAGACGGGGATAGATTAACTTATATTGGTATAATTTTGATAATTATTATACCATTTTTATAATTTGATATAAAATATAATTTTTATTTATCTAATTATTAAATTATATTGACATATTATCAAGATTATCGGTATCAAATTTTATCAAAATTGAACAACAAACCTCTACATATTACATAATGTGACTTTGACAATTATCATATATACTAATACTAATATATAACATGTGATTGATTTGGGTTCAGGGTTTAAAAAACAAAATTCATTGTCCAACTCATACATTAACGAGTTGAGTTGAATTTGACTAGAGTCATCAAAATAGGTTCAAATTCATAACTAACTCGATTCACCACGGGTTTGAACCGAACCAGGCTAATAAAAAGTGCATCTTTGATTAGCTTAGAAATTGGATCTGATCCACCTGAGTTGAACCCATGATGGACCGAGCTTACCCACCTAATTCACTAAAAGTTAAACTATAATTATATAACACACTCCAAAGTTCTACACTTTAGTATTTTGTCATATTATTTTAAGACTTCAAAGTTTTAGACTTTTAATATTCTTGTAATATTGTTTTAAGACTTCAAAATTTAAAGTTCTAAACTTTAATTTTGTTTATTTAGTGTCTTATTCAAAACTATTTTATTTAGTATGTTGTTCAAGATTATTTTCTAATTTTTTGTTATTATAGTTCTAACTTGTGATAATATGTCTGATAGTAGGTGTGATGTGTAGACACTAAAAGATTTAATTTAACTAATATTTTTATAATTTATTCAAATTATTTCTTAAAAAATTATTTTTTGTTGAATTTTAAAAAAAAAATTAGATAAATTGATGAATAAACCCGTGGTGGACCAAACTAGATCATTTTTCTCAAGACTCCATATTTAGTGAGATTGACTCATTTATAGGATGAGTTAAGACGGGTCACATTGACCTATTTTAACACTTTTAGATTTGACTCAAATATTAAATAATTCAGTATTTAGATCGATTCTGGTCAATTTGAATTCAGAAGTTACATGTAACTATAAATTAATAAATTTGAATATTTATATACAAACAAAATTATTATTATTTCAATTCTCTCTATTGATTCATTTTATATTTTTTTCTTTTTAGCTACAGAGTCATCTTCTTACATAATTTACAAAAACGAGATTATTTTTAAGTGTTTTTTCAAATTTAAATTATTATGAGTATGAGTATACTATTATATTTAAATTTAAATTATATTAATTATATATCTTATCATGAGAATGCTATCATTTTTTAATTTGAGTTAAATTAAATAATATTTTATATTTCTTTGATTCATTGAAATTAGAATATGATAAATTTATTTTAATTTATATAATTAAAGAATTATTTATAAAAAAAATATTTATCCATGCATTTGCATGCGTTAAAAGGTTCGTATAAATTTAAAGTAATTATTAATTCGATTAGGGCATTGGTTCAACACTAAACTAGTTAATCAGTACTCATTGAATTAAATAAATTAATATTTTTCTAAAAAAAAAATAATAACATCAAATTTCATACTTTAAAAATTTATTAGAAAAATCATACTATATCTTAATTTTTTTATTAAAAAAATCACAATATACCCGGTTGACTTAAAAACCCACCAAATAATTGACTCTCCCAGACCAATTTCATAACACCCCTGTTCAAGAATAAGAATTCTATTGAAGTCCAAAAATTATAAAGATATTCGTTAATTTATTAAGCTAGATTTATATTTATACTAATACTTATGAGCTTAATTTCTAGAGGGGTTAAAACATTTTTAGGTTTACGTAGTCTCACTGTCAAGTTGCATCAATCATGGTCACTCAGGATCCGAGCCACAAAGATAGGCAATGAGGGTTAGCCGTGATCATTGGCTTAAAATTACTCCATTCAAAGAATCTTTGAGAAAAAGAGATATATGGTATAAGATCTGCCTCATCCTCAGTATAGTATATAGAATCCTTATCACCCATTCTATCTCTAGTACACTGTAACATAAGGACACTTCTTCCATGACTGGACGATTCCTTGCGCAGCAGTGGTCCTTTATTATCATAAAAAGTTGTCCCGGTCGAACCTCGTTGTTCGGCTTCTTGCTAGCTAATAAACTTTTGCAATAGATTAATGTGAATTAGATTTGATAAATTAACTAACAAACTAGGAGCAACAAGATATAGCATAATTGGTATTTGGTATGATAGTTGAATTCATTACTCTTTAAATTTATTCTTAGGAGTTTCATGACACTGATAATGTGATTTTAATTTATCCATCACATAATTACTATCATACCAAATACCAATTATGCGATTTTAATTTATCCATCAGTTTTTCGTTAAATATTTAACCAACGTTGCTAATGTGACAATAAGTAATAACATGATAGCTTATGCGATGACTGAATTGTCACATCAGCCTATGGGTTGAGCAATCATGACACTGATAGTGCTACGCCAACGACACGTCATTTTTTGTCCGATGACAACAATTGAAATCTTGGATGGGGATAATATTAAAACTGATAAATTAACATTAATAATTATAAATCAATATGCATTTATTGGATATTAACAATACTAAATAAATTTGTTGAGTATCGTAAATATTAATTAATAAATATAAATTAGTTTTGTTCTCTTTTCACAAACAGGGATTATCTAGCAAAATTTCTAATATGTTCATATTGGATCAAAACTCTCTTTAAGGTATTTACGAAAAAAATACATATGGAGATGTTGATCACTATGCACGTTAATACCAATGGAGGTGAGATGTATGCACAATGACAACTAAAAAAGATAGGGTTTAAAATGTACTTATCTTATAGGTTTAACCTTTTATTTATAGAGATTACCTATGGGATTTATTATTGTCATATATAGGTTAGAATCAATAGTTGAAATCTTCTTAAATACTATTGAGATTTTGACTTAGATTGTTTCCTCTAAGCTATTAACCCTTGTTGGATCTTCTATAATATGAATATTTGTCACAAGTTTAAATATATAATGTTTTTTATTATTATAATTTATATTTATTAATATTAATTTAATTATGAATATTTTATTAATATCAACTTTGATACTATTAGTATGTATTATTTATTTAATATTAAAAAATAGCACTTATGATACTCGTAGGACAAAATTCGTGCAATTAGAATTTGGAAAACCAAAATCGCATAAAGGTAATATATACTAATGAACCAAAAATGTAACTAATTAAGTAACGTTAGCATATGTGCTAGGCAATTATCAAGTCTTTGTCTCATGCCTCATTACTAATATATGTTATATATTTAACGAATATTGATAGAGTGATTAAAATCACATAACTGTACTACTTGGACAACTCAATTCGAGCAATTGGTATTTTAGGAAACAAAATTGCATCATTAGATACTTGAGATGCCAAAAGTCTAATTAATAAAACTTGATTAAAAGGAAATGTAATTTTATATCACAATTTAAATATTCATGAATTCAAAATATAACTTATATAGTAAAAAGACATTTTTTTATTATAAATTCAAATTATAATTTATATGTTGTATTCAATTTTTTATTTTACTACCAAAATAATAATATATTAATTCATACACATGTGTGCACACACATATATATATATATAAAAGAGACATATTAAATGAAAATAATTCTTATTTTAAGAATGTGAGAATTTTAAATCTAGGTCATACATTGATATATAAATGAAGATTAAAAGTTAGTGTATGTTTATATGTCCACTTAACAAAGTCGTGTATTTTTCTTTTAATTGTAATCATTCAAATAAGGTCTAATAGATTATATTTATAATTTTCTTTTTTTATGATAAGAAATATTCTTATTCAGTATATTTTATGTGGTTATGTAATGTTGTAGATTTTGATGATGTCAAAAAGCAAATAATAGAAAGGTGAAAATAAAATAATATGAAGAATATGGAACACAAATAAGTCAAGCAATTAGAAGATTTAAGACTTAGGTTAAATTGTTAAAAGGTTTTTTCAATACATATTTGGTCATTTGATTAATATAAATCATTTTTCAAGTTCTGAAATAAATGTAATCGATTACCACTTCATGTAATTGATTACCAGAAGCAATAATATAAAAGTTTTTTTTTTAATTTGAAATTTGAAATTGTGCCAAAAAGTGTGTTTTGAAGAGTCACATCTTTTGGAAATTACCCCTAACGATTTACACAAATTTTGCCTATAAATATTCATCATTTTAACATGTTTATATATGAGAAACGTTTGAAAATATCTTGTTAACAATCATTTTTAATCATCAAGTTCTTGATCAAAAACTTAGTCAAACACACTTATTATTGAGAAACCTTGTAGTACTTCAATTTGTAACATTTCCTCTAAATCAGAGAATTGATTCTTATATTTTTTGTCTAAACTTTTGAAAAAAGGTGAGACATCCCTTGTAAGAACAACAGTGTGATATCTCTTGATTCTTGAGATACTCAAACACAAAGGGAGAGGGATCCCAATGTGTAAGGATGCTATGTTGTTGAAAAGGATTTGAAAGATAACGAAACTCTTAAGCGGATTGTTTAAGGATTGGACGTAGACACAAGAAGTGATCAAATTATTATAAATCGAGTTTGCAATTCTCTCTTCCCTTATCTCTTTACTTTTATTGTAAATTTATTATATTCATTTATATTGGTAGAGATCTTAATTACTTTTTTTTATCTTTTTAATGAACGTTTTGATACATTATCATATAACGAGGAATTAAAGTATATTAAAAAAGAAAAAGTTTATGAACTTAATTTCCCTCACATTCTTGAGTTCATTGAGGCAACTTGGATAACACTTTAAATCTAAGTCATGCAACTACATATGAATTATAAATATTTAAAGTTATTTAGTGATCACATGACAACTTAAAAAATCATATGCATTTTTTTAACTTTTACCATATTAATTATCTATCTTGTACTAACATTATTATATAGGTAGGGGTGTTCATGATCCAACTTATCTCACTTATTTGACCTAATTTGAATAGACTCTTGATAGGAACAAGTTTAAGAATTTAGATATAATATATATTTAAGGATGGGTTCAAATATACTCTGGATTGTCCCAATTCCATATCACACATTCCTTTAAAAAGTATATAACTTTTAAAATAATTATGTATTAATAATACAATTTCTTGACTTAATAAATAATATTTTATCTAATATAATATTATTTATCTTAAACATATATTGTAAAATATATCTTAATTATAGTTGTATACTTCTTTAATTAATTCTCTCTTTTTGTTATATCCAATCTTAAGATTAATATATTAGGCCAACAAATTGGGCAAATCTGATCTTGTCTCATATTTATCGTGTATTAATTAAGTTTAGTTCAGATTCACAAAATTAAGTTATCAAGAATTTTGGTTGGTAAAGACACAAGCAAACCATCCTAACTCAACACCCCTATGTATGTCCCATATTAATAAATAGGATAAATAGTCATTTTTGTATTTGAATATGTAGAATGCTGACAAATTCGTCCCCGAAATGGGCAAATTCAAATTTTTGTCCCTAAAAGTGAAAAAAGTGCAAAAAATGTATCCATATGTTAATTTCTATCTGTTACCATTAATAAAAGAATCTATGTGGCACATTCAATGACGAATTCGTCAGCACTCTACCAAAAATATAATTTAATCTTCATCTTCTCCCTTTTTTTAATTGTTGCAAGCATAACATTTCAATAAATACTTAAAAAAAAGGAAAGCAAACATAAGTTAGAATAAACATAATAATAAGCATAATATTAATCAATAAGCATAATATGTATGTTCTTTTGAAATTTCTACTATGACAATATTGTGTAGTGACAAAATCAAGTTGAGTTTCATTTTTTTGTAAGGATTAACTTAATGACTTTGTATTTTAATTTGTTTGAGTTTTATTTTGGGTAAAGTACTGTATCATATTTTTGTTTTGAAATTTTTAATCCCAAAATGTGAGACTCAAACAAAAATGCACAACCATTAAGGTAATCCTTACCAAAAAAATGAGACTCAACTTGATTTTGTCACTACCTAATGTTGTTACAATAGAAATTTTAGAACAATAGATATATCATGCTCATTAACAAATATTATGTTTATTATTATATTTGTTCTAACTTATGCTTGTTTTTCTAATTTTTTTAAGTATTTATTACAATTTTATACTTGCAATGATGAAAAAAGAGAGAAGATGAAGATTAAATTATATTTGGGTAGAGCGCAGAAAAATTTGTTCTTAAATGTGTAGAGCACTGACAAATTCGTCCCTAATTGTGTCACGTAGGATCTTTCAATTAATTGTAATTATTATATTTGTTCTAACTTATATATGCTTGCTTTCCTATTTTTTTAAGTATTTATTGTAATTTTATTCTTGCAATGGTTAAAAAAGGGAGAAGATGAAGATTAAATTATATTTTGGGTAAAGTGCATACAAATTCATCCCTGAATGTGCCACGTAGGATCTTTCAATTAATGGTAATGGATGAAAGTTAATTGATAAATGAATTTTTCACACTTTTTTCACTTTTAATAATAAAAATTTGAATTTTCATTTTTAGGTGACGAATTTGTCTAAACTTTATATATTAGGGATGAAAATAACTATTTATCTTAATAAATATTATGTAAATATTCAAAATCCAATATATTTATAATGGCTTTTTCTATATTCTCTCCTTTTATTTTCTAAGTGCACTCGCCTTTTTTCTTTTTCTAAAGCCAAATTACTTAAATAACTTACCCCTTTTATACATTCTTATTTCCCTCACACATCCCCTCTTTCATAGCAACAACACACTCACCTTTTCTTCACACCACCTCCTCTCTTTCACTCATTTTGTCCACTTCCTTCAATCTCTTGCTTTGAAATCTCTGGCTTGGTCTCTTGCTCTAGTTATAGGACTTTTCGTTCCTTCAAACTCCAATGTAGTACATTTACACTCCCAACCACTTTTCTTTTTGTTCACTCATACAACATCATTGATATTTCTCATTTTATATATGTAACAACGTAGTACTAAATCTAATTTTTTCTCCAAGTTGTAGTAGCAAAACACCTCTTAGAATTATTTCAGTTGAATGACCGATATCAATTTCTATCTTTGTTCCTATTTACATGATCCACATTAAGTGGTGAATGTTTTTTTTTGTAAGAACCCATTCATAATTTTCATTGCATTAATTAGTTATAGACTAAAATATCTCTAATTAAAAAAAAGAGATATTATATTGATAAACATTTACTCCCTTATTAAATAAGAAGAGAGAGAGTATAATGACAATGATATTATTTTTTTTGAAAAAGTATATAAATTTAGGATAAATTTATTGTTATTAACTAAATTAATGAATTTCATAAATTGGATAATTGAATCTTATAAATAAGAAATGATGTATTATATATTTTCTATTGGAGAAATTTTCCATTGTATGTGGTTTTTAATGGTTTAGTGTTCTTCATGAATTTTTTCCAAATGTTTTTTTAATATTCACAAATGTAGAGGAAAACAAATGTTACATAAAATATTTTTCAGAATATTTTTAAAAATAAAATATTGTTTTGAAAAGTACATTTTGAAATAACGATAATGTATCACTATTAGGAGTATAAGGGGTATATATGATAATAATAAAAACAAAAATTAATAAAAAGTATAACTTTTTATATATATTTATTACCAAAGTATTTTTTGTTATTCAATTTTTTATTAATATAATGATTTTATTTTATTATTTATAATATAAATATACAATAGCATATGTTTATTAATATATCATACATTAATATTATATTATTTATGATTATATTCATATATTTTAATTTTAATTTATTGATGTTTTTAATTATGGTGAATTGAGTGGGTGTCAATTCAAAAATTTGACAAACTTTTTATATGAGAAACATATTAAAAAAAACTCTGCTACAATTATAATTAGTCAAAATGATTTATGATAAGAAAAATGAATTAATTCTTTTAATATTAAATTAAATATGAATAAATAATTTTTAAAGTTTAGAAATTTTTACTAAATTTCTTCTGTTTAATTTGAATTAAATACTTCATGTATAAGTGACAATATACATGTAAAACAAAATGTGAATGAACATTCTAGAACAATACAAAAATAACAAAAATGAGAAAAAATAAAATAAAATGTGATCACGCCCTCTAAATACTAAAATTGCCAAGAATTGATTACTGAAATTGCCAAAACAATAAATCAAATAATTCCAAACAAAATTGTATGGCAATGGAAAATGAACATAAAGAGGAAAACAAAACAAAATTAAAGAAAAATGTAATAAAATTAGTTGAAGCTATCAAAGTGTTAAAAAAAATGAACCAAAGAGAATCGTTACCTAAAACATGAAAAAAAGTGAAAGGAAAATCACAAATTTCACTACCAAGAAGAAGAAAAATAATTTTTCAAGTAAAAGATTTATTAGACCAAATAAAAACAATTTAACTTTTAAAAAAATCAAAAGAATCTAAAATATATATTAAAAAAAAAGATAAGAGTATAGGCACGAACCTTATTGTTAGAAAGATGAACAAATCTGAAACCGTTGAAGATAGTAATCCTATGGAGAGAAAGATTTCAATGCAGTAAGAAGAGGATTTGAGAGCGAGATAAAAGGAAAGCAAAAAAAAAAAAAAAAATTATGAAGGGTGTACCTTTACTCAAATAGTAAACGGAGAGCATGCAATATAATGTGTTGATTAGTCAAATTCCCCTCCTAATTGAAATTTCAAAGGACCACGTTAGATACTATGCACTGTATTCTTTTTTTAGATAACAAATGAGAATAAAAAAATACCAAAAAATAATTCGAAGGTATTAATATTTTGCACACAATTAATAACGTGTCAATATATTAGTAATAATATTTAACTAATTATCCTCTACATAATTAATTATAATATGTCAGTGTGTCAGAAATTATATTATTTAGTATATTAATAATAATAATCATTTAGAAAAATTTTAATTTTTAGTATTCATATTAAATATATTAAATTCTCAAATAAGATATTTTTCGTGACTTATTGGTCAACAGGATTCAATATATCAGTAAAATATAATATTCATATATTACTAAAATATATTATTTGAATAAGATTTGCATTAATTAATATAATAGGTTGTATTATATGAATTAAGAGTATATTAAATGTATTTTATTGATTAGAAAAACTCTTTTTATTATTGATTAAATCATTAATTAATATATCATTAATGTTAATCAATTTCTCTATTAGTGTTAAATAACTATCCTTTTTAAAAAAAAAAATTTCAATATATGATTTTTAAAAAAACACAACGTTTTAAAATATCTATGATTGATTTAGATTATTTGAAGCGTATTTGAATAAAACATTTTTTTTTCACAACTTTATAGGAAGAAGTGCCAACGACTGTTTAGCACTTTGTTAATAATTATTATGTAATTTATTATGTAATTTATAAATAATTATGTAAGATCTAATGCAATTTTTTTTTTTAGTCAATTTTTTTTATCATTCATTTAATACAATTCATTTTTTGAATTTTTTAAAAGGGAGACAACAAACCTGCAAAACCACATCTTGGAGTTAACAGTTATGAAAAAAAAACTTGTTGCAAATATTAAACTCAATTTTAGGAATAAAAAACAATAACAGTTGTTTTAAAATTCGAAAATAAATTAATAAGTTAAAAAACATAATTAAAATATTTTATATATTATCAATTAAAATAAAGTCTTTAAAAAAATCAATAAAAATAAACAAAATGTAACATAAAATCAAAATAGAAATAAAAGTTAAAAAATTATTAAATAAGAACAAAAGAAACGCTAACATGCAAATAAAATAAAGGAAACGCTAGATCACGATGGAGTTAAGAGATATGAAATATCTCAAATTGAGAAATAAAAAAATAATTATAGAAACTGTTTAAAAATCTGAAAAATAAATTCAGGAATATATTTCACAAATAAGAAAAATTATTAGAAAATTTTACAAAAATAAACAAAAATGTAATATAATCAAAATTAAAAAAAAGTTAAAAAGTTATTAAATGAAAATAGAAATAAAGGGACACGCTAACCTACCTAAAAAAAGGAAACGCTAGATCAAATGCAATATACAAGAAGATGGAAAATGAAAAATCATAGACCTTTAAAATGGAAAAGAAACAAAATTAGCGTTACCATAATAAGATGAAAAAGCTTGGACATGTGAAGGTCATTGATATGATTTGCATGTATCGAATAGGGTCAAACATAAAACTCCTTAATTTTGTTAAATAAAGAGCTAAAACAAAAACTACATATCAGAGTTAACAGATATGAAAAAGTAATAATTATGTATATTCAACTCAAATTGAGAAATAAAAAAATAACTATAACAACTGTTTAAAAAATTGGATTGGAAATTTAGCAAATAAAAACAATTATGAGAGTCATTCATTGGATGATAGAAAATTTGGTATAAGATAATTACAAAATTTTATAAATTATCAATAAAGATAAACAAAATGTTACATAAATCAAAATATATAAAAAGTTTAAAAAAATATTAAATGAAAATAGAAATAAAGGAAATGCTACCTAACTAAAAAAAGGAAATGCTAAATCAAATGCAATATACCAGAAGATGGGAAATGAAAAATAAAAACTAATAGACCTTTAAAATGGAAAAAAAAGAAAGCTAACATTACCATAGTAATATGCAGAAACTTGGACCTGTGAAGCTCTTTGATATGTTTTGTATCGAATAGGATCAAAACACAAAGCTTTATATATATATATATATATATATATATATATCAAATTCCATTTGAGAAATAAAAGTGAGTTATAATAAAAATAAGATGCTAACATTATCGAGATAAAATGGAAACACATTACTGTGTATATGTCTGCAAAAACAATTTCATTAGATCTTGCAAAACATTCTATATAATGCAAGAGGTTTTTTTTTTCTTCTCTTAAAAAAGCAACACATATACAAAGAAGATATAGAAACACATAGAAATTAAGAGTCCATAAATTTTTAAAACAAAAACATAAGGATGACAAACAACGAAAATTGACTTTTTATCATATATTGCAAACAAAATTTGACATGAAAATTCTACTAAATAATTTCTTACCTTCTTTCACCGTTTATTAGGCGATATTATAGCTTCAATAGGGAGAAAATAGGAGTTTAATAGGTTATTTAGTTAAAAATGGGGCCTTTGCCCTAAACGTAAAGAAGAAAATGTAAAATGAAGAAGTATAAAGAAAGAATCTCACTTTCCATTGACTTGGGTTGCTATATGTGGTGTTTACAATATTTAACATATAAAAATGGTACATTTTTTATTATCAAAATATCTTTTAAGTAGCTACCTAATTTTTCTAAAGAGAAATTTCTCATCTTATTATTTGTGAGGGTGGAAATAGATCAGGTTAGGCTTTCGCATCTCTTTATTATTAAGTATAAGTTTGATTTATTACATGTTAAAAATAATTTATTAAGGCACGGGTCTACCCTGACCTGTATACAAAGCCTGATTAAATAAAAATAAATAATTAAAAGTAAAAAATAATATAATAGATATGTTTATCATAAATTATAAATTATCAAATATGATCTTATAAAATATACTTTAGACAGGCTTAGTGAACTTTTTTTAAAACATACAACCTGACATTTTTAATTAATAAGACTTTTTAAAAAGTTTAAATTTAACATTTTTAATAAACAGGCAAAGACAAGCCAGACTTTAACTAAATTAGGCAGTAGGCTCTTGACAGATTGTCTAGTCTATTTCCACCCCTACTCGTGAGACTCAAATCATGTGCTAAAAAACGGAAAAAAAATTTAGCCCCTATTAATAAAAATTAAAGGGTAAAATATTAATTTCATTTTTTTAAAAAAAATTCATATTAATTTTAATTATTTCTCTTTCTACCTTTCCAAATACACAATTTTTTTTTACCAGAACTCACTCTTATTTCATCTTCTCCACTAATCTCATAAAAAAGTATGAAAATATCACCCAGGAAGTGACGGAAAATTGCAATAGCAGTATAAGTGGCTTCGTTATAGGTTAAATTTAATCTAATTTTTTATCTAACCTATAATTAAACTTAATTGAATTAAAGTGTGTTTATCTTTATCTTAGCAATCCAACCCCAACCCGACCTTAATTGGGTGTAATTAAGTTGGGTCATTGGGTTAAATAATTAAAAAAAAATTATCATCACCTCTTTAACTCTTAAAAAAAAAAACCCTCAAAAAATAAGAATTCAGTATTTATTCATTGTTTCTTAATTCTTATAAATCAATAGTTAATTGATTCATTATTACATAACTCACAGTTTTAGTATTCAATAAAATTATTAAAATTATTTTAGAGCTCGCATTTTTTACTTTTTATCACGCACATTCTATCACATACAACTGAAAAAAATTAGTCAATTATTATTATTTAATTCTTATAAACCAACAGTTAGTATTCCTTGATGGACTAATTAATTCCACTTTAATTCCCAGATGTGAAGACCAAATTCATCGATTTAAAAACAGCGGGAGTAAGATCAATTTTTTCATAAATCAAAAACATATTTTATTATTAATATAATTTAAATTATTTAACTATTAAAATGATCATCAAAAGTGAATTAGAAGAATTAGACTTTAAAAAAACTAAAGAATTTAATTTTCATAAAGTGTTGATGTAAAAAAATTTAAATTGTCAATAATCAGAAATGATCATATATATGACTTATAAAGTAATTATTATTAAAATTAATAAAACTTACCATACATATGTAATTGAGTAATAATGTAAAGATTAGTGTATTCTTATTAAGTTCAAATAAATATATATATATATATATATATATATAGCTTGTGACTTTAATGAAGAAACTATCCATGTGTTTTGGTGTGGAGGAGGGTTGATTTTCCTCGTGGATAATTTTGTTGATTTTACCGGAGTGATTAGTAGAGAAGGGTATTAAGCAAGAAACCAAGAATATTGAGACTTTAAGAGAAATGGAGAATGCATGGCATCTAGTCTGGTCCTAAAATGGCCGCAAAAGCATAAAGAGAGAGCTATAATTAGATGGAATATTTGGTCAATGTAGAAGGTTCTGCAATTAAAATGGTACGCAGTTTTTTTTTTTTTTTTTGCTTTTAATTCTAACCTTGTAAAAGAACATGCAGCAAATATGCTGTTTATAACTAAAACTAAAAGCTATTTGTTTTAATTCAAAGTTTCAGTTAAGAATTAGATTCTGACAATATTGTGGAAGACATATATCATGGCCTTCACAATAATATTGTTGTATTTGCATGTGTTACTGCAGTCATAACAGATGGGGAAGCAAATTACATTGAACTCTGCCTAGAAACAGTTGAGTTTCAGACACTAATTTATATATAAACATGAATTGAAGTTGAGAGTGTCCATGTTGGATTGCAGAGGGTAAAACTAAAGACAAGGAAAATACCTTAATTTCTTTCTATAGCATATATAGGATGATGGCAGGTTTTTCATGTTGGACCCTTTCGATTCTCTTATTATGCTTCCACTTTTGTCATTCTTACAAAAGTTGAACCTAACACTTAGATCCTGTCTCCTTGGCGATTCCTCATAATGAGTTGTGCTCTCCAAAATGATTGCTCAGCTTCATTTGTCCTCGTGGATTATATTTCTGGATGTCATAACCATTTCTGGTTAGTCAGTAGCTGAAATCATACTTATAGGAGAAGCTAAAATGTTTTGCCTTTTCCGAAAAGCTGATTTTAATCTATGCATAAGCTAATTTTAGTTTGAGAAAAGCTTATTTCATTTTTCTTTCCTATTTTCTTCTCTTGTAAATACTAATAAAGAAACTTACCCGAACAAAATTTTGATTACTACACCAATCATGAGGTGAGGGTAAGATTTGGATGCTCTTGTGATGTCCATTTATATTCAACTGCAAGAGTCACTGGTATATGCATGGGCACTTCTTAAAGAGTTTCTTGAATCTCTCGCAACAATCATAGTGAAACTTAGGAACTAATTATATCTCATAAGTAACTTGCTGATGAGCATATCCTTTCAATATCCATAGGTATATAGATGCCAATATGAACTATCAACTGATTATAATTATGTTCCATCAAAGAGTTTTCTTTTCTTGTTTGTTTTATAGGATTATTGCTGCCTATGGATGTTCTTTTAGGCTTATAGCTACCACAAAGGAAAACAACTTTAATTGTTATTATCCTCTCCCTTCTCCCCTCTCTGAACACAATAATATGTGTAGCCTACCTATTGATGCAAATATCCTGGTGCTTGTTATGCTCATGTCTCTAAATTATCCTGAAATGATTTAATTCTGAACTATTTTAGCTTACACACTCAGGATATCTATCAATTAGATGGTGCATGGGAAATCTTTATTGTGTGTATGAGTGATACTATAAAATCTTCTTTTAGCCGATGTCAAAATTTCTTCAGTTCTCTATCCATCACTGATTTGTTTAAGAGAAATTATTTCAACTGGATCAAGACAAATATTCATCTCTCAGTTGTGATGCAATGGATCAACCTCAACAGTTTGCGAACTGTTTTCTCAATCACCAGAACGTGGCCTTCCTCAAGACAATAACAACTTCTTATTGCACAATCATGAACTCATGAAGTTGGACCTTATAATGTAACTATTTAGTACAACAAAATACTCTCACTGTGAAACTCACTAGCATTCCACAAGGGTGTCTACATTGTCCAGAAGTAAGAACATTACATCAGTTATTTAATTCTGTGGGTCTGACTGATTTTGTGAGTCTACGTATGTGAGACCAAATGCATCACAAGTACTAACCCTCCAAAAGTAAACAATAATTCCCCACTAAATATAAAGTTATGATTACACTGGTCATTTTGAAAACTTAGATTCAGCTAATCACAGAGATATCCTAATCCCATTGTAAATCTCACTAAACCTTGTCGATATGTCCATATCCAAATTTCTATAGCATCAGCCAATGATTGTGTGTACTAAGTCAGATAAGTTTTCTATGATCTACATTCTTCGGAACAAAATTAGTTTCCTTCTCCTAAGGCATATGCCATTTGAAAATTCAGGGCATTTGGACGATTTTAGGGTTGGTTATTGAAAATAAAATGGTACCTTTAGGATCAGGTTGGATAAAAAGAATCTTTAGGATGGCATGAAAGTTGGTTTGTGCTTGTCCAAAGTAAGGCACGTTGTCATTTGATTCAATGCCTTTCACAATCATAATAGCGAAAGAAAATGATTTTTTCTTCTTCTTTTGTTGAAATAATAATAATAATAATAATAATAATAATAATAATATATTCTTTCTAATACACTTTCTATCATTAATTGGAATTTGTTAGAAATTACAAAATGTTAAAAATTACAAAATTATGTAGATCTCACTGTTTATTTAATGAGTCTCACTCATAATTTCGTAATCTTTAATAAATTTTAACAAAAAAATCCCATTATAATTTTCAACTTACTACACTACAACTTATTATGTGAATTCTTGGATTCCCTTGAAATATTAGGAAACAACTAAACAAGGGAGATAAAAAAAACAGAAATTCATATAAAATAGAGAAAACAGACCATGCATTGAAAGGATAAAACATTTTACATTATCATCTAATCACAATTCATCATATATGATAAGTGTGTTAACATTCATACCAATGATAATTTATGATTAGATGACAATGTAAAATTATTTTACATTATCATTAATAGTGCATGACTATTAATATCTTAAAAGCAGTTGTCTCGAAGGAAAAAATTATATATTCACATTCTTTAGGAGTAGATTTATAAACTAAATTAACTAATCACTCTAAATAGGGTTGTTACTTCGTGCACTTCTACTCATGTATCCTAAACTTTCCATTGCATTACGGAAAGTTCAATCTGAAATGTAATTTGAATTCTGAAATAGCATCTCTGGAATATAATGAGAAGTGCAAGAAGCAATAACGGGAGTGCATGAAGTTTTAGCCTCTAAATAATCATTGCTGCATGTGTTTGTTTTGGTGGGCTAGTATTGATGTCTGTGATCCATGTTTGGCTTTCACAACATGTGTTGGGTTTGGTTAGGAGCTTCATTTTTGCTTTCTTGGTATATCTTGTACCATGTGATGTTGGCTTGGTAGTACACATCTTGTGTTCGATCTTTGGCCTTTTTATTAATAAATTTTGTTCGATCATGTGTTAAAATAATCATCACTGCATGAGAATATATATATAATTTTTGCCATTTTGGCCAATTTTGGTTCAAAATGGTAAGTTTGAGCATTACTCAAGAAAATACTATCATAACATTTGACCCCACTTGTATAAGCTTCCGGCTTCATCTTTGGACATCTTCAAGTTGGACCTACAGTCTTCTCCGCCAAAACCATAAAGAGAATGGCCCCAGTTACAGTCTTTTTGTCTCATGACAAAATGTCTTCACTTGGTGCATAGTATGGACTATGGAATTTGTTAAAGATCAATAAATTAATGAAGTCTGTGCATAAAATTTCAAAGATAACAACCCCACCAAACTGCCATTAGATCTACCTCTATTCAAAATTTCTAAAATCCAGCCATAGTTTTTACTTTGTAATTTCTTATAATTTTTTTTAAAGAGTTTAGATGTACTTGGAAAGTGGTGCCTTAAATATGTGACCAAGTATAGTGCTCCATTACGCACACTATTTTGTGGCTAAGGTAATGTCACAATATGATATGGAACATTGCAAAGGAACAAGCAAAGCATAGAAACAAATCAAATAAACCAAATTAATCGACAGAGAAAAAGGGATGGCTAACAGAATCTTGAGCACGAATAGATAAAACATTTAGAGTATTTTGTCAGCAATGACAAATAACATTATAAAATAGTACCATATTGATTATTTCATTATAAAATAACATTTAGAGGGATTGCTTCAGCCTGAATATAGTTCAAAAACATTATATGTCCAAGATATTTTTCTCATTCAATTTCATAGAAACTTTTACCAGCAATGACAAATAACAAAATAGTACCATATTGATTATTTCATGCATGTATCACCATCCTTAGAGGTCGGATCACCACTTTTGTTTTATCAAATAGTGAAAGGTACAAAAGACGAGTATTATCTGCCACTGACTTTAGCAACTGTTTGTCTCTGGATTGTTCTCACAGGCCATTGAGAGATTAAAGGAGTAGATTTAGGGGATAAAACTGTTTATTAGTTGAAGTTAGCCATCTGAGGGGGTGGGGCGGGGGGAATTGGAAGGTTGAGTGTGTCTTGTGGTCTTGACAACAAATCTCTGGATGAATGTATAAATTGAAGTTAATCTTAATGGAATATTTCAGCTTTATGAAGTTCTGATTCTCTGAAGCAATGTCTGTTTGACATTATATGAATGAACTGAGGAACATCTATGTGGTTGAATAATTTATGTACCTATGTTATAAAAATTTGTTGTTGTCGTATTGGGGTGTGGAAAAGTACCTTCTTCAAGTTCAATTATGTAGCTGTTGAACTGAAATCCTTTTTTTAATGTGTGCATACAATGGAAATGTAAGTTTTTGGATAGGGGAGAAGGATGCGGACACTAATGGAGGATCAAACCTCCAATTCTATCATCACTTCCAATTGAGCTACATGCATGTTGGCAGAATATTTCATTTTAAGCAATGAGCCACAGTTACATGTAGTAAGCCCTCAGAAAGGGAAATCATCAATCCTTAGGGTTTGCCAACCTAAGTTGATTTCGCATAACAGCAACGCTCACCGCAGAGGTAATGAAGGACCGATATTTCAAAATGTCACTCTTCACCCACTCATAGCCAGTAACAATAGGAGGGGACGATGGTGACCCAACACTGTGGCTACGTCACACACGAGGAGAAGCCCTAGCTTCCCCACCATCACACCCTTCTATGGAGGCGACAGACTCGCGACTCTCCTACTTGTCAAGGCTACTACCCTCGACAGCGAACAATCTCCCTTGAAACCAAACAATCTCTTTTGCCTACAAGCTGGCTCAGAGCTTGGGAGTTTATGTACTCTCCAGGGTCCACAAAATACATGTGGTAAGTGACGTGGCATTCCTGCACGCACATCAGTCCTCCATGTCAGCCTAAGCACAGGAGTATGGACACCTCGCCCTTAGCAACTGGGTTGCTGGGCCCTAACACCTCATTATTTGAATACTAATGATAATGTTGCAACCTTCTTATCAAGTGGAAGGTACTCAATTATCTATACGTTACGATTATATACTAGCTATTATCTACAAGCTAGTAGTTATCTGCAAGGGTTGTTACACCACTATAATAGCCCTTACACACAAGGACTCGTAGCTCCTACTCCACTTTATAAGTATCAGGTTTCATCTTACCCATTTTTCATATCTCTCATTTTCACCTAAATACTCGAGCGTTAAAGTCTTTTATTTTGTAGGTCTCTCGTCTTGTTCTCCTAACAAAGGGTATTCATAGTCCGATGTGCGAAATTGTGGAACCTATCTTGGCCACGTCCACCCTAACGTGGCTTAGCTCCAAATTTTGGTATATATAGTTTCTAAGCATATGCTCCAATAATTCTGAATTGCTACAAACATTACTTGGGCAGGTGCAAGATGGTGAAGATTTTGTTTATCTCCCCCGATAGATATTGTGATCACACGTTGTGCTCACATCTTCTTTCGAGTATGTATTCTGAGATCTATACAAAATAAAAACCCATGTTGTCCTCTTTGTCGACACTACCTCAGAGAATCTGACTTGTTCTCAGTCCCTCCCACTCTTCCAAGGCAGATAGTGCTGAAGGGTGCTCATCATCTCAAACAGGAGGGTTATCCTCCAAAGCTCTACATTGATAAAACTTCTTACAGAATCAAGGGACCAACATCCAGCTGCAAAGTCAAATGTATTTTCACAATTTTGAAAGCTACTATTGTTACTGGAAGAGCCTCTAAATGCAGCTGGATTCAAGACCCTGCGTCTTGATGGAACAATGAATGCTAAACACAGGGCCAATGTTATTGAGCAGTTTCAATCCCTAGGAAGAGATGGGCCAACAGTTTTGCTTGCAAGCCTCAGGGCTTCAAGTGCAGGTATAAATCTCATATTTGCCTCCAGATTGTACTTTATGGAGCCATGGTGGAACCATGCAGTTGAGGAACAGGCGATGGATCGTGTCCACCGCATTGGACAGAAAGAGGCTGTGAAGATTGTTCGATTGATTGCTCAAAACAACATTGAAGAGAAAATATTGGTGTTACAGGAGAAGAAGAAACAACTGTCTAGGGAACCATCTGGGACAGGATCAAAGGGCATAGGCATGGGCATGAATGATATGCGTTTCCTTCTAGATCACTAGAGGTGCATGAATGGAGCAGTGAGTTGCTGAATGTGAATTTTGTCTGTTTGATTTCCTCAAACTTTTATTGTGTCCCTACTATTTTATTCGACTAAAACCACAAGGAGTATCGATGCTTTTTGATATACAAAATTTAGCAAGTGTAAAGTTGATTGATCAAATGAGTAATCTTCTTTTAATGATGGTAAACAACTATAAATTTCTGTAGGAATTTACTTTTTTGGTTTAAAGGAGAATTTACACCAAGATGAGTTTTGGAATCTGTGCATTGTAGTTTGCATGTTTTACAACTTTATCAATGATGCAATTCTAAGGAGATAAAATAATGATAAGTTAACATGCATGCTTGCTTGGTGACTTTGGGATGATAGTTTTTTTTTTTTTTTTTATAGGAACCAAAGACGTGTGAGAGAGGATTTATAATCATTCAACTAATTGAGTTAGATCCATGATACTTTGGGATCACCTAATAACACTTAGTCACATTAATTAGTTTTTATTGTATGTAATAAATTTGGAGGTTAATCTAATTATGCTTTACAAGAGTATATTTGTTTTGTATGTATTGTTTGTGTATATTATTTATAAATAAATTTTCATCTATAGTAGTTATGTTCAGGTTGAGCAAGATTGCTTTCTTACGAAGTGGTAAAAAAATTTAAATTAATTTATGATCCATAGACTTACATCCTGATTAAATATATTTCTAATTCTAATTCAGAATAATTTTGAGGTTGTCTTTAAGTTTACTTTTATTTAATATCATCAAAGTAATGGATAATACTTAGGATTTGAAAAGTATAAAATCTAACACAACATAGAAACTTCTTAAAAGTATACAAACCAAATGTTATTAAGTTTTTTACACAATATTTGTTAAATTTTGATATCAAAATAATAGTTTGCTCTCCTTTTTCCTCTCCAAACAAACAAATGAAAATGTTTCATTATTCGTGTTTTCTTTCCTCTTGATTTTCTCTCCAACTAAACATAGGATAAGTGGACCTTGTAGAATTGTCCAAGCTTATCATTTTAGGGAAGGCTTAAATATCTTTTTAGTTTTTACAATTTATCTTTTTCTTGCTTTTAGTCTTTACAAATTTTAAAGTGCTATCTAAAAGTGTTTTAAAGACTAAAAACAAAACAAACATAATTTTCAATCAATAAAAAATTACAAGGAAAAAAACAAAAAAAAATTATAAGGACTAAAAATATATTTAAACATTGATAGAAAATAACAAATAACATAATATGGGTATCCATATAACCAAACCCCAAACAAAATAAAATCTTGGGAGTTGCTATTCTCATCTTCACTTATTCTATTTACATCTTCCATGTGCTTTGAAGAAAAATTGTTATTCTGAAAATACCCTTTTCATAGAAATATTTCATTGACAAAATACATGAGAATTATGTTTCCATTATGTAAGAGGGGTTACAAAAATAAACTACAAAAATGTGATTCTTAGCATTTATTATTTATGAACTAGAATTATTAAGGGTATTTTGGTAAAAAAAATAATTAATACAATAGAGAATTAGAAAATAATTCTATAAAAAGGGATAAAAAAATTTCAAAATATAGGAGTACAAGACGCATAGTACTGATAAATATGGTATAATATTAATAATTTTTAAAAAGCTATCAGACTTATTCACTATAGATAAATACAATTAATAAAGTAATGATCATACACTGATACCTTTAGTTTTGCATACTTACCAATTAATAAATGTCTGAATCCAAATACCCATTAATCATACCATTAAAATTCATTATCTTTTTCTTGATACCTAACAATAATTATGCATTTAAATTCATTTTTATTAAATATATCATTAATTAATATGATTCATTAAATAAATAAATCATATTAATAGATGTTAGTGGGAAAAAAATGTGCCAAAACTTCTTTATTTCACTGAGTCTTGTTAACTTGTGTTTTTAGTCCTAAAGCACTAATTAAGGAAGTAAAGTAAGAAAGTATTTATTGTAAAAATTATAAAAAGTGCAAAAAAATTATGGACAACACAATTTTATACATGTCAATAAAATTCTTTTTACTTTAAATTCTTTAATAATTATCCTGGTTAGCATTTGCCTACTTTATATTATACTCCCTCCAAATTAAAATGAAATATAAGCGGGAAAAAAAACTAATTCAAGCCTTTAAGAAAATTAGTTAAGATTATTTAATGTTGATAATTTCAATAAAAAAAATCAATTTATTTTCAAAAATACTCTGTACATTTAATTGCATAAAACAAAAAAGAAAAGATTGTTGTAAACAAAAATTTAATTAGTCGAAGATTATTTTTAGATAATATCAGAGAGTTAATTAAAATTTATTTTTTATATTTTATTTCATCACATATAAAAAAATTGCTTATATATAAGCTCGGAGAACATACTAATAAAAGATGTCCCACTAATAAGAGTCGTCCAAAGGTAGGTAAGTGAGATCTAAATCAAATTTTAAAAGAAATTTTATTATTTTAAATGAGAACTATATGTGAGTCTTATTTTGAATACATGTGACCTTTTTACAAACATACGAGACCTTTTCGTTTTACAAAAACTAATAATAATTGATGGGCCTAAAACTTTTACTTTACTTGCTTTACCCTATATTAATTAATGATTTATTAAATACATAAGAAATTAAAATATCTAAAATGAAATTGCTTAAATTACACCTAATTTAAGGAGAGAAAAGTGCACAAAAACTTCTCATTGGAAGTTTGAATTACTTGTCATTGGAAGGGTTTCCACCCATGCAATCATTTAAAAAAAATACCAGTAAATAAATAATAAATGAAACTTTAAGCGAGAAAAAATGCATCAAAACTTCTCATTGAAAGTGTTCGCGCCCATACAGTGATTTTAAAAAATTAATTAATTAATTAATAATGAGTCATCATTGAAATATTAATTTCTTTCCTAACATGTTTCACTAAATATATTAAAAACATAAGTGCACCAAATCTTCTGATTGAAAGTTGGAATTATTTGTTATTGAAGTGTCCGACCATACAGTTATTTAAAAGAAAAACAAATAAATAATGAGTCTTAACTGAAATATTAATTTCTTTCCTAATATATATCACTAAATATATTAAAAACATTCTTTAAAAAAATATATTAAAAACATTTTCACCAAAAAAAAAACATTATGCCAAATAGTGTATCGCACTAACGTGTACCTATTGCAGTTATCCACTTGAAGTAAAAGTAGCACACTTATGGTTCTTTTCAAATATTTTCTCAATCTGTCCATCTATACACGGCAAATAGTTGTTTGCCCACATTTGCTATCAAAATAAAAATAAAAGAGTAAATTATATTTATATTTTTTATATTTATTTTAAATTGTATTCGATATCTCTCTTTTTCAAAATTTAACGAGCTCGAATTTTTTTTACTAGGTTAATAGAATATTTACATATATAATTCTAAGCATATTCGTGAGTACTTTTAACTAAATAAAAATCGCTTGAGACATCATTTGCTCTTCTAAAATTTATAGTAGATATAGAACAGCTTTTACTCTCATTTTGCGACATTCTTCTCCCATTTCAACATTTGAGGTAACTCATTTTTTCGCTTTTCATCAATCGTATGCTTTATTTTTCCTATGGTGTACATGTTGATGTTTTGCCTTAAACTGCTTAGATCTTTAATTTATGTTTCGTTTTATTGTCACTCTTATAGAATCTCCAATACTCAGAAGCAGTAATACCAAAGATTATTGTTGTTTTCTTTTTTAAAAAATACACAAATTGATTTATTTAATTTTCATGCTTATCATATATTCCCCACCCAGAGAGATTAGATGTGCGAAAGTCTCTACTCGTGCCAAATAGGGTAATTGAAATTTGAATGGATCGCCATCAGTCAAATGTTGAAAGGGCAGATATGGTTGAGCAAAGAAGCAATTACAGTATGGAGGAAATCGAGGAAGTGTATGATAAGGTTGAGGAGGAACGCCGGAATATTAATCACATTTTGGAGATTAAGGAGCTGCTTGTCAACAATGAAAATGAGGTAAGTCTCACTTGAGTGATTAATTAATTAATGAATACAATTCAATCTTGGTCTGTTTCACATTTTTATGAGAAGAAGAATGATCATTGATTATTCCATCTAGTCTTTATTATAAGATTTAAATTACAAGTATGATTTAATTAATTTTATAAGGTTTAATTTATAATTTTTATATATAAATTATTTTTTCATAAAAATACTCTAAATTAAAGTCAGTTCTATACTTTTAAAAAATGTAAATTATAGAATAGCGATAATGAGAGATACAACTTAATAATGTTTGTTAGTTTTGCTCATAGGATTAGTTAATTTAAAAAAAATACTAATTTAAGACAAATTTAATGTTATAAATTAAATTAGATAATTTCCTTAATCATGATAATTAACTAATTTGATCTTATAATAAGGACATAAAGGGATAATTGTGTAGTGCATAGTAACTAAATATACCAAATTAATATTAATTCGTATATATATATATATATATATATATAAGCAATCTTTATTTTATAGCATTTTATTGGGCTTAAATTTATTTTTAAGTTTAGCAATTTTGATTCACTACTAATTTATCATTAAATTTTTAACAAAAATTAATAACTTAGCATGTTTGTGAGGCAATAATCCAACACCCAACTAACATAATAATGTATTGTCGTGACACTGATAGTAAATTGATGTGACAAATTAATACATATGTCATACTATTACATCATTTCTCATATTAGCATATCAATATCACATAACCATTAACATGACATACCAATAATTTATGTTAAAAAATTTGATAACATACTAATAACAACCCAAAATTGCTAATTTTAAAAACATAAGAACCAAATTACAATAAAAAAAATAAGGAAAAAAATTACACAATTATAAAATTATAGGGAGCAAAAATAGATTTATTTAAGCCTTTAAATACCTTTCTTCCAACATTTTCTTTGACTTTGACCTTGACTAGTTTGTGCTTTGGTTTCTATTCATAGACGGAGAAGGAAATAACAGTTAGGCTGCACAAGCTGGCATTAATTGTAGTCTCTTTAGAGGATCTAATGGTAAGAATTGGATGGATTTGGCATTCTGAATGTTGAGCCCCGCCCCCTCTCTTTACTAAAATTCTAAAATGCTATTATGCTTAATTTCGTCGTATTTGAATTCAGTTAACTCTATTTTCTTCTATAGGGTTTTAACAAACAATTTCAAATTTCAATTCAATACTGCTTTTTTTTTTTTATGTATTGTAATTTTCTATCCTAACATCTTAGGAAGGATTTTCACCCACACTTGAGGCGTCAAACATACTTACATAGTACATATCATCCCAAAAGACACCAAATGTCTTGTTTCCCCGTTCATGATTGTTGACTATGCATCAACTTACCAAGCTTGAATTGATCACTAATATTATATTGTTCACATGTAAATTTTTATATTATGTTTTATAACCTTTTTCTTTTCTCATATCACTCTATCACGGATTTTTTTTTTCATGCTTCTCTATCTTTTCATTCTATCTCTTTCCATGGTTGTAAAAGAAATTGTATAGTTTTGTTTTACAAATTAAAACAATTTTTCTTCCATCAACTAATCATCAAACCTAGCGAAACTCAAAATGCATTATGTTATTTTCAAGATTTCCCCCTTAAAATAAAGCATATTTATTATCGGTAATTAGAAAATTAAACTGTTCAAATTTAAACAACTTTTATGATTTGTTATATATGTATATACATATATTAATTGTATCACAATCCCAATTGTCATTTTTTTAATTAACCGCTTATGATTACACTTTATATCATAAGTGCACCCTTTATTTTATAAGAGCTAACTGAAGCATTTGTTTATGTTGAATCTCCCATCTCTTAAATTCTCCATGGAACTTTGTCTCTTTCAGGTTACAGATATATTAACGACAGTAAGTGATCTTCTACTGCACAGGTCGAAGAAGGTTATTCGAGAAGCAAAGAGGGTTTTTGAGTAAGAGTTCCTGTGCTTTTGCTTGCTGTAATGTTTGATTTGAGTTTAGGTAGTTTGAACGTACCCTCAATGTCATTTTTCATAGAGTTTATAAGGGTGCACATTATTAATAACCAAAATGTTTTGCATTGATATCAATCACTAATCAGTTTAGTCGGCATTTTTTATTATCAAATCTTAACCTTTTTGCATTAAGTTGCATAACGTACCCTTTTTATGACATTTAAGTAGCACATCAATTTAATGGAAGATCCCGTATTAATCATGTCTGTTTTTGATATGTGTCTGCTGTATTTGATTGGTTTACATTATCACATTAAAAAGTTGACTACTAACCACAATATGTTGCTTACTAAATGCTGGAGATGCAGTATAAAATTGTTCTTTATATTTTCATTTGAAAAATTTATATAACTTTTAGGATAATTTGCTAGTTAATTTATAATATAAACCTCTATCCTAAAGAGCTCTTCAACACAGGAGCATGCGTTAAGGTTAGGATTTCTTTTTTTTTTTTTAAGAAGTTTAGAATTTGTTTGTTAACTGTTTTTAAAAATAGTTTTTTTAATGTAAAATTGTTTGTCTCTTGTACATATCTCTATATTTTACAAAGTACTTAAAGAAAATAGAAGATATAAAAATATCTCTTAGCTATTTTTGGTTTTTAAAATACATGATTTAGAAATTATTTTCAAACTTACCCGATTTTAAATGAGAAACTGATAATTGAAGTGTTAGATTGTTTTATTAGTTTTTTTTTTCTTTCTTGCTGCTGTAGTGGAGATTTTAGAGATAAAGGATTGAAAAGAAACACATTTTTTTACGTTTAAAAGGATTTTCCCGCAGCAAGAATTATTCCTTTGTGCTGTAAGTCTATTTTTGTTTTTATTTTATTGATATAGTATTGCATTTGTTTTTACAACAACTAAACTTTACTACATTGGATAACCAAAGTCTTACATTTGGTTTCTAAGTGCTACTTTCTACATCAACAACATTATACTAGATTCGTGTACATGGAGGGCGACATATGGACGAACCATTTGTTCCTTTTCATGGAAGGAGAGCTTTCTATTGCTTCATTATCTTTATCTCACAAAATGATAAATGTTTTATTTAAAACCTAATCTTGTTTATGTAAGAGGATAATTAGAAGAGTTCAAATGCGCCTTAAGCTAAGGAACATGTCCACGTCTAGGAACGTATAAAGCATTTAGAATTTTAATCTACATAAAGATATACATCATAATGAGTAGAGTTTCTGTATAATAAGCAAATGGATTTAATTGAAAATGCAGAAACAAGTTCAATTAATTTTACTAAACTTTGTAATTAGAAAGAGACATTATTGCCTGACAACATGAATCAATATATATTTAAAATATCCTTTCTCCCGTTTCTATTTACTTTTTATATATTAAATTCTTCTCGAGTTACATTCCTAATTGAGTAACAATATCTAGGATATCCACAGTATCCAATTAATATTGTAGTTGTGTTTTCGAGAGGAGCAGATAATTATTTAGGACCTACATGATGAGTTATGTCAAGTTCTCAAATGTTTATGCTGGTATAAACAAAATATTAGTTTTAAAAATAGCTGAAAAAGAATAATATTTTATGTCTATTTACTGCAGGAAATTTAAGAGAATCATAGAGAATCAAGTTGATGAAAATGCTGACCTTTCTTCAGGTAAGTGAGATTAGTACTCAATTTATCATATTCAACTATATATAAGGTAACAATGACAAACGTGCAGTTTATATAGCAAGGACCAAAGTCCAAAACCCTACCACCATTTTAGATGAACATGTATTGTGTAACCCTCCAATGGATGAAGGATTTCCCCTTGGTAATTACATACCTGACCTGGACTTTACAACGGTAAATAATTAAACTTATTTTGTTCTTGTATATCATATGATTGATAAGTAATGAAATGCCTTATTTTTATTAACTTTTTCTCTGATGCATGGTGAAGTTTTTTGAGGATATAGACGATGATGGAAGTAAGTCTCGTAATTACTTTCTAAGAATTTATATTGTTGGTGAAATATGTCCTTGTTCAAACTCACTAAAATTTTATATTCTTTATGCAAAGCAGATCCTATAATTCATAACCATGGAGGTCAAAAGTTCGATGAAAGCCAGATAAATCCTACAAGAGAAAACAATACAGAACTTGCTAGAGCAGCATCAAGCACCACCATCAAAAAACAAAAGCAAATTCTCATTAACAGATTAATTTTTAGTCCCAAAAATCATACAACTCCACGCAAGAAAAATGAAATTGATGAAGGCCACGGATATCCTTCAATTAAAGAAACAAGAGTGGAATTGTTGCTTAAACGAGACTTACAACCCCCAACAAAAAAGTTACAAAATCATGTGAGGGGACGGAAATGCAATAAAATGAGTTACAATAGACCCTCAGATACTCAGTTTTCTTTGCAAAAGTTTGCCAAACAAAGACAGCAGACCGAATGTAACAATGATAGGAATATTAAGAAGGATGAGAACAAATTTCATCAGAGATCAACTGTTGGTCGTCCAAGACTACATGTAAGTGCAAGAATTATAATGCTTGTTTGAGATTCAGTTTATTTTCTAGAAATAACCACTTTTTGTTCACTAGTTTCCTAAATGATATTTTTAAGTGAAGAGATTATAATGCTGTGTCTACTTGTTTTTCTTAATAATTTCACCTTAACTTTTCCATTTCTTTCCATAGTCACGAGGGACATCAAATGATGCTGCAAAAAAGGAAGAGAAACATGAAACCTCAAAGAGAAAACTTCATGAGGGATACCAAGCACATGAAAGGGGTTTGAAACTCAGAGGGACAGCAGATGATGCTGCAAAAATGGAAGAGAAACTTGAAACCTCAAAGAGAAAACTTCATGAGGGATATCAAGCACATGAAAGGGGTTTGTGCCTCAGCTTCACTTTTTTTTTTTTCTTTCTCTAATGTTTTTTTCCCATTCTAGAAAATTATATATATCAATAGTTTCTTTCTTAAAGCATTATTTCTACTTCTGTGCCAGCAATCCTTGGCTCCAAATTTCAAACTCTTGGTGCTTCTGATAACTAAGTGCAACTTAATTTCTATTTGAACAGAGAGAAGGAGCACAAGGTACTTTGAGGGATATGAATGTGATCTTCCTAAAGGCAAGCATAGCCGCAGAAGCTCACGCCCGAAGTTCAGCAATCGCAGGAGATACAGCTGATCTATTTGTTGCAGATCACTATATATGTCTTTGATATCATTTAGATCAAAATGCATGAATCAGAAAATTTGTGTTTCTGTTGATACTGATGTGTTCAGTACCCTTTATATTTCCGTTTTAAATACTGGCTAGAAAGGCACAAGAGTCAAGACTTCAAATTTTTCATGGTTGTTTAATTATTTTTCCTTCCTTGTACAAGTTTCATTACTGAAAATTGGTCTGCTGGTATGTTTTGAAATTAAAGGTCTCAAAGTTCAAGACTGCATTCTTGATTTATATTACTAACACGGTTTCAAGGTTCTCGCCCCTCGCCCCGAAATTCTTATTATATCTGCAACTACACATGCACGAAGGATTTATCAAAACCCGAATTTCATGTGTTTGGAAACTGGTAACAGCAATGATGTTCTGAAGCACGTAAAACCAGCTCCATCTTTTTTATTTTTCAGTTGACAACACATTGTGTGTGTATTCTTTCTAGCTAGATTTAGCTAGTATACTCCAATTTGAAATTGTTTCTATGAAATCGTTGAAATGGTTAATATAAGTTGGGGGCACCTCCCGGTTGAAATGGCTCATAAGTCAGCATATTTAAACTATCGTGTACATATCTACGCATAGTTAATGTTCCTGTGCTTCAATTCTGTCAAATGTATTTTGTTCTGGACCGTGTCAAGTTGATATTATATATTGGAAAAAACCCAAGATGATTTACATGAGAGATATACATAGATCTATGGAATAACAAACCTAAAATAGTTGTGAATTTAAATATATTTATAACTTGAATTGTAACAATTTGTAAGTAATTGTTCTATCATATCAATAGTCCAATACACCCCAATAAGATGGTGGTAGTGTAGAAACAACATCAATTTTGTCCATTAGAAATTTGTAGCGCAAAATGCGAGAGTTTTGGTGAAAAAGTATGCACATTGATGACTAGATGGAACATGAGAACGACAAAAGAAACACAATGACTAAATCAATCAAAGTCAATAAGTCAATAGGTACACGCATTACCATTTATTAAGCAAACGTCATAACACATGACTTAACTACTTAACAAAAGCAAACATGCTTAACCATGCACCAAGCAAAAACTATATCTCAAAGTTTAATTACTTAGCATAAGCAAACAAATCAACGAGAATGCTTAATCACCATAAGGTAGAAGCAATAAGTTTAACCATCAAGAGCAAAAGCCAAAAGAATGTTTAACCTCCATAAGGCAAACCAATATGCTTAACCATCAAGATCAGAAGTCAAACAGTTCTTAACCACTCAAGACAAACATAAATTAATGAGAATGCTTAACCACCATATATAAGGCAGAAGCAAAGCTTAACCATCAAGATTGATGTTGGATGAAGGACATGATATGGTAGTTGGTGGAGGCTAAATTTAATGGGTAGATTGGAAGTAAGTTGAGTGAGTGGCCATGAGGAAAAAGAAGATTGATTTTGTAGGATTGAGAGGATGTATTGAAAAAAAATTCAAGTCCTACATCAACTAGAAATAAGATTAAGATAAAACATTTAAGTGTAGAATAATTTTCATCCTAATTATGAATTAATTTTGGGATTGAATTAGATATAAAATCCCATTCTAAAAAATATATAGTTGGGGACCTCCCGGTTCAAATGCATCATAATTAAATCAGCATATTTAAACTATCGTGTGCATATCTATGCATAGTTAACATTCCTGATCTTCTGTCAAATGTATATTGTTCTGCACCATGTCAAGTTCAAACTTTCTGCTATCATAGTTTGGTTTTTTAAGAGTTTCTTATGATCATCATGACATCAGCTCTCATGCATGGTTTCTTATTCGTTTCAAGGTATTAAATTTCCTTCTTGATTTTCATTTTAAGGTATTAAATCTAAAGTTGTATTGTATCTAATGATGCACTGGATAATTGATTATTTTTGTCGCCAAAGAAAATATATGACTCTCATTTTAATGAGTTTTTAATTGGATATAGTCATTATTTTTGTAAAAAAAATTGGATATAGTCATTAAAGAAGTGCGAATATTTTTTTAGCTTTAATTAAGTTTGCAAAAAAAAAAAATACATTAATTTGATTGTATAATAACAAAATGTACCCTGAGATATGAAATATCTAATAAGAATAAAATTGGTTCAAATCAACTCGTGTGAACTACCCTATTTTCGGTAAATCTTATTCCTTATTAAAAAAATGCCATGTATTAATGATTAAATGTTGACCTTGTTTTTAGTAGTATAAACTTTATTTAACAGAAAACAAATTATTAATATAAATATTGTAAGTCTACATTTAATGATTAAATGTGTATTATATTATATTAATGATAAAAAAATGTGTATTGTATTATTAATGTATATTTGCAATGTTTTATTAATAAGTTAATTTTTATGATACAAAATATTATACTAACACACACACACACATATATATATATATATATATATATATATATATATATATTTTTTCTTAGTGTTTAATATTTTGTTTAGTATACGACATTTTTCATATTAAATGTCAATCACGTATTTGTTTATTATATTTATTATTTTAAATTAAAACATCATGTTATGTTAGTCATTGAGTTTTATATCAAGTATATCGATCAAGTTTTTAGATGAGTAATGTCGATGAGTGATCTTGCAAATTTATATTGATATATTGTGATTAATAAAAAACTAAATTTGTACAAAATATAGTGTGAACAAAGTTCATGCTGTTAATTCTGCCATTAATTTCTGTTTGTAGAGGGGGGGCCTTTTACATTGAAAAACTTAAGGTTGTCCTAAAAACTATTTATTTTTTGTTGTTCTTTTTTACGACAACATAAACTTTCTTTCTCTTGAATGTTATGTTCCAACTCAAATTAATGCTTGTTAACTCGTATTAGACTTTTCTCTGCCCTCATTTAAATTAAACGCAACCCAGACTTTGACCAGAAGCAAACGTTTTTCATAATAGTATTTCAAACGAAGGGTGTTTTGACAACTTGACGACAGGAAGAAGAATACGCGGAATCAGAGACAATTTCATAACCCTCCAGTCTTTAAGTTACTTGCATCTCATTCATGCACATGCGTAGCCATGTGACTATTTCAGAAGAAGAAAAAATGGAATTTTTTGTTCAATTATAAAAAATGATAAAAGCTTTTGGATGGTAAAATGCTTTTTTTATTAGGGTGTAGCTACATAGATTTTATATGTGAATACTTAAATTAAAAAAAAAATAATAATATATATATATATATATATATATAAAAGCAAAAATAATTTCGTCCAAACGGCTAATTCGAGCTTGATTACCCCCCCTGCCCGCTATCAAATTCTCGAATTTGTGGGATTAATTAACGGGTTAGTTCACTTGTTTTTTTATATATTAAATCAGCTGGTCTAGTAAAATCTTTTTATATACTTTTTATAGTGAAGATGGGAGTTATAGAAAAGTAGGAGACACGTATAGAATGGAGCAAAAGAGAGAGAAAAATACAATAAGGTTGGGTCAGATTTTAAATATATATATATATATATATATATATATATATATATATATATATATATA